>JAVJGI010000050.1:81313337-81387182 GCA_035590275.1 Ibycter americanus | reverse complement strand
AGAAAAAATGTCCATGCCAGAAAATAACATGAACAGCAAATAATCAGGAGGATCAATATTTCCAAATTGTCAGATGAGATTTTAAAATGAAGCTTACAATGCAAAGCAGCACTCTAATCTTGTGTGCACAATATTAGATATCACAGTTTTGCCTGTATGGCACCAACATGTGTCTACAGAAACAAAACATAAAAAAAATAATGGGGCTAACGAATGTTGGTTCTCGTAACTTTTGTTGCCCCAGTATACCTGCATTTCATAAGCAGTTGTCAAAAATTTAAGTAACTACCTCACCTCATTTCATTTTGTAACCCCAGAAGTAAGTACACTTGATGTCACTTGATTCACAGCAACATTCGTGTTACTAGTTATCCCTTAAAAATGGCTCTCATGAATAATGAAAATAAATCCCCTTTCTACTCCCATAGCAAGAGGTTTTAAGTGCTACCACCTGGCATCTTAGCGAAAGATCATAATAAGCATGTTTTCTTACAATAGTTCATTGAGATGGTACATGGCAAGAATGAACAAATTTCCACTCTTAGAGCCAAATTAGAGGCTCAGTCTCTACTCATCTATAGCAGCTTTGCCAGACCAAGTCATAGACGGTTGTTCTTAGAAGCATGATTTATAAAATCCTTATTTTGTCTTTACTGATTCTGTTCTTGTTTGTTCTGTAGGAAGTTTAAAGCCAAATCGCTCTTCTTTTCCCACTGTGTGTTCAGTCATCTTTTCTATTTTATCCATCTATCTATTATATCTTCATTTGTATTCAGCCCTTCACTCTTTTTCCTTCTTCATAGTTCATTCATTTATCCTGTAATGCTCATTTATTGTTACCTCATCTTCACCACTCTCTTTTTAACTCTTGCCACTTATCTGTCACTTTTGTGTGACAGGAATTGTTCCTGCTTAACAAAATCAGTTTCTAATTCCATTTAGCTAAGTAGGTTCAACTGCTTTGTGTGGACATTGAAGCAGTTTAAAAGTGGCTAAAACAGTTTTAGCTTAACCCAATTAAACTAAATCAATTTTGACCACTCTTTAACCACTTTAAAAGCAGTCACACAAATGAGTGCATCAATTTTGTCTAAATTAATTTAGATATATCAGCACATTTCACATCTGTAAACCCTTAGTATCCCTTTTACCGTTCTTTCTCTTCAGAACACAGAGTCCCACGTTTTATTTTTGTTCCAGTACTCTAATCTCTGGACTGGGATTCTGGAAGACCACTGAAAATTGTTTCAGATGAACAGCCTGCAAAATGCAAACTTTCAGAATACAAAAAGTGGTTTCAGACAAACTGTCTCATTGCAAAACACTGTGATTAACTCAATACTAGGGCACAGAATGTATCCTTGGAGATTAAGTTCACTGTCATTAATTAGTGTACACTTCAGCCTGTCAGAAAGGTTAGCAGGGCTTCTCAGATACCAAATATTGGAAATTTCAAGGACAAATCTCAAAGAATAAATTATTTAACAAGCGTGTTATCTGGATCAACCTCAGTCTTCCCTCTCTTCTCATTTCTTGGGTGGTAATAGCTATTCTTATCAGAAAATATTAAGGGTTTTCTATTTTAACACTGTCAGCTATCTAGAAATGAAGCACGGGAATTACAGTTAGAAGACTGCATGCCCTGAAGCAGCAACTCTGAAGGACTAATTGGCCATGTTCAGTAATCACTTGAAGATAAGTTGTTGCTAGAAAGGCAAGTATGATCCTTGAATTTCTTCTGAGGGGAACACTGAGTAAAGATAGCATGCTCTGGATGCAGTCTTGGTAAATTTGTCCAGCTGTGGTATCCATATTTCAAAGAGGATGTTGAAAGATTCAAGGAAGGTTCAGAAAACTGTGACAAGAGTGGTTCAGAAGGTTTAAGAGCATTGTTGCAAAAGACAGTGACAAGACAACTTGATCAGTCTAAATGTACCTTAATGGGAAGAAAATATATGATAGTCAGCACCCTGTTAAGATAGCAAAGATCCTCAAGATATAAGCTGAAGCGAGACTAATCAAGGTTGGTCGTGAGTCACTGAAATTTTAGAATGAAGCAAATTAATCAGAGAGACAATCTGCTTACTTTCATCACTTCAGCTTTCAATTCAAGACAGTACTGTGTCTGGGAGGAAAAAAAATACATAGCTCAGGATGAAATGGTATTTATTTATTTAGGAATGGGGCAGTGTTGAATGTTATTTCCTCTTTAGACAGGAAATCATAATGAACTCTGGGTAAGTGGGTCAGCGGGACCTTTCCCACGTACTTCAACTATACCAGGAATTCCCATCCCAAAAGAAAGGAGGAGAGGAAGCAGCAGCACACAGGTGGGCTGTTACTGGGGCTGCCGGAGCTAGTCCTTTCTGCTGGAGCCTGCTGGTGCTCCTCTGGCTTCTCAGTTCCTCTGCCTGCCTACAGCTGTTTGCTGCTCCACTGTACCTAGTGCTATACTGCTGCGCTTGTATAACAAAGACATTTCGAATGGCAGGGTAGATATACAGCTCAAAGGAGGCAAAATCTTTTGAAAGCAACGGAATTGAAAAATACTGCAGTAAGTATAACAAATAATAAGATTCAAATGTATCATAGTATAAAATAAGACATAATATTATCACGATAGGGTCACAATGACTGTAGTACTTATTAAGCAACCTTTCTTATGATACGTAATACTGTGAGTTTCTATTTTGTTTCTATAACTATCTGCCAGTTAGTTATGAGGATTTTTTTATGTAAAAGAAAATGTGTGGAAAACTAGTAAGCAAATTACTTATTTCTTGCAAAGCTAAAATATATAGCAGTTTGGTGTTTAACAAGCTGGCCTGCTTGATTTGAACCCTATTACATATTTCTTCATAGGATGGTTCATAATGTTCCTAAAGTATTGTCAAAGTAAATACTTTAATTAAAAGAAATTCCATTCTTTAAATGTCCTCCTTGTTCACATCATCTCAGTCAATCTCTTCAGCCTTTACTCCCTCTTCTGTTTGAAAACCCAAAAAGCGATTGGAGTTGGTATGTGCCATATGGGGCTTCACTGAAGCTATTTAAAGACTACTGAGTTTGAAAGGCCCAATTGATTCAAATGACAATTTAGAAATGGGGTTAATGGCAACAATAATTTTTTAGTTCAGAGGAAAAGAATAATTGAAAATGCTGCGGAAAACCAACATGTACATGTATGAAATTCAGTTGAAAAGCAGCATAGAATATAAGGTCTTCCTCACCCTTGGCTCACTGCTTCAACTGTGTGGAGCTGTGTCATTTTGTGTACCATTTCTCTTTAACTATATTTGAAGTTAAACAGCATGTATGGTGTCTTTTTCTGTCAAGAAGACTGACAGCTTCTATAATTCCCTTGTTTCACAGAGTATAAATATTCCAATGACTGTTTTGATGGCTACAGTCATTGAGTTTTAACATGTATATTTATTGATTGCCTTGTTCTGATGATTTATGGTCAGCTGCCAAGAACAACTAAGCTTTGCAGTTAAAGATGTTTTTTCAAGTTAGACTAAAATAATAAGGTTTCTAAATGTAAAACACGTGTAAAATAACACAGATTTCTTGTATTTGAGTGGATAGAAGCAGACTGGGCAACTGATAATTCCTTAAGAGGTGACTTTCGGGAAGCCCCTGCCTGCCATTAATTTGCATAAATTTTCGAATGCAGGCTGCAAACAGTTATGAAAGTGCTGCTGAGGAATCTTTAGCTCCCAGATGTATTACATAGCTTGGCTGGTCAGGTCAAGCTAGGAGATTGCATACTGGGCCCTATATCCTTCTTGAAAATGTGTAGACGTTTACTCCTTGTGGGTAGAATATAAAGTGCCCCTGGATGGCTGCAAAAATCTGCATTTTCTGCTAAGTTGGATATGTACACACATATATACTGAACAGCTAACCAGTTAGAAACACCAAATGGATTCAGGATTCTTATCTTCAGTAAAGTTTTATTACACTTCCTTTCCTGATACAGCTCTCAGTAGATGAAGCAAAAATTGGTACTGTTAGTTGAATTAGTGTAATTGCTACAGGACTCCAAGGTCAAACTAGTAGCTAGTGTCTCAAATGGATGCAAAATGCATGGTAATGGCAATGGAAAAAAAAAAAAGAAAAAGAAAAAAACCCTATAGTTTTACTTGCAATGCAGCTCTTTGTAATTCAGTCGGTGTATAAAGATGTCTTACGTCAGTGCAGATTTACTGAAATGGTTAATAGGTCTGTAGCTCTTTTACTCCCAATGCTGTTCCCAGAGCAATGCACATCTTAACCTTTTTGGTATTCAGCAAATTTAATACCAGAAACATTTGACTATGAAGGCACAGTCGTCTTATGTGTAAAAGCTGATGAGGAAATTGTACGTTAGTTTGTCCTGTTTTAGATCAGGAATGAAAGTTTGTCTTCTAGATAGATACAGAACATCATTATCACACTTGCCAAGGATAGCAGTATTATGCAATATTATTTATATAATCTGTAGGCTAAAGGACTGGAATATCTTCAGTTTATGGCCCCATCAGACAGAGGAGAGAGTCAATACATTCCTTTCCAGGTGGCTTTTCTAACCAGTTTGTTGAAACCTTATGTTCTGCTTTGTTCAGTTATTACCACCCTTGAAAGTGAGTGGCCCACAAGCTTGATAGAAGGGAGAACCAGGGCTTGTTTTCTCAAGTATGGGTCAAACTGCAGCCTTTTTGGACACTGGCGCTTTTATGCCACAAAGGGTAAGATGCTGTATAATTTCATCATGAAACTTGCTCATGGATTCACACCGTTTTCTTAGGCTCTGTATAAGCTACTGCTTGCAAACACATTCCTTTGAGGATCATACAGAACTTCCTTGGGTTTTTTAAAGGTTTTCCCCAACAATTCCCTGTTTGAACCAGACTGTATATATTTCATTTGTTAAAAAGGAAAGAAAATCCCAAAAAATATATTAGCACAGTTCTGTTTTCTGTGGTGTACCTCTAATTAGCTCTCACAAAGTCAGCCAGATGAAGTCAATGTTTCCTAGAAAAGCCAGGGGAACTTTTTTCCACCCAGGCTTTCTAACGAACTAAAGGCTTGTTCCTTCACCTAGCCAAAGTGCTTTTAAATTTGCAGTGACATAAGACATCTTTATATAGTGACTGAATTACAAAGACCCACACTGCAAGTAAAACTATAGTCTACTTTTTTTTTCATTACTGTTACTATTGGCAAGTATCTGCCAATAGGAATTACAGTGTTAACTAATTAGCAGTCACTACCACGTCATGAGTAGTTAGCTCTCAGTGTTTTTTTCTGGGTACAGGGATCTGATTGGGAAGGTTTGAGGTGCATGATCAAGGTCTTGCTGATTTCACAGATCTGATAAAAACACATGGTCCCATAGAATCCTTAAAGAATTATGTGTTTAAATTCCAGCTGCTCTGTCATCAGTCTAACTACTGATTAAACTACTGCAGGTAATTCTAGCTGTTGGTGCTCTTAATACGAATTTGTGAACGATCTATACTGCCTTACAAAAAATTCTGAAACTTACTGTATTCTTTTTGCACTTAAACAATTTTTAAATATCTTTGCAAGCATCTAAGTACAATACATCGAACCTGGATGGAGTGCATCCAGGTATCAAAGGGTACCAAACAGCACTGTCAGTATGCCATCTAGACATTAATTTCCCACGTAAAGGGTTTACTAGCACTTCTCATGTAAGTTGTATAACTTGTGACCAGCTGCTTCCGTGTGCGGTGCGTAACTGATGGGAACATATGGCTTTAATTAAGTAGCCTATTCTAGCTGATTTTTAGGCATCTATCCACATGGCATACAATATTTGTTGAATCCAAATCAAGTTTTACAGCTGTCTCTCGAGATAAACTGATTGACTGACATGAGCTGCTTTTAAACACTGTCAGGTTAGTTCCCATAACCTCAGGAGATTCAAACGATGGGAAAAATGGCTCAGCCACATGCATTAAAGCTCGTATGACTAGGCCATATATATAGATGTGTATACATTTAACATTTCAGGCTAACCTTAATGGATTTCTGTAGCTACTGATGCTGGCAGGCAGCAACACAGAGCCCAAATGGTCAAGAAATCTCCATGTTTTTCTGATTTGACTGTATTATGTACAGTGGCTCAACACCAATCTAACTTTAACAGTAAGGATGTGCACAGCAATTGTGGAGTGGAAAGGATAGTTATTAAAGTGCAGAACTGATGGTTCAGTGGTTCACATCAGTGTGAACTGGCTGGCATTAGCTGTTAGGAAAAACAGTAAAAAAGACAGCCACCAAATACAACACAACTCTTGTTTTAGATAAGAATTTGTTTATTTCTTAAGTGCATTGAACAGCAGCTGAGTGTATCTGCATGTGATATACTCTGATCATGGGATGTACTTGCTGATGTAAAGGGAAGAATATAAAAATCAAGGTTAGTAAATATGAAGAAATACTCATACAGCTTATGAAAGCGCAAGTACATTTTCAGTAGTCTTTTGGAGTGATCCGTGCCAAAAGGGAAGACAGGTAATCACAGCTGATCTCACTTAATATACTGACCATAAATTTTATTAAAGGTTTCAGGTGTAAAATTAGAAGTGTTGTATTTTATTGGCAGGATTGAGGAACACCTTATGTATCTGAACTAAATCTTTAGGTTTGTTTCAAAAGGTTGTGTTTTACTATACAAGATGGAGACAGTGAAACATGGGCTAAAAGGATTATGAAAATAATTTTAGAGGCCATCAAATTCTTCTTGGGTAAATTAAGCACTTGGAAAACTGATTGAATTTGATAATGAATTCTGATTTACTGATTTTCTATAGTATAGTGGTGATGGCAAGAGCCCAAAACTGACAAGTGCTGTGAGGGAAGGGTGAGAGCACTCTAGATGCCGAGTTTGGAGCTCTGTAATTAATAAGCTGTCTCTGGTCTCTATGAAGATAAACTAAAGATTGTGAATTTGAGAAGATGTATTAGTAGTGATAACTGTGCTCTGTGACTTTTAACACTCTTGAAAATGTTGTGGTGAGCTGGAATGATTCTTAAGCCAGGAGCAATAGGCTTAGTCAAAGGCTGGAAGTGGAAGATACCTTTCGTGACGCATCTACATTGAATAGTAATATAAACCAAACCGAGAGGAAATGGGTGGGTGACCCTTAAACAAAGGAATAAAGAAGGTAAATGTAACCAGTAAACTCTTCAAGGCTTAGTTGTCCTTGGGGATTAGGGGTGGACTAGTTTCCTTACCTTTCCTAAGCCAGATAAGATGGTATAAAAGTTAGGAAAGATCTTTATTACTAAAAATAGTCTTGCAATGTGGTTTATAGTGACTTACTATGTTATATTCCACTCTTGTAATGACTTTTGTATTTTAATTTTTTTTCACATTTAACCTTATTTAGTATGTAGTGTGAACTGTGACATACATAAATTTCAAATGCCAGATTTAATCAGAACTATATAAATCCAAAGGAAATGATGTTTCAGATGAAGTGTGTCATGCCTCCAATTCAGGACAGTCATGACAAGAACTGGCTTTTTATTCTGTGTTTGTATAGCTCTTCTTTGTACTGGGAATCATGACAACAATTCTTAAATACTGTGTTAATATAAATATTAAATGTGTCCTGGCACAGGGCAATAGGAAGAACTTTCATGGAGGCAATCACAATATTTTTGGCCACAGAAGGCAGGGCAAGTGATACTGCTTTCTGTGTTCACACCAAAATTTCTAACCAAATAAAGTTAATCCTTTAGAGTTAATCTCTATCCCATTAGGTTGAGCACCTTGACAACTCAGTGTCCATGTCAAACTGCTTTGCTCAGGGTTTTGTGTTTGGAGTAACATATACCTGCAGACTTTATGGTTCTGTCATTAGCAGCTAAACCCTCGCTGTTTGGAAACCATGGCAGCAAGACATGGTGGTGTCAATGAGAAAATGAGTGTGACACTAATAATGCTTAATAAACTGAAGACAGTTGTTTTTAGAGAATTGTTTAAATAATATTGAAACCTCATATTGGAAGTACTTCTGCACCGTGATCAGGGATTCTGAACTGCTGAATTTGACTTGTATGTTGGTAACAGAGCTCTGCCTAATTTCAGGTGGGAGTGTATGATAGGAACTTTACACCAGTGTTTCAGAAGATCAAATTAAAAAATCAGTATGATGATATGAGAAATATTTTAATTTTTTTAAAAGAATTGTTAGTTTTAATCTAAATTTGACCTGCAAGTATTCTTTAAGCAATGAATTTTAGTGCTGACATTCTCTACAGAGCAAAAAAGAAAGTTGAGTAACAGCACAAAAGTTATTTTAAACTTGCCTTTCCCTCAGAGTTCCTTGTGCACTATTAATTACTGAGAAACATCCCTGTATGCTTTTACCTGTGATTATTTTGGCTGTGCCCTCTGTACAGTTCCAGTTTTCCATGGCTCAAGAATTAGACATTTTGTTTCAAGGAGGAAAGCTGTATATCAGCTACCAGTGTGAGATAGGAAGGTTTGGGTTTGGCTTTTGGTTTTGGTTTGGGGGTTGGGGGTTTTTTCTACTTTACCCAGTTAGGGTGTTTTGTTGGTTTAGTTTATGAAACTGTGTTTTCCATCCCTCTGAGAAGAAAAAGAAAATACCGTCCTGTAGTATCTGTGCATGGTTGTGAGTTGAGTCCAAGGTACCTTTGCTTGTTGTGTGTTTGACTTTTAGCAGCTACATCTGTGTTGGTAGGTCTGCCAGTGCGAGCGAGGGGTCTGCTCCCTTCCCTGCTGTCCTGTGCTGTCTGCTTCATGTGTAGATCACTTCAGCTACACCTATACCGCTCATTGAATTTGCTGTGTGTATGATTCCCCCCATGTGATGTGCCTGTACCTTGCAGACCCCATTTTTGTGGCAGGATGACATCCGATAGCCAAGAATAAATGTAGGAATAAGAGAATAAAACTGGGCGGGGGGCATCTGTCTGGTTACTGGGGATATTTTTGTTAGACTGGGGCTGAAGCAGCTCAAGCCAGTTTTGTGTCATGCTGATAGAGGAGGGTTCGAATTCAAGCCAGCCCCTGGTCTGCTTCCTGACATTCAGTGCCGGCTTTCCTCACCTCAGAGTAGGAGTGGGCCCAAGCGTGAACAGACAGACAAGTTGTGCAAATGGAAATGAATCTGAGCTCAAGGTACCAGAACGATGTAGAAAAACACTGGGCAAATTTAGGACACTGCTCAGTGTGCCAAGTTCCCCTTTGAGACTAGGAGGCTAATACTCACTAAATGTTGTAATGCATTAGCCCTATTAAAGTAATCAAAAAGAGTGTTTCTGTTGACTTAGAGTCAACACAGAGCCTTTGAGATTTTAGGTAAAATTATTGTCATGGAACCCATTAGTGTTCCCATTGTTTTATTAAAAAAAATAAAATTAAAAAAAAACCAAACAGAAACTAGAAACAGCACCATTTAGTAGTATTTTCTACTGAGGTAGTATTTTGACTACTTACAGACTCATCTCTGGTGGGTCCTGTGGCAGTGAATTCCTGATAGAGGGAGAAAAAACAAATAGCCTAAAGCCTTAAAGAAGTCACTTAAAAAGAAAGAGCAGCTGTAATATTATCAAGAGTTCAGGAGATTCTATATCTCTTTTTAGCAATAATAGATTACAGTCCTGATTATTTTTTTGTATAGGCAAATTATATGTACAAAATAACTTTTCTGAATTCTTACTGCATTGTTTGATCATGTTAATATATAGCTATCTAGAGCACGATGCGTTTGTTTATTCAGTGCATTCTCAGGATTGAACCTCTGTTTTCTAATGATGGGGTGAAAAATATTTATTTCAAACATGTTTAAGAAACAAATAAGAATAGGTATGAATATGTGATAAAAAAGATGTTGTATAGCTAATTAATGACAAAACCAGTATTTCAGTGGAATGAAGAGTCCTTTTCATTGCAGTTGTAGGGATAAAAGTATTATTCAATTAATGCACAGGGATTTTCGATCATTAATACAACCATTGAATGTTGTGTATCTAAAAATCCAAATACAGAGAGCAGAATAGGCTTCAAATGAATCACTTGCCCTTTAAACACTTGCATATTCAAAAAGATAAAGGAAAATTATTAGAAAGTGCTTTTGAGATATTTCTTAAACTTTACTAGTTTTGTTGATAAGGGTTGAATATGTAGGGTTTGGAGTAAAAGAATTGTTCTGTAAATATGTATCAGACACATACCTTATATATGTAAAGATGATTTTCGCTATGGTAGCTTCACAATTACTTCATATTTACCGATATGTATGGGTAGCTAGGTTCACAGTACTTTTACCACTATGAATGCTTTTACAATCTGCTGTTTTACTTCACAAGTAAAGGAATCTTTTCCTTAAAGCTGTTGTTAAGATAAACTAAGCTGCAGAGTGTTCATTTCTTTTGTTACAGTCACAATATAGTGTAATTGAAGTCAGAAACCTGAATGAGAGGAAATTTCTCTGTAAGGATCAGAAAAATTGATCGAGTCATCAATTGGATATGAATATTTTTAGTAAGTCTTCATTCTCAAGAGCACCTTCTGCCACAATTCTGGTGATAGCCTTAAGTAGAAAAGTGAGCAGCTCTTCTCCAGGCAGTCTGAGGAAAACATTGCAGTAGGTTGATTATTGAAAAGGTTGCCACTCTGAATTTGTTACTCAGATATTTTTAGGATGGTCTTCATTCTGAAAAGCGTGCCAAAAGAAACAATTTTTATTTGTAACAACTAGAATTTGTCCTTTAATCCGTAGCACTAATGTTATTTGAATCTAAGTGACATAGGTTGAAGTTACAGCATTGGATGTTTCTTTTTAACTTCTAAACAAGATAACCACCTACTGGTTGATAACATTGAGAAATCTGTAAAATGCATAGCTAAAGTTACTTTTATTCTTATCATCTCCTGCGGTATTTTTTTCCATGACACGTAAGATACTTCCTGTATACGTTGTCTCATGTTTCTTCACTTTACAATTGCTTGAAAGCACTCTATTAATCTAATCAAGAGGTTTTAACAGTTCTTTATTAATTATATTTTATAGTACATTAGTTGGCAAATAAGCAAGCTGCTAAAACGCTGTACATGTAGTTGTCCTAAGTTGGGTGTTATGAAGTCAATATTACCCAGGAATTTTTTGGGTATAGCTGTATTCTCTGATGTATAATCAGAAAAGAGACTCCATTGATACATTTGTAACATCTGCTGAGGAGGTGCTTTCAGGAAAATATGTGAATTCTACACTCATCAGCACTGTTGAACCTTGGGAGCATTCATGTATGTGTGGTCTGCCTCCCTGAGCATAGTTGCAAGTAGCCATGGTTTGCAATATTCACTTATTTTCAAATTATCCAATATGGAGTCCTCTCTTGTACAACTGGAAGGTCAGGTGAGAAAGGGAGTGAAGGGGGAAAATAAATGCAGAGAAATGCAGTTTCCTTGGAACGGAGGTAAATTTTGAAACCTCAGTCTACTATGATTCAGTGGCTGAATTACTAGAGCAGGAAGTCTAAATTAATGTTGCTCTCTTTGCCTTGCTGGATGAGGTTTTTTAGCAGGTTAATCATCCTTTTTCAATCTACATTTTCTGTTTTACTTGTATTATTTATCCTAGTGCTTTTAAATATATATATATTTAAATTGATTAAAGAGTCTAAATTGGCAATACTAATCTAGTAGGTTAGAGTGCAAACACATATGCTGAGTGTAGAAAAGCCTTTAGTAGCTTTTAAGATTGATTAGTTAAAATAAATAACTATTCTGTATTCTCCAGTAGCCAGAGAGGGTTTTACTACCCAGCATTTTATTGTGGATATTTCATATGATTTAACATTTAATAAATCGAACTTTTAGTCATGTTTAAAAGAGAAGCAAGAGTAATTTGTATGCATTGGCAACTGATTGTAAATTATAAATCTGTGGGATTGAGTTCAAATTTCTAATTGGTGGAAAAAAAATCAGTAATTAACTGGGAGGACAGAAACGATTTTCTATCAAAGCTGTCTTCCACAGAGAATTCTACTAAAGCTGTTCACGATTATAAGGGTTATGATACATGGAAACACTATAATTTGTATACAAATGTCAGCATGGTATAATCTGATTATAAAATTCTTTTGGAAATTGGAATGTTCTGATTGGGTAAAATAGTTGAATGTATAACTGTCTGCTTAGAGCGACATAACTATCAGGCACCACAAGATAAGGATGCCCTGAGAAGCAGGGTAGGTGTGAGTTATAGGCAGTAGGAACAATGCAAGGACAAAAAAGAGCTTTGTATTCTCTGTGGTTGTAATTTCTTGGATGCCTACAGAAGCATAAACTTTGTGGTGCTGCAGTGTCCAAGTGCCTGCAATTTTGCATTTATTTTTGGACAAGTATATTTATGAGCATTAGATTTCCTGATTTTTCAGTTGAAATTTATGTTTAAAGTCTGTATAATCATCTGTTCTAAATATTCTCTGAAGTATTTAGCACTTATGAAACATGTTTTCTTTTTAAAAAAATAAGTTGTTTATAAGTCCCACTCCTTTTCAGTAGATGCCAGAGGAATCGAACCTTTACTTTTATAAGGTCATCTACTGGACAGATTTTTAACAAATACAAAATCACAGACATGTATCCATATCCACTTTTGTATTTCACTCATGCCTTCATTTCCTACAATGTGCAAATAAAATGACATCTAAATTAAAAGAGATACTACTGAAGATTTAGACAAATCTGCCCTGCTTGTAGAGACTACTCAGATCGGTGAGATTGGTGGGGGGACAGTTGCTTGGTGCCTTTTTTTTTCCCCCTCCCCCCCCTCAGAGAACAGAGTAGAGGGTGAAGAGAAGGATTGGTGATCTAGTTCAGATAGAAAGTCAGCGTCAGTGTTTGATTTTGCACAAGTCCACTAGAAAAGTTTAACCATGTCTGGAGATTAGTGTTGAAAGAAAAGTAATCTGTGTCCCTGGGTGCTGTCTGGGTACTTTTTTTTTTAAAGTATTATTACTTCAAACATATTGATCTGGTTTCTTTTCATCTGCTTCAGATTTTAAAGTAGAAAGGAAATATTATGGTAAAAACAAAATTTTTCTTGTTTTATCAAGTTGTTAAGAAAATGTAGCTACCTAGCTATCTTCTCTTTGAGGTGTATGTTTCAGTCTTCAATACCATGAATTTTATAAAAATATCTATACAGATGTAGATATAGATAATTACCGAAAATGTAGAAGTATTGACATGTAGTGTGTTTAGTTGTACTGGTTTGCATGAGGTCAGGGATCAGAATCTGGTTGGTCTGTTGTAGGCAAATGAAGAAACATTAAACTGTTACAAAAATGATCACTTTAATGATTGGTTTCTTTATGAAAACAGTAGTGTAGGGGGGTTCCATTCCTTTATAGTCCTATGTTGTGCTGCATTAAAACTTCAGCTGAGGATGAATGGCTAGTGGATCCACAAAATAACAATCCACATATCTAAATCTGTTACAAGAAGGACCATAAGAACTTCAACTTGTCTTCATTGCTTTTCGTAATGCTTGAAAAGTGTAAGATACTGTCTTGCTGAAACTGAGCAAAATCTATTAGTATCATGGTAAATAAGGTTTTAGAAAAAAGGAAGAGTCCTAAGAATTAACAACTTAATGAAGAAAAATAGTGCTGATAGGCAAAGGGAGAAGACAGTTACACAGTCTATAGAAAACCCCATACTGTTCTCTTGCTCCCTGAAAAAACACTTTTGAGATGTAGGGATTTGGTCTGGTGTTAAAGGAAAATGCAAACAGGTGTGGCTTTGAGCTGCCATGTTTATTTAAACAGCAAATGAAGAACCAAATGGTTAACACGAGTCAGTAGCACTTTATTTTTGTTTCAGTAGCAGTACTCAGCCAGGCAAGGTGACATTCAGCACAGGTTCATAATCTCTGCTGGGCCATGTAAAATTGGACTCAGTGCTAGAAATAGACCTGCAAAAAACAACAGCATCATGAATGGTGGAAGGCAAATGAACCTTTCCTTAGTTCTCTTGCTTTGTTGTTCATTCTCGGGGATTTTTCACTCCTCTGTTTTCAGCATGGTGTACCTAAAGGCAGAACTGATTCCCTTGTCCACCTCATCATGAGGAATCTGGGTGCAGGGGAACTGAGGAAACAGCAGGAACAAGTGAGTAGATGGGAGCAGAGAGTACCGGAATGTCATAGGAAGGTTTATTTTTTACAAAAACATACAAAAGCACAGATATAAGATGTCACAATACCTAGGAAAGACATCTTGTTAAAGCCTCAAAGGTGACAGGAGATAAATCACAGATACACATCAGATGAAAATTCTGTGCATACTTGGCAAGGATTTGTAGCTCGTTTTTTCCTTACCTGAGTCTACTTATGCTGTATCACCTTCAGCTACACAGACCAGGGGACTATACATCAGCCAAATCAGCCATTGGACCATTTTGAATGTCTTAAACTAATTTATTCCTCTCTGCACATTCTTATACAGGAGATAAACATATGGGCTTTTATCCCTTAAGCTTCCAAACATATTTTTTGAAGCAGGGTTGCAATCTAGTGTGGGCAAGTATTCACTGAATAAATGGGATTTACAGTGGTGTTTATTTATAGACTTTTATATGTCTCTCTTTGCAATAGAAATGGTTGCAAATGAATATAATTTCACAGTGTGTTTTGATATAAGAAAATAGTATTCCCATTTCATAGAACCCAGGGCCTAAGAACAAGAATTTAAAAGCACCTAAATCTGCAGGAAATCGTGTACTGTAGTGAATTTGAAGAAACACAGATAACATTAGATGATTGTCTAGAAAAACTTTCTTAATTTTAGTTGTTTTGTTGGCATTCTGCAAAAGAACTTGATATTTAAGGTCATGTATCTAACTGTACTCTCTTTAGTACAATTAGTAGCTGTGCTACCAGGGAGTCATGGAGATACAGATGTCTGATGTACTTATCTGCATCAGTCTTTCTAAATTCAGTGACTTGAAGTAATTTTTTTTCCCCTCTCTGTTCATATTTGGTATATTTAGCAAGACTATTGTTGTACGAACATCACAGGTTCATTTTAGGGTGGGATTGGTGGGACATTCAGTGAATTGATCTAAAATGTATTAAGAAAGTCCTTTTTGCAGCTTTGCTACTGTCAGTTTTGTTGGGTCTGAAATTCATGGACAAAATATTTACTTTCAGGAGGTTTTTTGTTGGAGGTTTTTTATATTTTGGTTCTTTATTAAAGGGATAAATGCATCTGCTGAGATTTTTCGAAGAAGCTGAAAGCAAGGTTTGCAGGATGAAAGATCTTAAAGTCAATTAGAAGGCCCACATCCATTGGAAAATATATGAGTGATATGCTCTTAAATCACTTGGGGAAATTTTGCAAATCCAGTTCTTTGTCTGAGCAACTCTGTTGGGGAAAAAAAAAACATCCTCCTTTATTTATATTAAACAGTGTTCATTCAATTAGTATGGTATTAGAGTAATTTTCCTGAAACTTTTGAGCATTTTTGTAGAAAACCCAAAGAACTCAAAATAAAATTGTATTAATTCTGACTGTAAGCAATCAATTAAACAAAGAAAGTCACTGTAGGAAATCTAGCGTAATCATAAGTAATAACTCTTATACCTGATGTGAATGAGAAAAATTAACTTTTACTTTTAATTAAATATCATGCCAAAAGGTATTCAAGCCATTCTGACATATGTAGAAGATAGAATAATAAAGTACAGACCTAGTCTTAATCACTCTGCATTATTAAACATTAATATACTGTCATTAACAGTACCTGTTATAATCCATGTCATTTTATGCCTTGCAAGAGAAGCACTCATCTCCTTTCAAATACTAATCACAAAAGCAGATGCTTAAGATATTTGAATAACCCTTTTATTGCCATGCCTTGCACTTGTGTTTCCAAAGGGAGTCTGAGAAGTGTCAGTGAGGTATATTTCAAAAAAAAAAAAAAAAAAAAAAAAAAAAAAGAAGAAAAAGTTATGCTTTGGCTGTGGTGTGGAGGACTTCTTTAATTATATTGTAGGTTGATTCAAATAATAGATTCCAATTTGGATCCATCTCACAAGCACATTTTGCCCAGTATTGGCCAAAGTCCCTAGAAATGTGATGACTTGCAGTACTGCAAGAGATCTCCTATTTTTTATTGTTTTTTCAGTGCCTTGAGAATTGAGGTTGAAATGTACTTTCACGTTTTACGTTGCTGAACTGCAGCTGATACACTTCTTTCTTGGTGTGAACGAAACTAGTAGATATTGTAAAATTGCCCAGTTGACATAAGTAAAATAAGTCACTATGCAATAGAGCTGAGACAATGTCCTGCTCTTCAAACTATATAAACCTTATTATCTGTATGTAGGGATTGTAGCTGAACAGTGTTTTTTCCCACCTCTCCCTCTGTGGTGTTAAATCATTTAACATTAAGCCTTATTATACCTCTTGTGAGGTAAGTATGTAATTGTCCCCTTGTTAGATTCGGAATAGAAAAAGTGTGCAGTTAAATCCAAATCTGGGCCATTTGAAACACTGATATTAATGTGGTCTCAATCATTATACCTGTACTTAAATCTCCTACAGTAATTTTTAAAGATTGTGGAAGATAAATGGTGTTCATTTTTTTAGGTATTTATTCATTTTAGTATCTTCCATTGCTGTCTTAACACACTCATACCTGAGAACAGAAATTACACGTGTAAATACTAAAATACAGGAAAAGACTTCTGAAGTTCACTATATTAACAAAATGGAAAATGGAGAACATTATTTTTCATATATGTCTTAATGGTAGTAGATTTATGCATACTAATACCAGATGGATCGTAATACCAAGAGCTAAGTCATTTTGAGGCAGAAGTGTATGAATTACTTTTTTTTAGTTGACAGTTTCCCTGTAAGTGACTTGAACAAGGTCACAAAGACACACCAGTACTTTCTAACTCCCAGAAGGTGCTAAATGACCATAAAACACCCTGCCCTTCACTGTAAGCGCATCTTGGATTTCAGCATAGAAATTTATGATCAACTTCTGGAAGAAGCTGCTGCTTTAGTTTTAAGACTTGGTAGGAATGTGGTTTTGCCAAATGCCATACTGAAATGTGAGGGTTACATAGGTTCCTTATTCTTATACGAAGACACGTATTATTTGGATTTTTTCCAGTTACCAGTTCCAATTCCTGATTGTTTTGTCCATATTTAGATTCATCACTGGAAAAGGAATACTGCCCAACATCATTCTCTACCATTGGATAAACTCAAGAGACATTCCTCTGGCACACAGCTCCTTCACTCCTTCCCTGTTTTCTGTCCTCAGCCATCTTTGCAGCTTTATTGATTTTAAACGCGTTCCCTAATGCAAATAGTATGTACATTTGTACAATTGTGAGCATCAGGCTGACTCCAGTGAAGTGAAAGAGATGTGAAGATCTCTGGAATTTGTGAAAATCAGTAGCTGGTGTAGGAGAGAGGTTATTTTTGAAAGAAAAGCAGACAGAATTCAGGTGTCAGTCTATTTCATAGCAACAGTGCATCAACTATCATACATTTAGTTCTGAGATAGCTAAAAGAGGCACAAGTTGTTGGCCAGTGGAGTTGTCTTGAGAATTAGAGGTACCTAAGCATAACAGACAGGTATGTAAACAGATATACCTCTTAAGAAACCAGATTTCATTAGTTCTGCTGCTTGAAAAGCAGATTCTTAAAGTTCATCTATACCATTTTTTAATCTGGTTTGTTGAATACTTTTAGTGTTTTCTTCGGATATAAGTTGCTGTCATTTGGAGGTTTCTTGTGGGTCCTCATTCTGAATTTTTCTCTTTCCCATTTTAATCAGTGCTGTTGTTTGCAGGTCTTCCTTGGTGAGCCTGAAAAGATAGGTGTCATTCATGAATCTGTTTTTTCACTCTTCTCCCACCTAGGACAAACCTTCTGTTTTCATCTCATAATGTCACATCCATCATGGCTTCCAGGATTAAATAGGGCAAATTTAGGAGAAAAGTGCCTTCTTTTGGATTCCTGAATAATATTACACAATCTGGTGTTGTTAAAGCTGCCCTATACAAAGAGGAAATTTGACAGGCTTTTACTTTCATAGCTATGATAAATATTATAGTGGAGGGAGGGATGCCATCACTAAATACTTATCCCCTATCTCAACATGCGACATCCCTGTATATATGTGAATGTATATAATTTGTTGTCTTTTGTGTGCCTGTTCTGTTTAACAATCCAGGGAATAATCTATGTTTCTGGTGTCACCTACTAAGCCAAACTTATTTTTCAAGGTATACTGGGAAGAAGAGGTTGAACCAACTGTACATCTGTGGTTTACTGAAAACTACTTGAAGCTTTTAGGTCTATGGGCAAGAATATGTTTTGCTCATGTAAGCTTCATCTCTGCTAGCCTATTTTACATACAGTTGTACTGTTAAATCCTGTTAAGAATAGACAGGTTCTCTCCGTAAGGTTAAAATGTTTAATATTTTCAAGACATACTGAAAAGCAAAGAGCTAATTTAGCAGGCTCTTGACAATTACAGCTTTGTTTGGGATTGCACTTTTTTTTTTTTTCCTGAATTTTGTTTTCTATTTCAAGCAAACTGCTCTCTCTCTGTCTGTTCCTTGCACAAGTAAAACAATAGACAACTGCTAAAAGTAACCTATAATCACACAGCTTTTCCCCTACAAATATTCTTACAATTCTTTGTGACTTCTTATATACAAACCTTGATAATCTGGAATCTGTAAGATGTTTACAGGCCATTTCCTGATCTATTGAAATCAGTAGTAGGCTTTTTGTTGTTGTTGTTCTTGTTTCAAGGGCATCAAATTTGTCTTCTTGTTTGCCAGATTGTTTGGCGCATGCAAAAGGCATCCATCAAGAAATGTCTTAAAAGACTATAGTCAATGGCCTTTTGCACATTGTATTGAACATTGGTAGGCATGCTATTGAATCAGCCCACGTTATCCGCACAGAGTCAACTTAATCTACACCGGTGAATTTGTAAGGATGGATCATTTAGTAAAACTAATTAAACAGCAGTTGGCAACATTTTCCCTAAAAACTTATACCCTTGCATGCTAGGGAAGCAAAAACGTCTTGTACCATTGGATTGGTGCTGAAATAGAATCCAGTATTGTTGGTTGAAAATAAAGTTTAGTAAGCATCAGAAGACTGGTTTGAAAAAATAAGTGAGCATTTTTTATTTTTTTTGGATAGTCAATTCTGTTTACAGAATGGTGTTTGTCTTTTGTTTTGAGGGGTTTCCCCCCAACATTCAGAAAGATAAAAATGGTAAGTTAAATAGCAAAACAATGTTTGTGTTGCATGAACGTACACTTACTAGCAGGGAGCACTTTTAAGAAAAAAACAAAATGTAGTTATTTGCAAGATTTCATTTGGAACTTGAAATCACAAGAGTCTATATCAAAATCCTGATTGTTAGAATTTCTGTTCATCCAGAGGACAAAAACACTGTCATTGTAACCTTTGTGTACAGTCCACAAAGGAACTGAGCTCTAACTGCTAGGCATAACATGCTGAAAGTCTGTGGAGATTTAAGGGTAAGAGCTAGTCACATAAATGACATGGAAAATAATTTCCAGTAACTAATGAGCACAAAGATACCTTAATTTGTCTTGGGGCAGTTTGTAAGCAGAAAAGGAATTCATTCTGTTGAAAAAATAGCTGCTTAATAATTATTAGCTGTGCTAGAGTACTGAAGAATTCAAATTAAATTTGCCTAGGATAAATCATTGGTTTGGGTCTTCAGATGTAGCTGAGACACACTGTGTGTAAAGATATCAGGTGAAGTTGAATTAGCGCTGTGTTACAGTTCCGTGATTATGGGGACAGATAAGGTTTGTAAAGCTCCAGGTACAGTTGATTGTACCTAGCCATGGGTGTGTTCATAATGCTTTGAATAATTCCTGTGAACCTCCAGAGCAGAAGAACATTTTGTTCTTTTATTTTGTGTGGCACTTGCATCATCTGGGAACACAAATAAAGAGGAGAACGTTGATGCTATCAATGTGCAGTTTTGCAGCACAGGCATTCCCTTACCCAAAGGCTAATTCTCTGCTCTTTGGATCAAGATCTTTGGCTGCGCGGTATTACCACAGCAGCAAGCAACAAGCAGAATGGGAGAATGGGTCTGGGAAACTGGGGCCCGTTTTCATAGCTGTACCTTCCCCCCCCCCACCCCCCGCCAAGATGTTAAATGAAGTTATAAAGAAATGAACACAGGAGTTCTCTTGAAACTCAATTCTCTGCAATTTTCAGCATGAGAAACATTTTTTATTTGGAAGATAATTTAGTACAAAGCTGGATTATTGATGAAAATTCTCTATAAACATGAGCTTGTAAGATCAGGATGGACAACTGTTTAGACCTTCATGGCTGGGAATCATGCCATTACTACCCACAGCCGATGCACATACATGGCTATTTGGCTGTCTACCTCATGCCATCTGTTCAGATGGCATTTTGCCTGCTCACAAATTGGTTAGACCTGTGCCAAGAGCAATTGCTCTAGATGGTTACACTGCAAAACACTACAAGTGGCTCCTATTTTGTATGAAGTCTCTCTTTTGGACACCACTTTAACACTTTGTTATATCCCGTGGACATACCTGTATGCTGCAGTGACTGGAAACAGGAAAAGATCACGTGCTCATCCTAACTTTTTTTGCTACTGAAGCTACATTTTCTAAATCCAGAGAAGGGAAACAAAGTACATGTCATTTGAGTTGAAATTATTTCCACTTATCTTCCATCTAAAAAATACTCATTCCTTTTAAGCTGATAAAAGCTGATCAAAAGCTCACAGAAGTTAATAGGAATATTTGCGCTGATATGAGTGGGTTTTGAGTTGGAGTTGTAAATTATAGTAAATTGCGTGCTTGCTAGTGGACAAAGTTGGATCAACTGACAGTTGCTACATGTAGTTGGTTGCTTGGTTTCTGGGATAAGTTTCTGAGAGAAGTAATGAGTTACAGAACTTTTCCTTTCTAGATAAGTTGTTTAAATTCAGCCGAGGTATACAGTAACCAAAAGTTATCACTAAGTGACATCTATACAACGTATAGAATAATTCTGTTGAGTCGTCTCTATTGAATAGATATCCATGTTGTACAATTGGCACATTTGTTGACAGCCTCAACTGTGAACCATGGACTTACTGGTTGCCAGCAGAAGTAGCTCCTGTAGGTAAAAGCCAAAGGATATTGGCAAGGAAACCTAAGCTCAGTGGATAAATATAGGACTTTATGTAGAAAATGCTGTCATCCTGCCAGTTTTCATAGCCGCTAAAATCATTCTAAAATCAAAACTAAAATAATATTTCTGTTACTAGCAAGAGCTACAATGTAGAATTCAGAGTGTGTGCAAGTGTAAAGGAATTATTTGCCTATTACTCTTTGAGTGTAATTAACTGTAGGAGTATTGTTATTTTCCTTCTATGGACTTCTCCCTGTGCATGAATGTCACTGCTCAGTTTGAGCATGCTTAGTTGAATCAGGATGATATCATTTACGTGGGTGAGTTTCCATATATCAGTTAGTGGGAGTTATGATATTTTGCTGATTCTAGTCTCGAAGTGTTGCCAAAGCCCTTCATCTGAGTTTCACAGAAAGAATACTGACTGGGTTTTGATTCTTAGAGGAAACCCAATAGAAAAGAGCTGGGTAAGCCTTAAAAAGGAAAGAGATCAAAAGTCAGAAGTGTTTGGAGTGCAGGATGTAGTTTGCTTGTAATTTGGGTGGATTTTTTTCTTGTTTGCATAAATCGCTATAAAGATAATAAGACAAAGTCCTTATAATACAGGACTACAAGGTCCTTTTAAGTCCATTATAAATTTGATGTTGTGCAGCTCCTATGCTGTGAGGTGACTCATAAAGCTGCTGACCAAAATCCCAACCAACTGATTATCTGTAAAAAAAAATCTCATTAATTTAAAGAGGCTCAGTTGTTTGACTGCTGTTATTCCTCACTGAAATTTTCACTAGCTGAGCAGTAGAAAATTGTTCCCGTGATTGAAACCGTTTGGTTCCATTATTCATAACAGCTGAAATTTTGTCTAAGGACTGTATCAGTTTTGAAGAATGTGGAGAATGCTTTAGAAGGTCTGTCACTACACATTCACACTAGGTTGATACAACCTTTTATCCCATTTTAGTATGTCAAGCGAGCACCATTGCATGTTCGATGTTCTAATAAGTTTTAGTAATTCCAATTTTGGTCAGTAAAAATGGATGACAAAAGCTATAGAAGTGAAAAAGATACCAATAATGATTTTGTAAAAATTGACACATTTTGTACTTTTCCATTTATCTACAGGGAAGACAGTTAATACTGAAATCTATTGTGTTCACACTGAAGCTTGTGTAGTACTGTTAGGCTAAAAAAGAATATTTTACATCTACTTGTATTTTCGTAATAGAGAATTGTGCTCTTGTGGAAATGGTGAAACTTCACCATTTTATGTGACATGAACACACCAGCAATTTGATGGGCAAAGTAAAAGCTAGTAAATTCTCACAGGTCTAATGTGCATTGCATTCTAAGCTGAAAATTGGACATAGCTCAATAGTTAGTGACCCTTTAGCTGAGGCATTCTGAAGTAATCTGAATAGCAGTATTCTTCAAAAATCCCTGAAACATTGGGAACTCATTTGTTTTACTTCCATGCAAATGAATGGGAATTTTCCTTTCACTTCACCAGGAGCAGGAATGGACATTTCTTGAGTTGACCAGCACAAAGTAACATTTATAGGCAGAAAAAGGAGAGATTTTTTTTCAGCTCCAACAAGTTCATTTTTAAAAGGCACTTTCCTGTAACCATGTAAACCTATGTTACCCTACAGTTTGCTAGCGCTGAACTTTAATGAGTCCTGATAAGAAGCCAGTCAGTGGATATCCATTTAGCTAGTGATGATCTGAACTCCAGCTGATTGTCCTAGCAGCTGTGTGACTTCATTACCATTAGAAAGGCATACAGCCAAGCCAGCTGGAATCCAAAGAGGCTACTCAATTCACTTAGCATGTCAGTTTTTTGGTTTACATATCAGAATTACAAAGGACTCCTATTGAAAAAAAACCCAGCCAAAAACAAACCCTACCAAAAAGATTCTTTTTGAAGATATAGTTTAAAGGCTAAGTTTAAAATCATTATTATACCAAATGGAGGCTACTTTGTCATATGAATGTTTTAGGTTTTTGTGCCATGTTATAGCTGTTTATATGTCTTTCATGAAAACTAGCAGAACATTTGCACTTTCAGTTACAAATACAGCCCTATCCTATAATTCCTCATTTCTTAGTTCAGAAAGCAACATTTTGTTGTGTTTTTTATTAATGTTTTGAGAACAAATGATTAGTTTCTCTTATTGTTTGCAGGGAAAAGAACTGCTTCTCTTTGACAATACAAGTTTGCAAAAAACAACCCGTAACTGTTGTAATGGATAGTATTTAACTGTTAGAGACAACATCCCCGAGGAACATTTCTACCTATGGCCGTGGATATTTTTAAAGTGTGGAATGGTACAGAGTGAGAATGGTGAATACAGAGGGCCTTAACACTGGTTTGTACATACAGCACTCAATAATCTTCTGCTTAAAAAAAAAAAAAAAACCAAGCCAAAAAACAAACCAACCTGAAAAAAAACAAGGGAAGCACATTCCAGTTTACAAGAAGGGCGTGAGGGAAGACCCAGGAAACTACAGACCTGCTTTTAGCATTGGTGCAGACTCATGTTGAGTTCTGTGTGCCGTTCTGGGCCCCACAATTTAAGAAAGCTGTTAAGGTTCTTGAATGCATCCAGAGAAGGGCAACAAAGCTGGTGAAGGGGCTGGAAGGCATGTCCTGTGAGGAGTGGCTAAGGACACTGGCTTTATCTAGTTTGGAGAAAAAGAGACTGAAGAGCAACCTCATTGCTCTCTATGTTTTCCTGAGGAGGGAAAGTGGAGAGGGAGGTGCTGATCTCTTCTCCCTGGTATCCAGTGACAGGATTTGTGGGAACGGTTCAAAGCTGTCAGGGGAGAATTAGGCTGGCCATTAGGAAGCATTTATTTAATGAGAGGGTAGTCAAGCCCTGGCACAGGCTTCCTAGAGAGGTGGTCCATGCCCCATGCTTGTCAGGATTTAAGAAGCATTTGTACAGTGCCCGTAATAATATGCTTAAACTTTTGGTCAACGCTGAAGTGGTGAGGCATTTGGACTGGATGATTGTTGCAGGATCCTTCAAACTGAACCATTCCTGTTCTGTTCTGTTCTATTCTATTCTATCCTATCCCATCCTATCCTAATGGTCCCAGGAACTGTCTTTCTAAGCTTGTGTCTAAAGTCAACTTTTATTGAATCTATTATATTCAAGCAAATGAAGAAGATATAATTATGGGCTTGAAGCTTAGGAAAAATATCCCTGTGGAACCAGAATGAGTAAAGACTCATTTTGTTAGTGAAGAAATATTGTTACTACTTTATATTTAAATTTTTTTTCTACATACTATAAAAGTAGTCCACAGAAAATGGACCGGAACACAGGAAGAGCTTTCTGAATGAATGAATTCATCATCAATCCACTATATCAGTCTGCTTTGTTCCTTGCATGCACCTGTACCATATACATGTGCAATCATGTCTGCTTTCTTGCTCTCGTCTTTTCTCCTGTGTTCTTTTGCAACAGATCTTTTATCCATTCTTCATAAGAGCATGACTTTCCCTGTAGAAATAAAGGAAACGATTTAGCCTGCTGAATATATGCTCTGTTTAGACAATGAAAATGTTTCTGAGCATATTCCTGAAACTGAGTCTTCTGTTTCTTGGGTGACTGTTTCAGACTCTAGCTTGTTGTATAAAAGGTTGCAGCAGCAGCACTATTCTCTTATTAGGAAAGTAATAAAGAAAAACAATACAGATTACTATTATGCCCAAGGTATGCCTACCTCTTGAATTAGTGTGTACAGTTTTGTTCCTCCCATTTCACAGATGGTATCAAAATGGAAGAAGATTAGTGAAAGGCAAGAAGAATGATCAAAGATATGGAATAGCTTCTATAAGGATAACTGTTACATAAGCTAAAATTCTTTGGTATAGAAAACACAGCAAAGATGATAGGGTCTATATAATCATGAGTGAGGAGGAGAGGGTGGGCGGTGAATTTGCTGTTTCTTTCAGTATAAAAACTGAGAGGCATCAAATGAAGGTACTAGGCTCCTTCATTGCAAACAAAAAGACTTCATGGCAAACAAAAGGAAGCATTTCTCTATACAGCATGTAATTAAACTGCAGAACTCCTCCAGAGGTGCTTGCAGTGCATGGGCTCAAGAGACCCTGAAATTCATGGAAGAGACATTCAGTAAGGACTATTCAACAGAGACCTCTGGCTCTCAGAGAGTAATTCAGATTAGAAGGATCCTCTGGAGAGTCTCTAGAAAAACCTTCTACTTTGAAGCAAGTCTACTCAGGTCAGTTTCCTCAGGGACTTCTCTAGTTAAATCTTGAATACCTCCAAGAAGGGAGGTTCCACAACCTGTCTGAGCAGTGCTTGACTAGTGTCTTGTTGCCTTTCATCCTATCACTGTGCACCTCTGATAGAGTCTGGCTATCTTTTCTGCATCCTGTGATCAGGTAACTGTAGACAGCAATAAAGTCTCCCATTAACAGCTTTCTTTGAGGCTGAACAAGTGGCTTCAGCGTCTACTCAAGGGGCATGTGATGCAGCTCCTGAGCAGCTTGATGGTCCTCTGCTGGACATGATCTGGTACATCCCTGTCTTTCTAGTAATGGGTAACCCAGAACTGGACAGTACTCCAAATGTGGTTTCACAAGTGCTGAAGAGAGGGGAAGGGTCACTGCCCTGTGCGCGATGGATACACTGTTGCTGATAGAGCCCAAGGTGCTGTTGGCCGCCTTTGCTGCGAGGGCACACTGGTCACTCATGTTCAACTTATTGTCCACAAGGCCCCCTGGATCCTTTTCTGCAGATCTGCTTCCCAGACAGCCAGCACCAGCTGGTGTTGTTGCACTGTTCCACCCTGGATGCAAGCCTTTGCATTTGCTTTTTTTGACATTCAGGAGGTTTCTATCAGCCCAGTTTCCGAGCCAAATTTTTTTTTGGAGGCTGAAAGAGTGTTCTGAGTATCACTTCATGCTTGCCTTTCTAAATTTTGCCTCAAGAATCCACTTTAAACCCCAACAGGAAACAAGACACTGGGACTAGATGGAGGTACTTTATAAGCTCTGCTAAACTCTTTTAAAGAATAGGCATAAGTGCCTCCTTGCAGGTCTCTGGGTACTGAGTGAGTGAAGGAACTTTGATGAAGGCTCAAGTGAAGAGGACATAGCGGTATGGCCAGATATATTTGACTCATAAACCATGCTGGATTTTGAGTCAAGTTTTGAAGTACCTGGTTATGTAGAGCTTTGTGTATAGTTCTGGGGTTTCGGTTCTACTCTTCAGCTGAGCACCTGAAAGCTAGGTATTGCGGATGCTTATTGTAATCTAAGTTCCTCAAAGAAAACAATAATTGAAAGATCTTTAAAGCAGAAATCTTAATGAGGAAAAAATTTGTCCTGCATAGACATTTAAAAACTCGTATCAGTTTGTCAACAGCTTTACTTTCAGCTCTGAATTGTGTCCTTAGCTTGTCTGTTTGTGCTTCTTAGGTGATAATTTTATCATTTGCTTTGGACTCAGAGAGTCTTTTCAGATTTGTTTCTTTGGGGGGATGTGTGTGTGTGTATATATATATATTTTTCTTTTAAATATTCATTGCAGGAGTACTAGCAGTGAAATAGAAGAAAAGGATTTTTAGTGCCTGGAAAAACACTCCCCCCCCCCCGCCCCCCCCCCCCCCAAAAAAAAAAAAGGAACCCACAAGCCATAGTATAAGCTATCCAATAGATTCTCGTAACAAAATGTTTCTGTAATATTACAAAGAAAAAATATAAAAGAATAAAAATAGTTCAGCTCTACAGTTCAGCCTACATCACATTTATAAGAAACTTTCTTCCTAATAAGTTTTCATTAATGAGAGACTTTTAAACATATGTGTTAGTCCATTCATAGTCAAAACTGTAAGTTGGGCCTTAGTTCTGAATATATTTAAATTATTAAATTATTTCTTTATCAATAGCAATGCAAATTAATGGGAATTTTTTTCTTGAACAGAAATTTGAGAACCAGACTCTTGATCAAATGCAAGAAGCAAAGAACTTTTCAAGATAACATTGGCATGCCAAAACACACCCAGATCACCAACGCTATCTATCTTGCAGTAGTACAATGACCCTCACAGGAACAAAATTATCATTATCATTAAGAAGTTAAGTTTTAGTTATATGACTGAATCTACAGTAGGAGGAAAGTGACATAGCCACGAATATCTGAAAACACACCTATGCACAAAACTGAGTGATTGCGTATTTGCCAGAAGTTTGTAAGGTAGATATGCTTGAAGGCCTCTAATATTTCATCCATGCCAGGAATAATTAAAAAGAAGACTTTAACATAAATAATCTAAATAAATATCATTATTTTTGTATTAGAAATTTTCATTACTTGTATATGATGCCTCCCAAGATGATTGATACCAGACATCACAAAAAATCTGGTTTACGTTGCAGTTAATAGTAGACTGTAGTTCTTAAAGGTGAGACTAGAAAAATTCTGTTTCAAAAGCAAGAAAAAAAGAGCAAGGCATTAGGTTAAATATTAATTCGAATGTCTACAATAATGGGTACATATGCTATTTAAGGAAGTCATTATTCTACTGTGTAGTCAACAAGAGTATCGATTAGAATTAATTCACTACAAAAAGTCTCCAATAATTTTTAACATAAGTTTTTCCTCTTTAACAGTACCCTGAAGCTTGTCTTTTTCGTGGTCAATTTAGCAACAAATTTGCAATTAATCATTTGTTGATTGCAATGAATGGTCTGTCGATAATATGCAGCTTACATTGCTAAAAGGGTTATACAGAGCTTTATTGTTTTCCTTTTGTCTTGGGAACACTTTGTCT
Organism: Ibycter americanus; assembly: GCA_035590275.1. Lineage (NCBI taxonomy): Eukaryota > Metazoa > Chordata > Aves > Falconiformes > Falconidae > Ibycter > Ibycter americanus. The sequence continues at coordinate 81,359,141 of JAVJGI010000050.1, read as the reverse complement.
AGCTGTGTTTCCTAGAATGGATTTTGAATAGATGTTTTGAAGTAACTCATGCCAGTTTTAAAGAGACACCACGGACTGCTCTGAGGGTATTAATCAAGATATGCCCTAACTTTCTTCTGGCATTACAATATTTGGACATCTGTTCTGACTCCTTATATGTGAAGTAGGACACATTGGCATAAATGAAGGGTTTCATTATCTTAAATGTCATAACATTTGTTTGAATTACTTTGTGTAGATTTTAAATGCTGAAATTGTAATCTTGATTTTTTATAATTTCATTGTCCTTTCAAAAGACTATAAAAATGGAAGCCTTTTAAAAATTCCATCCATAATTCAGAAAGTATAATTTACAATTTTTGCAATAACACTGAAATTGCTGTAGATTATTCTTTAGTAATTTCAAACAACGTATTTTTACTGAAAGAAAACTAAGGACAAAAAATGCTTCTTATTCCAGAAACAGTGTTTTTGTCACAGATAATATATAAATGAAGGCCATTATGAAATGCCCCTTTGGGAAATGTTGACATGGATTCATTTTTTTGGACAGTCCTGGCAGCTTGAACTACAACTTTCATTTTGTCAGAAAAAAATATTTGTTATATTCCAAGTTGTCCTTAAAAGTGTGTCTCAATAGTATATTTCATGCATCTGGGTAGAAAATGGCTTTGAATACCATGTACATAACTGAAACTGAAAGAAAGGTTAAATTCTGGTTGCAGACTTTTCCGATAGTTTGGAAACATTTTGCTTGCACTGATCTTTAAATTGCTGTCAGGGTTTAACCCCGGCCAGCAACCAGCACCGTGCAGGTGCTCACTCACTGCCCCCCGCCACAGTGGGATGGGGGAGAGGATCGGAAGGGTAAAAGTGAGTAAACTTGTCGGTTGAGATAAGGACAGTTTAACAGGTAAATCAAAAGCCGTGCACGCAAGCAAAGCAAACCAAGGAATTAATTCACTACGTCCCATGGGCAGGCAGGTGCTCAGCCGCCTCCAGGAAAGCCGGGCTCCATCATGTGTAACGATTACTTGGGAACACAAACACCATAATGCCAAATATACCTCCCTTCCTTCTTCTCCCAGCTTACATATACTCAGCATGATGCCATATGGTATGGGATACCTCCTTAGCTAGTTCAGGTGAGCTGCCCTGGCTGTGTCCCCTCCCAAATTCCCGTGCCTCTCCAGCCCTCTCGCTGGCAGGGCCTGAGAAACTGGAAAGTCCTTGACTTAGTATGAACATTAGCCAGCAACGACCAAGAACATCCACGTGCTATCAACGTCGTTCTCACACCACATCTAAAAGACAGCACTGCACCAGCTGCTAAGAAGAAAATTAACTCTATCCCAGCTGAAACCAGGATAATTGCATAAGTTTCCATAGGTTTTAATTGTTCATTAGCAAAACTAAAACACTAGTAAAAGTAGGATTTAACTGATTTACATTGCCATTATTAATGCTAGTATTATACAAAGTAGTTATAACCATTAAAATGTTCTTGCTCCTATATAACTTCTTATGTCATATGAATGTGATATTTATGCTTGAGTAAAAGTTAATATTAACTACATTTGTCTTAGCTATAATTAGAAGGATTACTTATTACAAACATTGGCAAGACAAGTGTCTGCTTACTGTGCAGCAAATTTGGGAATACTAGCTTGTCATTTAGTATTGATTACATTATTTAAGTAGCTGATCAAAGCAGCACTTTACAAACAGGTGCTCTTCGATTTGCAAATTATAAAAATCTAGGAGCAGCTTTCAGCCTACTGCATTGTTGCCTGCAAGGTAAAAGGTTGAAGGGTGATTTGACTATGCTTTCATTTAGACCGAAGATTTATTTAGAACTTCTATCTCGTGAAACAAATCAAGTTATTGTTATCAAAAAACAGTGTGGTTCTTCATCTGTAAAACACGTTTATAGTGTAACTATCTGGCCTGGTTCAGAGGAACTGTCCCATTCAAGTTGTTTGTAATGAAATTTTATGGACCTGACTTTGAACATGTGCTTTGGTTGTCTCCCAAACTGATCTGCAGAAGCCAAAATCACCATATCAGCAGAATTTTAAAATTACAAAGTTCTCTAGTCATGTGTTAAAACTGCGATGTACGTGCAAAGAAAAGTATAGTTTGCCATTTCTGCATACTTTTCTCTTTTGCACATACATGGTTCCACATTCTGTGGCTCATTTGAAATGAAGAGCATTATTTCAAGAGATACTGGCTTCAGAGAAGAAGAAACTAAAGAATTTATTTTCTCACCCTGCTTGTTCCTGCCTGTGCACTACAGCTTGCTGCACCCTTCGTTTGACCGTTTGGGGAGTAAATCTGTAAACTACATAATTAATTTGGGGAATTGTACCCCGGTATTTAGTGTAAACAACTTAGCCTTCTGCAAAACTTCATCTGTGTTGGAAACCCTGAGTAAATGGGACTTACGCAAGGAGAATTTATGCAGATATAGAATCCTCCCAAACAATTTTAGACTGAGAATAGGATACTGGTATAATATATTCAAAGCTACCATGAAAGCCGTAAGTTGCTAAACAACCATGACGCACTGAGCCTGTCCAGATGGTTAAGCAAAAAGCATTATGCAAGTGCACACTTGAGAGGGGGGATTTTTTTGCTGGAAAATTTGAGGAATTTATCAGTTGCACTCATCATACACTTCTCTAGACTTTTTCACTGGTCTTCTGCAAACTTGGATCTATGGCATGGGAAAGGCAACAAAAAGACGTTTCTTTAGCCCTCTCTGAAGGATCAGTGCAGCACTTCTAAAGCAATTTGGACATTTTTATTTCTTGGGTTCAAAATTCTGTATGTGTAAAATCATAACAGAGGGCTTTAGTGCAGTTTCCAGGGTTTCTCCCACATCAAGAATGGTTTTATTTTTATTTTGCTGTGAGATTGCTTAATAATGAAAAATATAATGGGTAGTTTCTAAAGTTGCTGGGTGTTTTTTTCCTTTTCAGTTGAAGCCAATTTTAACTGCATGTTAGTTTTGTTTAAAAAAGTTGACAGTTCTTAATTATTAGTGACTTCAGTACAAAAAGAATAACTTTTTGTTGTCCCTAAGTATCAACATTCTGATAATAATCTGTGACTTATTCCCTTTATACCCTTATAATAGAACCTCTCTGTGGAATACATATTTAACCTCAAAGCCTTTTCATGTCCAGAGACTACAAAAATAGGTACTGCATAACCTCAGCGTGCCATATGCTGGGTAGATCATCTCTGTAGAATGTTTTACGTACCTAAATTGTTTATTCAAAGCAGGTATAGAGAAAGCTTGATCTGTTTCAGGAGGAAAATATATGTGAATCAGTTTTGCAAAATATGACTACACCTACCATAAAGACACATTCCTATTTGGACATGTTTTAACACTTTTCCATATATCCAAATACTAAGTCGAGAAAAGGCTTTTCATTCTATGTCATAGCATGCTTTACGATTTTTTGGAATGCAGAATTTTATTACTCGTACAGAATACTTTTTTCAGCCCCTAAATGCTCAGTAAGACGACATCAAGTTCCAGTTTTTAGTCTGGTTTGCATTTCAGATAGGCATTACTGCAGAGCCTAGGTTTTACTTAACTTGAGAGCAATTGATAGCAAACAGTTTATATGAACTAATTATATTAAGTTTTTTGAATGCCAGGCATATTTCAGAGAATATTAACCTACTATTTTCATGGAAATACTGGTCATTGCTATACAATATGTGATTGGGTTTTGCTCTCCAGGAAGGAGCCTGACCACTTACACTCTTTATGAAGACCAGTATGCATTCACCTTTAAAGTTATGGATTTGAGTAACAGTAGCAAAAAAACCATTGTGTGACCAAGTTGATCTGCTAGGCTCTAATCTGTTCAGTCTAATACCTTTATGACAGTTTAATTTCATTGTTTCTGCCGTACTCTTTTAGATACTCATAGGAACCATCCTGGTGGGGTAGCCTTGGCATGAATAACTCATGTGAATCTAGCTCATAACTCTTGGAAGCTTCTCAGTTGTGCAGTTATTTTCAAACTGCCTGTTAAATAGCTTTGTCTCAATTTGATACAAAACTCCTCTGCCATTTTCCCTGTGACCTCACTCTGATGTAAGGCAGTCAGGCTCTTTTGCATTAGCTGTGAGCACTAGGTAAAACCAGGCCATGTGTAGGTACTTCCATTAGACAATATTTAATATGCTTAAACACTTGAAAAGAGTAAGATACCTCTTCCCCCACCAAAGCAGCATTACCTAGAGCCTACAAGCATGATCTTCAGTTGCTGCAGTTGCCTTCCCACAGCTGTCTCATACTTTGACAGACCCTTAAGGTCTGTACTGGATCCCAGGTGCTTACTGGTCTGAGGGTGTGGCCTAGATCAGTAGAGGCGAAAGGAGGAAGGAAGCTTCAAATAACCTCCATAGAAGCCTGTGTGGGAATTAGGAAGTTTATACACTTTGCCAGGACTGCAAACCAAGATGTATCAGCAAATGATGGCAAGAACTGAAAGCCAAAGGACAAAACATCCTTGCAAACATCACCCACTCAAACTGTGGACAAAAGAGTTTGGCCTCAGGACATGGCACTTCCGTGGACTTGTTATGTAGTCGTTTAGATGTTACATCAGGCATTTGGCCTTGAGGACTTGGTTTTCTTTCAATATTGGAATATTCTACAGCTGCTCGCTTCAGAAGCAGCTTATGGAGTAAGTAGGATTAAGACTGCACGAAAGGTTGGCAACATAAAATTGTGAAGGACCATAACTCAACAACAACAACAACAAAAAGACTATGCTTGGGTTATCTGTGCTTCTGAACTAACAGCATTTGAGCCTAAGCAGTCCTAAATTCCATGAGAGAAAACAGCTTGTTCTGCCATTCCAGATACTTTGCAACAAGTGTTTAAATAGCAGGCTGCAGAAGTGAAATATAAAGAAAAAAATAAGCAGAAGCAGCACGGGGCAAAATTAATATCGTAATCATGCCAGCAGGACTGATTGAACAGTATTTTCGGGGGTGGCAGGGTGGTGGGGCTCTGGTGGTGGTGGTGAAATCCCAAGTGAAAACAAGGGCCCTTAGGCCAGTACGTTGTTGATGGATCTTATATCTGAATGTCTAGGTTATGACCCAGGTAAATTTGGAGATGGTGGAAAGAATATGTCTGAGAAAGGTGGTTGTTTAGGCATGTACATGTTAACCATCCTTTTTTAGAGCAGAAAACCCTAGAAGTTTGGCTCATTTACCACAAGTCAAATGGAGAAGATGATGAAGGTGAAGAATGTCAATGATAATGCAATTAGAAAAGGTGAACAAGGCAACCATGAAATCTTTCCAAAGAAGAATCTTGACCCAAATGAAAAACATTTTAAAATGGAAGTCAGAGTCAAAAGGAGATGAAAAAAAGCTGTGTCTGGCAGCTGTATGTCTGCTTAGTTGGGAATAACACAGATGAAGACAAAACCAAGAAAATAAAGTAGAAGGATTCAGAAAATGTTCCGATTGATGCAACACAAAAAAAAATGCAGATACTGAACAAAAGTCAAAAAAGTTGCTTTTAGGCCTCTAAGAAAGAGTAAAGAGGCTATATAAAAAGATGTGAGGGAGAGGATCTGAAAAAGTTTGACGTGAATCAGTGAAGAGAGAGAGAACATCTGTAGCTAAATAATCTTAACATCTAGCCCTAATTTATGAGTATGTTGGGTTTTTTTTTATAAATTAATATTTGTTTGTCCCATAGGGAAGATAATAAATAATATACTAATGCAAAAATTTAAATTTCAAATTGGAAGTATAATGATTGAGGAAAACAGTGACCTTCTTCAATTAAGAGAAAAATATTCTTTCAGAGTGTAAATCAATGAGAGATGTTTCAGTGGTTTGCATACTTCTTATAAAAATAAATATCTGCTATGGAAACAAATGAATAACATAAATATGTATTAAAATTATAAGGCTCTGTTGCCAAGGCTTTGACTAACAAGTTATGGGAAGTTGCTAAGGAGAAGTCAGGTGAACGTTTATTATTTGATTCCTATCAAGCAAATGAGCATATAAAATGGGTGGTGATACAAGTTTTGGCTTGAACCCCAGTGAAGATTTCAGAGGACTGCTCAAACTGTTGCATTTCAGGCATAGTTTTGTAAAGTTAAGCAGCTAGATGTGCTCAGCTGCTCGTATGATTAACAACAAAAGATTTCCAGGTGATGATCCAGAACAGAAACTTGTCTACGTGCCTTTTGGAAGAACCTTTCCAAAGAGCTTTGTTCTTACTTTTGAGCATACTGAGAGGGTAGAGAGATCATCCTGCCAGTTTAGGCACCTAAATTAAGGGCCTAAATTTAGCCCCTGAGAATACTACTCTCATGCCAACTTAATCAAAGCTCAAAATGAAAATAACCAAAGGGGTTTGATTTTTTGTGTGTACGTGTTTTGGGGTTTTTGGTAGGACAGTGTTTGAAGACCACAAATAAGTTGACTTTAGTTTTTCTAGACACTGCACAAGCCATTATTCTTTATCCCAAACATGCCTTTTTCTTTATGTTAAGTTTTTAGTGTGATGGCAATAATTATTATTTCACAAAAAAACTGCTTAGTAGTTGATTTTTGGGGGACAATTACTTTTCTTTCTGCAGAACTGCAAAGGCGCTGGGCATAAAAGTCTAGGCATTCCTTTCAAGGTAGACAGGCTGTTAATGTAAACTGTTTCTGTGCCTTTACTGAAGATATCTGTGAGCCATTGCTGCGTGTTTCTGAAGAGCAGCTAAAGCAACACAGCCAATTCCATTGCATTGCATTGCTTTTATTGACTTTCAATCTGAGCTGTGTCCTTGACTGTGTTATTCTCAAACTCATTGTGCAGGATAATTTGGGACAATTTCAACATAGTTCTCCATCAGCAGTTATCAGAAATGCTACTAAAGGTTTACCACAGAGATCCTTCTAATATAAAAGATATTTAATACACTGTCTATATGGCTAAGTTGGCTAATTGCCATGTGATCACTTTTTTTCTTCTCTTTTTAGTGACCACATAAACACTCCGCATGGATCTGGAAGAACCTTTCTCTAGTTACAGTAAATTTAGGGTGGCCAAATATAAAGAAAGGAAAATGTGCTCAGTAACACAGTGTATCCTCAGCAGAGCTCATCTTACAGAGTACATGAATTCTGCATTGTATTGGGTCATGGGGCACCGTTTGTTTTAGTCATCTAGTCTGATAATAATCTTATCTCCCAGTCGTCTTTGATGGGCCTTGATTTTGATTAGTGAATATATATAATAAAAATATAAAGACATAGAAATTTAGTATCAGTTTCTTAATAGTAAAATAGCTCTTCAAAGAAAGTCCTTGAGATACTAGTACAAAGGCTTCTCTTATAGGACTGGCCCCTGGACCTGTTCCTACACAGCTGGGAGATGTGGTCACCGTATATGAACTGATCAATAGTAAATTGTGATTAGTCGATTTGTGTAGGTGTCGACATGTTATAGAGTTATACACAGGCAGAACATAGGAGTGGGTTGTGGTTTGTTTTCGCAAACACATCTTTTCCTGCAAAATGTCTTCCACTTTGTGCCTGTGTGAAACATTTCTAGTACCAAATTACATACATATAATGTCAGAAACTCAACAGGGATCTGACTTCACATGAAAAGGGAAAGGAAACATGCTTACATTTGAAGGCCTGTTCCAAATATTTTGTAACAATTTCCAGATATACCATCCTCTGGTCTTCTGCCTATCATTTATAAATACTGTGTTTACTGATGTTTCATCCTGGGTTTAGAGGTATTACCTACTTAAATGAGTATTTAAAATATGAACTGTCACTTGACAGTAATACATGTACAGCTGAAATGTATTTAAACATGACCATCAGAGGGCTGGGTGTCAAGAATATTACTGACAAAATGAATAGCATTATCTTGACACTTTCTGTGTTTTTCTTGGAAAACCAGTAACACAATTTTCTTAGATATTTTTTTTTCAGATTTTTTCTTACTAAAGAGATTTGTCAGTATCCTTTAGTAAACCTGTATCAAAAAGAGCTTGAAATCTCTTCTTGCTCTGACCTTCTCAAGCTGTCATCTTTCTCAGATATACTGGCTCAGAATGTCAGTAGAAACTAAGATGACTAGTAACTAGTGTTTCACGAAAAACTAATGTATTAATGATTTTCTGGGGGATGATCTCTTACTTTGTCTTTCAGGTTAACATGTAATTTAATCAAAAATACCTGGGAGTCAAATATGAAATGACAGCTTGATTCAAACGAGGCAGGACCTGTTTGAAGCTTCTTGAGTACCTTTTTCTAGATGTGATCCCTGAATGATTGAATACTAACCATATTGTTTGCTTATCTGAGACTTTTGATTATTATGGGGTAGGAAGTATTAAAACAAAGGATGTATCTATGTTTTTTGCTTTTTGTGTGCATGTGCAGAAAGTGGAATGCATAATCGTAAGGATGTTTGTTTATCTAGAAAATAATTTTTAGTCTTAAGCCACTACAGCAAACCTTTTTTAAATCTATTTTCAATGATATTTTTTGTACATCTGTATTATTTCACCTTAATAACTGATGTAAGCTAACTGGTTGTTCAGGTTAGATTTGCATTCTGATCCAAAGATTACAGGTTGCTGAATTATCCCTTAAGCTTCCTAGCCTTGTGGATCCATTAAGCCTTAATTAAAGAAACATCTTAGAAAAAAATAATCAGACCATTTATATCCAAAGAACATGCACATTGGTCATTTGTTTGTTCACCAGCATAAAAATTATTATTTAATGGAAATTTTAATCACAGCAAGCTTATAGATAGACATATATTAAATGCATTAATCTTTCTATAAGGTTATTCACAATGTATAAGGTTACTCCTCTGAAAAGTCTGCTTCAGATTGCTTTCCGGTAATGCTAATACCCATTAAAAAGATGAATATATATGTGTGTAAGTCAATCATAAGGTATTAAAGAGGTGTAGCAACTTAAGCTTCTTTTCTTCTTGGCAGGTCACTTTGAGAAATGTCCTAGTTCAATTAAAATATTTTTTCCATTTCCTAGGAGTAGATTCAGATATGCTCTGTCTGTTCTCTATCTTATCTTCACTGTCAGGATTTAAAACAAACCTGAGTGAGATATAAGAAGGATAGTCCAGCTACTTCAGACTTTGAACAGGTTCAATTTCAGGGTGTGTATATGTCTGCATGTTCATCATGCATATGTCCAGGTTAAATATTTGGGAGATATAGATGTACGTTTTTTAAGAGTCTGTCTACAATTCTGTAGAACTTAAACCAGGATAAACTGCATTTTGTGTTCTTGAAACACCCATTCCTTCATCTCTGCTTTCAAAATGCTACAGCAGTGAAACCATCTAAACTAGACAGGCATACAAAAGTGAACAAGGTGTGGTAGGTTTTTTTCAGATTAGAATGGTCATACTGTGAAATGAAAGTTCAGAATAATCATCATCGTCTAGACTATTGTCATATATTGCATATGACACGTAAATGACTAAAAATATTGTGTATCTTAAAAAAAAGTATAGAATACTATTAGTATTATATATATATAAGAAGTATAGAATACTAGCATGCAACTCAAATATTCATATAGTATTATCAGAAACACACTGATTAGTTACTTAGTTCTGCTTCAAATGCTCTGTATTCAGCATTACTTTGTGCACCAGCATTGATTTTGATGCAGAAGTGTTCCTGAAAAAAATATCTCCATTCTTGGATGCTTTGGTGAAAAATATTGCAATACTTTAGGTATAAAATGAGCTTTGTGACTGAAGCATGGGTGTAATGAAAGGTGCTAGATTCATATTACAGTGATCCTGTAAGATCTTTCTCCTCCTTTCACCTTGCAACAGGCCTGACAGCAGTGTGTCTCCTCAGATTATTGTTAATAGTAAAGTTCTTGCAAATTTTAGGCATGCTTGTGTGTGCTTGTGTTACTTTTAAAAGCAGAAAATATTTAGATTCAGATAATACTGCTGGAAAATGTATCTCAGGCTGGGACACTTATCAATTTATTAATAAAAATTAATAAATAATGCCCACAGGTGATATTAATTATAGACCAGCATCTGACTGGCAAATGACCTTTCTAAAAAAACCTGTTCACTTGTTACCTTACTAGGTAATATCACGAAGCACGTGAGTTTGCTTCACTGACTCCTTGGGTTTCTCTTTGACATCATTTTTATTATAAAATACAAAAATAATTTCTCATATTTTACTGGCCATCCAAAATACCAGGTATCAGGAAAGGTCAGCATATCAAGGCGACAATATGCAAACAGTATTCGACTTACCGTGTATGTGTGTATTGCTCTGTTTCTCAATATAGCTAATCAGGTGATTTTAATATAGTTTGTGACACAAAAAATAAATTAATTCTCCATTGGTCTAACAACATTTTTATCCTCTGAAGAGGTTGGGCTAGATGTCTCATTTTGAAATAGCTGAATGAAGTCTGCTAAAATGAATCAAATATCAAATATAGCCAAAACAGCTCACAGTGAAGGACCCTCTGCTCTCCTCATCCAGAAATATAAAACTTTTGATGGTTGTTCCTCAGGATTCAGGGATGGGATCTCGTAATTCCTACAGCTCTTAGGAGACAGAACATGCATTTCTCCCCATTCTCAAGTTCCCTTTACTTTCAATTTTTCCCGTTGTTATTTATTTATTTATACTAGTCTATATGCTACTATCTTAACAAGTAAAAGATTGTAGACTTTTGGAAAACAGAAAACTCAGTGTAGTTTTTCTTTTTTTATATTGTTTTCGTTCCGCCTCCCCCCCCCCCCCCGGCCCAAAGCAAAGGTTTATTTTGCTAACATGCAACCGGCATGGGCTGGTTTAAGATTTTCCTATAGCATGTGCTAGGGAATCTAAGGACTGTGTTCGTTGAATTCAGTTAAGGGTTTAAAGAGCAGTTGGGCAGTATAAACTGAAGAAAGCTTTAGCACCTCTCCTACTTTTGAGCTTATCTGTGTGTAGTTACTACTATGGTTTACAGTCTCCATTAATAAAAATACCCTTTCAAAAATTTATTCTTTTTTAAATGAAATTGGTCTGACATGCGCCTGTCTTGTATTGTGCCTGTCAAAATGAGCTTTGTGTATTACTTTTTTTACCTCTCAGCTCATTAAGTTAGTTGATCCATTTTGGAGTCAGAAAATGTTCAGGCAGGGGAAAATTTTGATCAAGTCAACCTTGCATGGAAACAACTGCCTGTTTGCCATCTGCAGTGGGCATTGATCCCTAGCTTGTTTGTGCCTTACATTTGTTATGCATGAGTAAGCACATTAGCCTTTTCATTTCATTCATTAGACAGTTAGTCCTTGATTAGTGTTTCCTAGTTTCTGTCAAATATGCTACTACTCCTCTATTCATTTTGTCTTGGGTCCCTCTTTTGCTTCAGTGCGTAGAAAATTAACAGTTAACTACAACACTAGTCCTTTTATTTCTTTTTCATATAGAACTTGCTAACAAATATACTTTTCTAATGTTGGCACATCTAATGTGGGATAAAGTATGAATGATTGGTCTTTCTAAAGTTAACAGAATTATTACTTTAGTTCAGCTGGCAGGCTTTCTTTAGAAGTGTGATGTCTCAGGGTTTACTGTCAGCTTTATTTCATCTGTCTCCGAGAACTGTGGGATCACCTGGATACTTGTGGATATTTGCCTTATAAAATTGCATATAAAAATAAATTTAAAGTAATGAGTGCAGTTTGAGAATACAGCGCTGAAAGTTTCAGATGACACTCTGGATGACAGGACAGAACAATAAGGCATTTCATGACCAACACCAGCCCATTCACTAGGGATTTTTGCTGTGTTTTCCTCGTGGAACAGTCAAATGTTAAATGACAATTCTATTCTTAAAGATAATAGAAAAATAAATAAGTAGTGGTGATGTGCATAAAGCAACTAACTATGTTGATCTTTAGAAACTACATAACAAGTTCATGAATACAAGTGTTTTGATGGAGTCAATACATTTAGCGGTGACACTAACAGATTTGATTTGATCAGTGATCACAAGTTTTGCCTAAAAATTCTATACTATGCTACATCCTTATGTAAGGTGAGTTTGTGTAAAATATTATGGCTTATGTATTGCTTTTTTATTCATAATCTTAATAATTTATCTAAATATTATCAATCTATCTGAACAATTTTATCTTTGACATGATATTAAAGTTCGTATATTTATTTTTTTCAAAATACCCTTGAGTTAATAAAACAAACCCTGAAGGTTGGACCAATCTGTTTTCCAGAGCGTGCCCTGCTTAGGATTCTAGTAAATAAAGAACTATGTTAGACGTACAGTGTTGCAGCCATGTTTGTTAGTGGGCACCTATATAGCTGCACTAAATGCTTGCTTGCTTATTTAAGATTTATATTGCCATTGATTTGTTTTAAAAAAATGATTTTGAACAAAATATTTTAGTCGTGTTTAGAATCAGCAATAATATAAAATTTAAATAAGGTATTCAATTTGGGGGTTTTTTTCCCCAATTGTTAATTCTCATTGTTTGAAAATCCCTGAAAATGTTGCTAGATAGAGACTGCATATTGAATGTAATACTTCTCTCAAATTCTTTGGTTTTATATTTCCATAATCTTTTAAGCTGGTAAATAACGTATTTTTTTCATATAGAAAATAGTTGATTATAGTGACAGTTTTATTTGTTGTGTTTGTCAAACTCTATTTACATGGAAACTCAAATTCATTTAAATTTCTTACTAGCTGAACTAACTCTTGTATTTATATTCTTATATATGCAGTATTTTAAAGCATAATTATAAAAACACAATCCAAATGAATTTCTTTGTGTTTCCTATCTCCTGCAAGATGGAAGAGTTGGTAGATTTCATACTCTCACACCTCATTTAATAGATACATTAAAGGCTGAAAAAACTTTTTACGTTCTTAATTCCCAGTTTGTAAACTTTTAATGATTAGTATGTGAAATAAATATTACATGATCTGGAATGAGGAACACATTATTTTCATACCTGCAAAGGAGATATTAATATGTTGTGGAATGTGATTCTAGCATATTGGTTCCAAGTATTCTATTTTCAGCAACTCCCACCACCACAATGGTTTGATTCTTTTAAAATGTTATACACATATAAGTATTTTATACAGCTATCTCATTTCACATACACATAATTTAAATGTATTATTAATGTAATTTACTACATTTTAAAATGTTTTTATAAAATATATTTAATTTAATTAACAAGTCTCTTTTTAAAGTAAATCCATTTTGTCTCCCATGTGATTTCACACCGTGACATATAGCAAACAGGGCATCTCCTGGCATTTACTCCCGTTTTCTACCAAATGTTACAGAAAGCTATTGAATGGCTGTATGCAAGTATCAAGCTATATGCATATCATGTAACTGCTGAATCTATCAGTCACTTTTACTAAAGGAATAGATTTCATAGACTTTATTTAGCATTTCTACAAGAAAGAACTGCATGAACAGTCTTACTACAAATCTTCACCAAATCTGGATGATACTTGCTGTACAGAAGTTGAAGACACTTTCAGTGAACGTAACCGTAACGTCTGATTTGTAAAAAAGAATAATAAGCAAATGTAATAAGTGATTAAGTTCAGATATATCCCATTCTTGGAACAGTGTACCTATAAGCTTTCTAAGTGAAAAGAGTATTGCTCTAGTTAAAAATGACCGTTCACAAAACACCTTACAAACAATATGCCTTGTTTACAGTTTTGGTCTTCTGTTTTGCAGTTTTCCTGTCATGATAGATTGCGGTTTTCTTTTTCCTGTTAGGATGCTTCAATTGCTCACAGATTCCATATCATGAGAGAAAAACATCCAGAGAAGTTCAACAGTAGGTAAGAATCTAAAAATATTTTCATATGAAAAGGTTCTTTCCATGTTGTTAAGGTATGTTCCATGAGGGGTTAAATTTTGCACATCCTTTAAAATATTGATTCTTATAAAAGAGAGGAAATTGGTGCATTTTATATTACGTATATACTCCCAGACTGCTTGTAGTGTAACTGTTTTATATCTGGTATTTCAACTGAAATGAATAGCATTATAAATAAACTGTTCTCACATGTGAAATGTTTGACTTGTAAGACTAGCATGGAGAAGATGATGCATTGTGGTATCTGAGGATCCCTGAATTGACACTTTGCCATTAGGCACTGAAGAACACTTATTAAACAGCTGCAGATGGTGATCCTTATGTTTCATTCCCACACGCACACTGGTACATTGACAGGGGGCTCTTCCATATATACTCTTAGTAAGGGCAAGTGAATGCCATTTTACACATAAATGCTTTTATCATTAAACAACTTTGGATATGTAAAAAAGTCAGGAATGAGACTTTGCATCTGTTCCTTGTGTTGGTTTTTGAATTTGCAATGTTATCTCAGAGCTTTCCTGGAGATTAAAAATGTATTACAACATGTGCTGTAAATTCACCTTCTTTCAATATCGGGTTTGTTGAGTAGATAATATTCATAATGCAATGCTTATGTTTGTCTCTTCTTATTTAGGTAACTTAGCACGTAAGTTGTGATGGGTAAAAGCAACATTTCAGAAACTTTAATTAGCATTGAAAAGCATGTGGGGAGAGGAAAGTAAGATATGAAGTTACTGGGAATAAACAGAGAATATCAAGAAACAATTATTAACACAAATGTTTTCTGATTGTCAGCCTACCCATAGACTTTTTTTTAGTTTTCCATGGGGGTGACCTAGAAACTCTTGTGTAGATGCAAATCTTCATAGACTTTAGGATGATAAAATATGCTGTTTGTGCTGTCGTCTTAGAGCTGTACAGAATGATGTTTAAATATTATCTAACTTCTTACTGTTTTCATGTTGAAAGTATAAATTTTACATTTAACAGTCAGATGGGGACTCTTTTCTTAAATACTCAATCTGTTTAACATCTATGCAATGACATACTATAAACCTGAGTGTATGTCTCTTTTTAAGTTCCACAGTAAACATTGATTTTCTATGACCTCCTCCTCTTACCTCTGATGCTTCTCATTCTGAAAGAATTATGCTATGAAAAGATCTGAACTCAAGCCTGATCTGCACATCCCAATGTATTATACTCATTCAGCAGGGCTAGAGATATTGGACATTATAGCAAATGCAGATATTCTAGGCCCTGAAGATGAAGCTAGTTTATCAGTGGTCTTTCTGCATATTTTCAGCAGTTGGCAATTATAATTTATAAAAAGCTCAGCTAATAACATGAGTTTCAGATCAGATTTCATGTCACAATAAATCATATGCCATTAATAACATCTGCTAGCAGACTCACCTTGAAATTCATCTATATTTTAAGGAACCTGATGTTTCTAACATTATCTTAAGGAAATTAATTACAAAAATATATAGTTCCAGTCCCTATGTGCTTTGGTACTGTGATATTGGAAGAACTTGAAAAAAGCAATGATTCTCTGGGTATTGAAAGACTATTCAGAAAGAGTATGCATTTCTAAAAAAAGAATGTAAAGACTTGACCAAGGTAGTGTAATAGAGACTGATGTTTTAAAGTGTTTCTTCTTTTGTGTGGTGAGAAAAAACATCAGATTTCTGTTTTTGTTAAACAGAATTTTCCAAATGATGTTAGTTCACAAATAGTTTGTTCTACTAACAGTTATTGGCATGTGGCAACACTCCGTAATATGTTGCAGCAACGTTTTCATGCAGTGTGTGAAAATAAAACCCTTTTTTAGATGTCTGCTAAACAACAAGACTTAATTCACCAGACTCTGGAATTTTCTGTGCAATCTAAATGATTTAAGTCAGATTCATAGTGGGCTCCATAGTTGAAAGCACTTACTCATTTGAAAATCCTACATTGTCACATGTGACTATCTGTCATGATTTAAAAAGCTAATTCTTTCGCCATTTTATGTTAGTTTTCTCTTGCCTGCTTTTCCTAGGTTTTGAGCTCCCGCACCTATTGTTCAGTTTTGTAAAGCAGGTCCTCGCACTGAGGTTCTACTTTGAAAATGAACATGTAGAAAGTTTCCTCACTGAAAAGAAACTTTAAGTTTATACTGTGTGCAGAGGTCTTTTGAAACCCAAGGGTGTTGTATTTGTTTCAGTGAGTTAGGTAAAGTTGGGGGTTGGAGAATCTTTTGCATTATATCCTGGTAATGATCCTGAAATTCATAAGAGCGTTTCCTGACACTCATCCCAAGTTCCACATGTAAATAGAGCATACCAATAGGGAAGCTCCTGACATGTACTTCTGTCTGAAAGCAGAATCTTTTTGTAGTTGTTTACGTTCTCAAAATGAAGATGAGAGCATATCACAAGGCTTAGAAGGATGTTCTAATGACTGCTAACCAATATTGTGGAGTGCTTTGGAAGTAGGTGACTAATTATTAGGAACTCTGACACATTTTGAAACTGAGCGGTGTTTATAGATTTTCGACACAAAGACTTAGTATTACTGACTTATTCAAAATAGAAAGAAAGAAATCAAAGTGTGGATTTCTAAACTGCCTAGAGATGCTTAGACATTTAGGTCTTTGGAGAATCTAAGATTAAATATGTGTAAATACTCATGAATTAAAAATCCACCTTGTATGTTGTTTCTTAAATCTTCAAATGACTTAGCAGCTACCTTGTGACATTTCTTTTCAATGAAGCACCTGTTTGTTTCAATTTCTTATTAAATTGTAGTCAAGTCCCTTTATCAAAAGGGTCTTTTCTGTTCAGAAGCTTAAATTTCTCTGAAAAATGCTTAATACATTTCTTAATCACTTCAAAATGTTATACTTGTAGGCTGCAATATGGAATGGCTCCATATTGTTTCCCAAATAAGGTTCAGCATAAATGTCTAACAGTGATGTTAAAATATTCATTACTTGTTCCTAAAAATGGATCTGCAAGAGAAGAATTTTTCTTCTGGTGATGATCAAATGGAAAAGAATGGAAGTGAGAACACAGTAGCATCCTCACCTCTGTCAAAAGAATGAATCCTAGTATGCCATTTTAAGTAATCATATCTTATGATCATTAGCACGCTATCAAAAACCAGTACTGACATTGCATTAAGATTTAAATGTGATCATAAAGCCCAGAATCTCAGCTGTCACATTACCCGCTGTACAGGTCTGAAGTGCTGAGAACCCCGTGCTTGAGAAAGCTGAGTTCACTTCCCGGCATCTCCTGCTTAAGAGTAGGGTCAGATTTTCTGATTTCAGTGTGGAAGGGCTGAGTTAACCCCAGGAGGGAGAAAACTTGCGAAACCCAGCATTTCAAGTAACAGTATCATTAAACTAGGACATACTGTTGAAATAACGATTCAGTTAGGCCAAAATGCCCTGCAGGGAGATCTGTGTAAACATCATAGACTCGATGCTGGGAATAACAGATGTATGAGTTACGTGACTGGAATATATACAGGGAAACAAAGAATACATTCAACAAAATATAATTCACATTGATATTAATTATTGTAAAATAATATTCAGTTAACTTAGGCATGCTAATTTGACTCTCTGGCACCCTGTAACATGAAAAATATTTCTTCGTCTCAGTAAACCAAGGTAGGATTTTGAAATTGCATTGACAGTCTTAAGTACATCATCCTTGAGATTTTCAAATATCAATCTATTTTCATCTTTTATGAGTAAGAACTCCTAAAGCAGAAAAAGTTCCTATTCCTAATAACTCAATTCGTATCATGTTCCTGACCACGTACTTTTGAGATTCCCTCTCAGCTTGCTTAATTATGCTTTTATTTTGTGCCGATATCTATGCAGTTAATCTCTAAGGGAAATTTTAAGTAATAGAAAGTACTGATTTACTTTGTGCAAGTGATCTTAAGGAGAATAAGTGTTCTTTTAATGAATATGAATGAAGTTACGCTTTTGTTTTGACCTACATGTTATGTGACGCTGGTTTAATCTGCAAAGGCCACAGAAAGAAAAGATGAGAGAAATGGCAGGTAGATGAGTCTTTAGCAAGTTCTTCCATGTGCCCCAACATAAGTACTGCATTGTACAATGTAGTTATCATAGTATCATATCTTGACTGACCTCAAAAACAAAACAAAAAAAAAACCATGAAAAAAAACCCAAAAAACCACCCAAAGCTGTCATGCAAACACCATTACTGTATCCAAAAGCTTTATTGTAAAAGGTCTCTAATCCAGCCTGGCAGCAAAGAAACCAGAATACAGTTATTCCACTTGAGTATTGGAGATTCCCTGAATCACTTGCTGATGAATGTAAGTAGTGTTTCTAGTTTGGTGACTGAGATTAAAAAAGATCAGTGTAAACTCTCCTTCTTTTTGCGTAAGGCAACCCCAGTTTAAAAGCAAAATCAGTTGTCATGGGGTGAATAAAATGTTCCTTTCTCAGATGTGCTTAGCCTTTGTTTTAATGTTGGCTTATTTTAGCTTTGTATTGAAAAGTCAAAATGTTTCATTTTGAATAGAACAAAACTATTTTGATATTTTCACTATTCTTCCAGTTTTTCAATCTAACTGACGGAGTCTCTTGGGCTGAATCACAACTGCATTATTTGCAGTGAATATACTAATCATCAACGCAAAATTCCTAATGAATTGCAGACATTTCAGTCACTTTGCTCCAGCCTCTCCTCCCTTCCTGGCTGTGACTGAGCTGAAAACGCTTTAAAAGGCGGCACTGGCCCCACAGAGAGACCAGATTGCAGACATCTGTTACCTGTCCCATTGAACCCACAGGTTTCTTTTTATAAAAGGATAAGACTCCAGGGAACAATACCTCTGAACTCGAGCAGTATTACTGCAACTGCAGTCATCAGATGAAGCAATGAGAGTCAAAAAAATTTATGGTAAAGCATGAAATATTTTCACATGAGCAAGAGATGACTTTTAGTTAAACAACCTTCTTTGCCTAGCTCTTGGTTATAACATCTATAGACAGAAAGAAAAAAAAAATCAGCATGTTCTTTTGTCAGACTTCAAACGTAGTAGCTCATCTTTAGAAAAAATGCCTGAAGTGTATAACATGTGCTTGATTTTACTGAGCTGGGACAAAAAAAGGTAGTTGGAGTATAATGCTGATTCAGCCTACCTATGTCTGCTGTCTACAGAGCAAAATGACTGCGATCTGCATCTGCAGTATGTGCACCTCTCTGATACAAGATTTCATATTTTTATCATTTCTCTTGAAAGAGCTAATGGGCTAAGGCCCTACGCTTGAGAGACTTCTTACTCCCTTAAACATTACTCTGTAGTGGCTGTCTGGGAGGCAGGTGTGGTTGGAGAACCTTGGATTCAGACTCATGAGCACTAGAGGCGGTGTGCTGTATAAAATATGTTTTAAGTAGGCATCCCTAAGTCCTGAGCATCCCCTGTGATTTCAAAGCACGTTTCTGAAAGCAACGTGCTGTATCAGACCCGAAGCAGAGCAATGAATTTATGTTTGTATTCTCAGGGTCCTCAGCTGTCAAATTCACCACTGCAGGACTAAAATGGGGTCAGGTTTTCTACTATTATAATGGTAAGGGCTATCTGTTTATTGGGCATTGGAAGGGGTTGTTGTGAAACACCTGCCCTTCTGCACTTTTAAAAATAAACAAATAGCTGAAGTATGTACTATTAATATAAACAAGATATGGGAATGTTTTTTCCTTTAAGGGAAGTTATCTGTTTTAAACATATGTAATGACACCCAGTTGTTAAAGAAACAGTTGCTTTAGAAATTGTCAAGTAAAATGTATAGCCGTGTTAAAGGGTGAAAATCATTGCATTGTCTCGGAGAAAGGGCTGTTTAACATGGTGCACAGTCATATAGAGGGATTGGTCCATCATGCATTGTGCAGGTAACAAACTGTTGATTCACAACTGGTCTATCCATATGCTGTAGGCAAAGGTCACTAAAATCTAATTTTCTTCCACTGATGTCAAGCTGGTAAAGGAATTTATTGTAGGTGATGTTTCATTGTACAGAGTAGGTCATTCAACCTTTTCTATGGATTAAAGTTCCTATGGGATGTTCTACACATTCTTTAGTTAACTAAAACTACTGCCTTTTATTACAATATGTTAAAGGCAAACAACTATATAGGAATTAAATCTTGGTCTTTTCCACTGTTTAGTCACACCATTTGAAATAGCAATTGACAACACAATGACAGAAAAAGGTTTCTGACTACTTTCATTTATAGCAAATTCACATGTGAGAGGGGTCAGTAACAGATACGAGAAACACTGTAACGAAACTACTAAACTATAGTTTGCTATTTATTGCTTGCTCATAAAGTATGATCAGGTGTTTCTATACAAATGAGTAAGGTTATTTTCCCTGATTTTCATGATCACACACTAAATAAAATGCATCATAATACATTTTTTTATCAAATATTGCTTGCTTTTTTTGGAGGGGGTGATATAATCAGAACTAGTGATCACTAACAATGTAAACTTACAGCTGATTTTCAAACTTCATTTTGGATCAATTAATCTTCAAATCTGAAGTAAATAGCAAATCTTTACATAAGTTTCCTGTGTATATATCTGTTTACAACAGATGCTGAGCTTTATAAACGGTTAAGCAGCAGCCATTTCTAATATATATCGCAAAACCAACAAAACCCTCTTTCAAAATCCAGTCAAGGTTGCTAAGTGGCCACAGCGCACTTACATATAATATTATTGACAATATCCAAGCCATTAAAAGCAGTGTAATGAATTGTTAAGGAATAAATTTTACACTTCCTATTTAATAAACACAAACACATCATTCTTCAGTACAAAGAAATTAAAATTTAATCACAACATGAAAACCTTTAGTATGAACTGTGGGTGCTTTATGGGGCTTTTTTTTAATCCTTTAATTCCAGTAATTAAGCCCCTATTTTTAGAGAATGTTGTTATCCAGGCATATACTACAGTACCCATTGACAGTGAGGAGAGCCCAAATACTCCTTTAGTACAGAAGAAACTGGCGTGATATACAGCATGTGCTTTTACTTGTCTTGTGCTTTAAGTCACAAGAAATGGGATCCTAGATTTGCTTCAGATCCAGAATCTTACAATATACCCCAGGCTTCCAACTGTGCAGTCTGAAACTGCAAATTAGTTTGTGTCATATTAGAGAGACTTAGGTACTTAGAAAAAAAATAAATTAAAAAATTTAGCCAATCCTCCTAGCCCTATGTTAGTACTACTGTTCCAAATTCATTTTGAACAGTGATTGGTTGAAAGTAATCTTTTCAACTAACATGCCAGCCCCTGATTAAATAATCTATAGTTCTTATCTTTGCTAATTATATAACTGAAGTGATTTTAAGTACTTAATGCATCTAATAAAGAGCCTGTGTCACCACCTCCATCACTTCAGATAACATTTTCCATTTTCCACTTTATTCTGTTTGAATGTAGTTTGCCTGGCCCATGGTCTATGTGTTTTCATGCAAATAATCAGACTGCCTTCTGATCTGATTTCAGGTCTGTTACTGAATGGGTTACATAGCCCTTTCTAAGAAATGGGCCAAGCTAGAAGTATTTCCAAACATAGTATGTAGTAAAGGGTAATTTGTATATCATACAGAAACAGATCAAACCAGTGGATATCCCTCAAGTAAAGTTTTTATTGACTGCTGATATATATCTTCATTTTATTAGCATAGGATATATTCTTCTAAAGAAAATATTTTGAAAATACTGGGTTTTTTAATAACACATTATTATATAATAACACAATTAATGTGATGCATTTCTATGAAAACTGAATGATAGATACAGTTGTATGATTGTACCTATTGTTAGAACTGCATTGTTGCTAACATCGCCTTCAGATTTGGGGTTTTAGTCTTACTTGTAAAGTATTAACTACTGTTTCTTGTTATTTCACCTCCTAAGAATGTAAGAATATAATCAAAATTGAGAACTACTTATCTTAGTATTGAATCTCTTTAGCATTGATATACCAAAAATATATTTTCTATTTTTATTTTTACGTTTGTTTTCCTTTTTATATATATTTTTATTTTTATATTTTGTATTATATACTTATACCCAAAATATGGATTTTTTTCGATATCTTTGTACGTGTGTGTGTGTGTGTGTGAAATCGCTACACATTTTCAAATAGATTAGCAGACAAAAGCACAAAACTAAAAACATCACCAGAGAAATATACTGGCTGACCTGGTGATTTAAAGGGAATGGCTGTTGCTTATTCTGATACGTGACACTACTATTATCAAAGTCAAGTTTAGCTAAAAGATAAAAGTAGTTTAAAGTGATATTGGCTGTCTTTCCCTCACAACACTTCATAGTCTGCCTAACAGAAGAGCTGATGGGTTTTGGGAATACTGTTTTGGTCATTTATGTCTTTTGATATTCAATCACATAATTTGTTATGTTCTTGCCATTCCTAAGACAGACTTACATGTATTAGGATATTTCCATGTACTAGCATGGCACTGAAAGAATACCTCTCTGGTTTTTTCTTGTAACTACATTGCTGAATGATTCGCGACTATTGATCTGCATCTGCTTCTGAAGTAGAAGATTAGCGGATGTTCATTTGCTCCCTCACCAGTGCTCAGGGTGTAGTATCCTGCTTTCAACTTCTTCCTTTGTCAGACAGAGAAATTGTGGGAATTCAAAAACTGTTGCTAACCTGCCCCAAGAAAAATTGTGTTTATTTAGCACTCTACTCTGCACTTCAGGAAATACACACTGTATGTTACCTGTCTCTGTTGAGTGCTCTCTAATGTTCAGCTTTGGTTTGAGTAAAAGGGCTCAGATCAACAAGGTACTTGGCAGATTGTTGGCTAAAGGATCGCAACACACCCCTCTTCCAGCTCAAAAAGCCCGGGAGGACTCTCTGGGGAAATTGCCAAGAAAGGACACAAAACAGGCAAAACCCCATGTGGGGTACAATGTAATTTTGGTATTGTTTCTTAAAGTTTTAATGAATAGTAATTACAAAATTCTGAATTCATTTACTCATCAGTGATTGTGAGGATGTGCTGGATGCTTGTGGTATATTTGTACGTCATGACATAAAATGGATCACAACAGAAAAAACAGAAAATCATTGAACATAAAAACCGTTACCTAGTAATTACTTGGATTTTATTAAGTTTGGAAAGTTTTCAAATTATATCATTTCAATCCCTGGAAGTGTGCTTAGATATGCAAACAATTAATATTGTTCCTTAGGTTAAGAATTTAATACAGTATTTTAAGATCATATTGAACTTACATTAAATTGTTTTCCTGAAGTGCCTAAAAGTCAGGACCAAGGTATCATTTGAATCCACACGACATAGGTAGAGGTGGTAAAAGCTGCCTAGGATTTTGATTTAGTAGTCAGAGGAAGAGGCCATCTGTTAGATTTGCCATTTTTTGTTCAAATTAGACTTAGGGACAGCTGCAAGTAATATGGTTTCCTGGTTCTTGAGAACCTTTCAGTTATGCTGTTTTTAGTAAAGATTTGTCCATATGAGGGACAGCAAGGTCTGTTAACCTTTCTTGCAGCATGCTATTTCTGAGCCAATTATGAAGATGTCTAAAGGCATCGAATGCTCTTTGGAACAGTAACTTGTGATTTGGGAGTATAATGGCCAGCTGAAGAACTTTCTCTGTGGTTAGAATATTTGTGCTCACAATATATTAAAAACAAGGGCAGCATTGATTTTTTTTATGAGCTAAAATACTTCTTGAATTTTTTTTCTTTTAGTTATGATGATATATTAACGACTACAGTAACAGCAGAAGTAGCAGAAGATTCTTAAGTGATTTGGGTTTTGATAGTAAAGTCTTGAAGGCTGTGTTAAGCTGCCAATCTAGTTCTTTATCAAAATTTTGTTGATATTCAAAGAAAGAAAAGAAGTGTGTTAATCAAAGAAATATGTTCTTCTTGCTGGTATGAGGCAGCTGACAACTCACTTTGAATGAAGTCTTCAATATGTTTATCTGCCTTGATTTCATAGAGAATTGCAGTGTAAATGTTCTATGAAAGTGATTTGGGAACATAAATTTAATTGTCAAATGGTTGTGGACTTCAAAAAATTAAACCTGAGTGGATTGACCTAAGAAGGGCTTGTGCTTCAAAAAAACCCACTTGCAGTGGCAAAGAAGCACAGCAGCCATGGGAATAGTTTCATATTGTCTTTATGGTGAGGGCACTCACCCAAGGAAGAGGGTGATCAGGGTTCAGTTTGCCCTTCTGACAAGGAGCAATCAGGCACACTCTCCTACTTGGAAAGTGTTTTAATCATTTAACAGCAAAATAGCAGCTGGACTACAATGCAAATGCAATGCTGTAGTTCATAACTGTGGCAGAAATGCAGAAAACTGGTAAGCAGGTGGAAATTTGACTCTGTCACCAGATTGCCAGGGCGTTAAACCTGTGATGAGATATTTTTGTATTGTTGAAAGGCTGGTAAAGATTAAGTTTTTAATTGTGTTGCTTAAATTACTAACAATATTTATCCACTACTTTATTCACATGAGCGAAATAAATATCATGGAAACTGGACAGACCTGCTACAAAGATGATGGTTTATGTGTAGTATACTAGTATCGGCATACCAGAATGAGAGATTCTCAACTGTTTTTGTTAAACCTAGAAGAAGAAAGCACAGACACTAATCTAAAGTATTTGAAATCTGGTGTATTTCGTAAGTGCGCATGGTAGTCTTCCTTCTGTCTACCAAAGCTCCTTTGACATCAACTACAGTGCCCAAATACACTAAAATTGTTGGATAAGGCTATACAGGCACAATGTAGAACAGTCCGTATTGGAAAGACATATTAGTCAGACACAGCAAGCACTGCCGAAAAAGAGAACTACTTATGAGTTACAGAAAGAAGATGCCTGTCAGGACTACTCTGAAACTTCTCTGACTGCCAGTTTCTCAAAATTATTCACGGACAGTCACCGCTGACCTGCATAGTAAACTGCAGGTGTACTTCTAAGATGGATGGCACTGCAAGGTCTGTGTGGAACACAAACTCACATGTTCTTCTGAGGTTTAGAGCAGATTTAGACTACCACAAGCACAAGACGATACCACTATGGCTGTCTTGCGTGTACTTCCAGAGCCACCTCAGTTAGCGCTAGCTCTGTGATCCTGGAAGCATGCTCCATTACAAAGTGGAGATGCAGCTGAAGTATGGGATAAAATGTGTGCAGTGGTTGAGCACACTGGATCACAAGCTAGTGGTCACTAGTCTCCTACATTATACTAGCTTCCTGATCCTTACCAAAGGTTTTCTAGCTATCTTAAGTGAAGGAAGTCTTTGAGATTAAATTTTAACTTACACATTTGTTCTTGCTATAAGGCACGTTCATCTTTTGCCTACCTTTTCCTTCGTCTGACATCTTATGACTTCTGTTTCTCTTTCGGCTTTTGACTCCTTTCTTTGCCTTTCTTGACTTTGCTTTGTTCCTTCACCTTATAAAATAATCAAGGATACAGATTTCAACAAAACTATACTCCTGGTTAAGAAGGATTTCAATTTTTATTATAAAGCTAAATTAAGAGCTACTTAATGCTCATGGTTTAGTATTTTAATAAAAAGGGAAATGGAGAAGCTGACAGAGCAAGAGGGAAGTGCTTTTCAGCCACATCTCTTACTTGAAGTCTGAAGTGTTGCTTTGTTTGGTCTATTTATTATTTTTTCTGAAGTCTTTATTATATAGCGTGTATCTTTTTTGTAACACTTTTCTTCTCTATGAAATTATAACATGGTGGACAGCCACCTGTGGTGTACACTTCTACCAGAATACTCTTTGATGATGTAAAGTAATCAAACCATAAGTATGACCATTTAGTGCCCTGAACTGGTAGCAGTCTAAAATCTGTAGCCCAGAAGAGGACATATTCAGTTTCTGTGACAAGATTTTGGTGTATAGTGCAAAGTCTGAGAACGCTTCTAGAGATGCAGTCTTTTTTTAAAGCATATAGAAATGATAGGCCAATGTACCCTGTAGCAAATGGAAAAGTGACATTGAGGTTTAGAGAAGTGTTCCTGCCTTACTAAAGGCTGTTCAGAGGTATGAGGCAAAGTATCAATGCCACTGCAGACCAAATAACTGCTATCTTATTTTTCTAGAATTACACAGTTTTATGCTTTTTTTGAGAGCACTCTGAAATACCTAACTGTGATTATCTTGTTCTGTTCTCCAACAATTCGGATTTGGGAATAAGCCCAAACCTGTTTGAAAAAAATTAGTACTACTAGGTCAGCCAGTGTTACACTGAAATCCTGATTTATCCGAGCTTTTATATTTTTCACCTTTTATTACAAGGCATGCTTCTAATCTTCACATCTAGAAGTTAAAAAATGCAGAGAGGTAGAGTTTATCATTAAAATGTTTACTTTATGGTTTGTTTCGTTAACTCAAGTACTGTCTTGTACATTAAAATTAAGTAACCTTCCAATATTTAAGACTGATTGTCTTATTTTACAGAGTACTGGTAATATCCCATGTATATCACAGAATAATGGACATTTTTAGTGGCTGGATATACCTTACCCACAAGCCACAGAAGGTGAACATTTAACTGAATCAGATAATACCTGAGGAAAATCAGTATCTCTGTATTTCTTTACCTTATGAATTTCTGGGTTGCCTACGAAGGCAAAGTATCCTGCTTTCTGGAAGTAGCAGAAAATACGTAGCTAGTAAAGCTTCCTTGGATGATAGTGCTGGGCAGGAAATAGGTTCCCTGGTGTGAGAACATTTTTCCCATTTAAAGAGAAAACTAATTTGGATAAAAAAGTCAGAACCTGCCTCAGCGACAGAAAGGGAGCTTTGCCTCTCCCACGGTTGCTGCTGTCCTAAGACCTGTAGTGCTTGCTTGGAATGAGAGAGTCCCTCAACACCCTGATAAAGGTTCACCTTCTCCCTCTGTGCTGCTTAAATGAAGTGCAAGTTCCCTTATGAGAGGAGGGTTGGAGTTTTGTTTGGGGTTTTTGTTTGTTTGTTAAGTCTGCAGTGGTGAATATTTATTTACATGAAACAGAGCACGTGGACAGCTTGAAACTGGTGGATACAGTATAGTTCCGTCCAAGGGACTTCATTCTGCTGTCCTGCTGCCAGGGTGAAAACTCCAGCAGGTAACATTGAAAACTGTGGCTAGAGCTGCAAAGGTAAGAGCACTTCCTTGAGGTGTTGGAATTAAGTTCAAGCCTTTAGTGCAGATATGGCATACACAAACTGTGTCACCTAAATCCCAGGTGATGCTCATTGACTCACCAGAGATAGTTAATAAGGGGTAGCTAAGTATGTTTTTGTACGTAGCTTTAAGCTGATGTTCCATCTGTTAGCTAACAACTCGTTCTAAATGAAAACTCCATTAAAACTGGCTTCATTTTATGTAGGTTTTGGTTTCACTGGATAATATGGCCTAATAAAGACAGCTAAAAATAATCCAGGTTAGTTCTACATGGAAGTCACAATATGTATCCTGAGAAGGGAAAAACAGAAAAGCAGCAACCTGCACCATAGTAAAAATATGCACCTGCAGTAAAAGTACTGCAAGGACCAGTGAAAGAAAATCTTTAGTTAGTAGTGAGCCCAATAGGTTTTCTTCATTAGAGGGCAGGCAAGTATGACCCTGTACTCGCTTACAAGTTGGATTCCTGTATGCATTTGCAAGCTGTGACATTCTGCAATTACTTTGCAGAAAGCCTTTGAAGATTTGGAGGTGAAATTTTGGTCTTGGGTAGGATGATATTTTAAATAACGTTGTATTAAATATTTCTGTCAAGATTTCCGCTTTTCATGCCATAGGTCAGTGTGAAGATTTATTCTAGGGCATCTTTGGCAACTATTCAGATTATGTTTGGGTTGGTTTTGTCTTCTAGACTGAAAGGCAGAATGTGAATTGTCTGTTTTCTAGAAGAAAAGGTAGACATAGAGAGATGTCACTTTTGTCCCCACAGGTTATGATTTAGATAAAAGAGAGGAAAAAATTACATTATCTACTTTGTATTTAGTATACACTTTCTACATTGGAAACTAGTGAAAATAGTTTCAATGTTTGCTAAATTATAACTCACAGTAATAAAAAATGCACATAGAACGTATTTGTTTCTTACAGTTTTAGAAACAGTTGATATCCTCATTTGTACTTCCTAATCCACCACAGTGAAGGCTTAATAGACCATTAAAGAAACGGTGGGAAGTTAATTTTAATATGTAATGGTGTGAGGGGTTTTATTTTTTCCTTAATACAATGAAGCTTCTAACAATTTTATTTGCAAAGAAGATGATTATTTAATAAAGTGACAAACTGTCCCACTGATAGGATACATTAATTTTCTTCTAAAGCTGTTCCTTGTACTCCATAAGAAGGTGATAATTAGGTTTGCAGATTAGAATAACATAATCAGACCACTTGTGTGGATGCTTGTTAAAATATATTTTCCTCTTCATATAAGCCTCATAATAATTAAAAACTGTTTAAAAAGAGAACCATTCTTTTTCAGCATGGACTTTTAAAATGAAACCTAATAATATATCAAGTTATTCTTAAGCTAATTCAACTTTTTAAAAGGTTAATATTTGAAAAAGAATATGGGAAGTGATTAACTGATGAGTTTATTAGCATTAGGTTTTGCAGGAACACCTACAGTATAAAACAGCGCTCATTCATATCCTGATTTAATTTCTTCCACTGTCACTCCTGATTGTTCCATTTAATCTTTCTTAAGTCACATAAAATTATCTTGTATGTGTAAATTAACAATCATTTTCTAATTCCACTGCAAATTGAAGCACTGTCAGAGAAAAAAAAAAGTATCTTGGCAGTGATTAATTCTCTGTTTTAAACAAAACTAAATGCAGTTACTATTGAGGTAGAGTGCACACAGACTGGGTGTTTTGGTGATTCTAGACTCAAATAAAGTCAATAGAAAAATAACAATGAATGTGAAATGAGTGGTTCACATCTAAACAATTAGATCTTGTGTCTATCACATTGGATCAGGGCAATATCCACTGACCTTAAGTTTTAAAACACTGAAGCCAATTTCCTTTGCCTGGGATTTGTGCAGGATTAAATGTTTTTTAAAACTAACTTCCTGGCCTAAGCCCAAGTTGGGAAGTGTGAGGCTAAGATCATTTAAAGTGCCTTTAAGTGTTCCAATTCCATCACTTTTAATAAGATTGAGAATTTTTTTTTTTTTTTTAGTTCAATAAAGTCTTGTTCTAGGGAAGAGGGGAAGGGGATTGTTTGTTGTTTTGTTGTTTTTGTTTACAACACACGTGAAATTAGCTTTATACTACAGAAGAACTGTTTTCACAAATGCATCTTGGCATTTCATCAGTGTGTTGCAAACTTTCAAGGTCTGAGATGTTTCATTACAGCAGTTATGATCAGTGTGTTGATAAAGGAGGGCTGATTTAAACACTAAAAGAACAGCATGTTCTGACTAGAAATGATTTCAATTTCAAATAACTGAATGCAGAAAAAAAAGTGTTACATTAGCAAAAGTTCACTGAGTTATTAAATATTGCAATCATCTAATTTGTACATACGTTCTTCTAAGCCCTACTCTGTGTGCACAGTTCCATATATATATTTGATATACCAGCTTAATCAAATTCAGGTTGCTGTGGGGACATTTTTTATGGACAAGTGAAAAATAATCAGTTTCTTTTTATTACCATTATGGAAGAAGTAGAGGAATATTTTTTCTAGTGTGCTAAATATACATACTGAAAAAGACAAATGTTCAGTCATTTACAGAAGGGGATGCAATACTGACTGATTTAACGGCACTAGATTAATATTATATACTCAGTCATGAAGGGATTATAAAATATATTTTTAATATCGTTAAGTCTTTTTTTTAATCGTTCTTGGATATTAACCAAATTTTCTTATCATTTAAGTAAATCATATGACAAAGGTTACCCTGTGCACTTGCCCAGAAATTGATCAATAATGGCTTTATAAGCCTATAGGTCAGCAATTTAGAAACAATTGACCACAGTTTTTCCCTTTTTAAATAGACCATTCACAACAATCATCATAGTAAATAGCTACTTTGAATGACATTTTGTGTAACATTTAATTCTAGATATTTGTGGTGGGACAAGACGTGCTTATAAACCATCCAAAAAATGGCATTTTAAAAAATATCTCTGAACTACATAATTCCTCAAGGTAGCAGCGGTTAGCTTAAAGTCCTTTGTTCATGTAGAGGGAAAAGGTAATGTAGGGCGGGGTGTTCTAGGGATAAGTGTTCAACCTTGGTCTCCAGAATCCAAAGCCTGATGAGGTGTATGCCAAGCTTTCCTCTTAGAACTTTTGACTTTTAGAAGTATGCAAAGAGCATAAGGACAGCAGGAGTCTCCTGTTAAATTCTGTCTAATGGATTCTGAACACAAGGCACCTGCAAAATACCACAACTGAAACGTTACTGGAGAAGTGTGATGGTCTCCCATCAGCTTGAGGGCTGCAAGCCTTTCTATGTATAGTATGCTCTCCAGAGTTTCAAAGAAGGACCTATAGGTGCAAGTAGGTGAAGGAATCCTGTTACAGCTGTGTGTAGGACTGCCTGTACTGGCCTTCCTTACAGAGGAAGTACCGCCATATTGCAAGTAGGTGGTTTATGGAGACCCAGCTTGAACTCCAAAGTATTTCTGGGCAGAAGGAAATTGAAAGAGAAAATACTTATGGATCCATGGTGTCCTTCCCCATCTCTAGTTTTAATGTTCATTTAGAGGCTAGACTTTGTGTTTCAGATAATAATTTGTGCATAAACACCCTGGAAATCATTGCAAAATTATGGAAGAGAATTTAAATTTCAGTGATATTGACATCAATAGCTCTATGTGTATTTATAATTTCTCTCTCACAGCCCATGAATATATAAGACCTTAGATGAGGTCTTCAAGGACAATGAAACAGGTATATAAAGATGTAAATGATTTTCCAGGGAGCCTAGGACAGAAATGATGTCCCCTGAAATTCAGCCCAAGGTATGACTATCAAAGGATGTTTCATCCTTCTTATGTATGCTAGAAACACATGCACTAGTGAAAAATGTAATTTGATAGAAGAACTGGTGAAACAGAAATATATAGTGAGCATTCTCCCTTGTCCCTCTTTGCAACAAACTTCCGAATTATTGCAGTTTCTTCTATTGATTGCATTGCTATCCAGTGTCTTCATCTTGCCACAGATGGCAAGCAGAGTGGGCTTTCCCAACTGGAAAGATGCAAAGCATTAGTAAAATTATTGTGGGACTTTAAATGTTAAAAATGTCTTAGAGAAAGTTTAGCAGGTCACCACTTCTTTTTCTTGTTACTCAGATTTTAAAGCATTCAAGTGTTAACCTTTAGAAAAGGAGGAAAAAAAAAAAAAAGCCAGATGATTGGGAGATATTTAATTATCTGTTTTTTTAAAGAACATATAGTCAGGTCCAACCTCATTCAGCTGCCAACACTTGCATAAAGCTGCTGGAGAGAGCTCCTGTGAATACCCAATTGCATGGCCCTAATTTAAGATAAAATAATGCATCTAACTATACTGTTATCTATAATTAATGGGCACTTATGAGTGTAATTCATTGAAATCTCACCTCTGGCCCAACCTCTGCCACTCCAGGAAGCAAGATTCATAACACTTTTCTTTCTGGTTTTATCCAAATCATTGTGTGAGCTTTATAGGGGGTTTAAGCAGTAAATTGTACACAATAAACATATAGAAGCAGCCTAGCATGAAGTAGAGCCTTTTAATAGCAGAGCCTGCATTTATTTGTTTTCTTTTTCTTTCTTTAAGAATACATATAATATAAATCACTTTGTTTGGTCCCCTGCTAAGACTAAGCTTTTCTTTGAATGTCACCCATTTTCTAGAACTGTAAAAAATTGAAGAGCTTTGCCCTTTTGACCTGCTAATACATCTCAGACACAGTTCACTGAGAAGCTGTGACAACATACACACTGATAACAAGGCAGACTGTTACATCCTCAGGTTTTTTAATCTTGGCTATATCAGCATTACTGTGACACAACTCATCAGATTTGGAATAATGTAATTAATTTATGAGATTTCACGTAATTAATCACCTGTGAATATATCCAAAGGGATCTTTTTGTGTTGCTAATCTGGATTTTTCATTCCGGTTTTCTGTTTAACAAATTATTTAATCTGTGTATTATTGGATAATGGCATACAATATGATTTCTGGATTAAGCCTCCTATCTCATTTTTAGAGGCCAACAAATGTGGGGATATACCAGTATGATTGCCTATACAATGGTCTTCTCCTGTCTCAGTTTTGCAGAGTCTAGAGGCCCAAAAAGCAGCATCAGTGCTGTGGTTCTGTTGCACCGAGGCATACATACGAACAAGACCTAAGCAGAGATCGTATGTGCTATGTGGCGTTTGCTCGTTTCATGGGTGCACAATGTTCAGAGGGAACAAGCTTGTGGGTAGTGGTTCAGCTGGCAGCGATCACTAAGCAGAAGTCTTTCAGAATTATCTAGGTTCAAAAGGCACTTGAATGTAACTGTTTATTCTGTTTGCTACGAATTTAAAGTTATGTAATCTAACATTTGAATTTTACTGATTAAAAATCAGTTTTCCTTGATGTAGTTTGTCCTAGTTGGAAAAAAAGATAACAATTGCATTAAGGGTATTTCCATTGAATCAAAAGAAACCTTTCTCTACTGACATGCAAAAAAAACCCTCTTAGAACAAATACAAAAAATGTAGGCTGGCCACTAGTTTAAGTAAAAAGGTGCAAAGTCAGCTGTCAGTAAAATCAAGGCAATAGCTGTACAATATATTGTTAAACTTTTTGTTGAACAACCACCACTTGATCAACTGTTGACCAGGACAGTTGATTTGTTTCTATTAGACCAGAGGAATGAGTTCTACTTCTACCACGTCCTGTTGGTTCAGGCCTTGTTTTTTAAGAATTCCCTGAGAACCAGAAATAATTTTTTTTTGTATCTGTCTCAGTGAAAGTCCATTTTGTATGCCATTGTTAAATAGTATTAGGGTTAGAAGATTTGAGCTTTTTTGGTTTTCTTTTTTCCTAGTCAATGTTAAGTATTGAAGGCAATTACTACAACTCTGTGTATGAATTTCTTTTGATTCAGCAGGAATAACCTTGATAAAATGCTCAGTTTTCCAAAGGTGCCCTTTCAAGATGCAAATTAACACAATTACGTTAGTTGAAAACATATTTTGGAGGTATGCAATCAAAATAATAAACCAGTTAAATAAAGCTTGCATGTGCAATCACATTTGGTAAATAAATATTTTCTAATGAGAAACTTGGTAAGACTTGCTTAGTGCAGTTTTTAATTCAGGTTGTACATAGTTTAGGGTTGGCTGTTGCAAAGGTGGGTGCTTCTCTCCTCTGCGTGGCAAAGGAGGAGATAAAAAGACAGCAATTCCAGAAATGGCCTAAACTACAGGTCTGGAGAAGAAAACCAACAATGCATAATATCCAGGTCTTCCTCTTCACCCACACTCCGCAAAATAATTATGTGGGACAGCAGGATAGGAGGGGATTAAGTCAGCACTCAGCAAACACCAGATGCACAGGCTCAACTTTGTTCTTCACAATCCCCGGCCTGAGATGCAGAGCAAATAATGCTTCTTAGAGAGGGAGAAAGTACATAATTATTGTGATTAACCCCACAGCAGTTCATCTTCAGATGAAGCTAAAGCCGGCAAAGAGTCTTCACAGTGGCTCCCAGACAGACGTAGGAAGAAGAACATTCCTTCAGATCTGCACACTGTACAGCAGTGATGCCGTGACTCCCTGCTTTCTATACGGGTGCCAATCTGTCCCTTCATGCCTTCTGGGGAGTCATAAAGGAATTTGAAAATATAATGAATAAACCACATTTGTGAGTTGCCCAGCAAATATCTTAAGCTGTACCAGAAAAGCTGTGTGAATACAGTGAATATTCTGTTGTAGGACCTCCTTTGAGAGGTATTTTCTTTTTTTTTCCTTTGGTAGCTTTTTGTGTTTTTTTTTTTTTTAATTATGATACTTTGTGACTTGAGTTTTAAGTGATTTTTTTAAAGTATTCTTCTTGACCATCTCACCCTATTTACTTTAAATGGCAATTTAGAATATGTGCTATATTGGTGTCACAGACAGATCTGTAATCTGGGTTGCCCTACTTTCCTAATAACATTATCAACAGAATTTATTACTGGTTTGGCTACAGAAAGCTAATTCTTTGTAAACATAGAATAGGAATCCTAATGAAGCTGCTGAAGCTGTAGTGTGAGCTTTGATATTGAAAGGGGGGCGGGGGGGAGAGTTGTTCATATTGTCAGAAGGAATGCACATCTTTTAATATCTGATAGAGAATGTGAGTTGACTAGATTATAGGATAACAAAAAAAACTTGTTTTGTTTTTATGGAAGCTGTGTCTGAGTAAGAAATGTAGGATTTCCTGTCTCACTAACCTATGCTGGTTAGGGGATCTGCTTTGTTTGATTATCCCAGATATACACATTCTCATTAAGTCTCTGTCCAAAGGTTTATTGTGGATAGAGAAGTCAAATCTATTAGTTTTCAATTTCTTTTTACTATAGTAACAAAAACATATTTTTAATAAAATAGACAGAAAGAATAACCTGAGGGAGTAGTTCAAACCCTCCTGACTTAGAACTGGCAATCCACAGAATGACATAGCATTTAAGCAAACGGTTGGAAGATGGAAAACAAGAGCTATTAAACATTATAGTCTAGTTGCAACTTCCAGTACAGAAAGTCTCTGCACTACTGATTGCCAGAAACTAGAGGTAAAAATCTAAAAGGTAAATGTTGCTCTGTATTTTTCTTATTCATGAAGGTAGGAACTGAAGGAAACATCTGGGACACCAAATTCAATCCATTGCTGTCACAGATGACAATGCAATAAAATTATTCAAAAATGTCCACAGATCATCATATCCACAGTACTGCTACCAGAAATTTAAGATAAATATTGTGCAATGGGTAGAATATAGACGTGATCACAGGCACCAGCAGCCCTACATCCCTGCAATATGAGGAATTAAAAAAAAAAAAAAAAAGGTAAAAAAGCCAAACCCTTCCAGGTGAACCCAGAAGGCAGTCTCTGGTCTATGCTGTATGCTGGTAGGACAGCACTAAAATCCCAGCTGGCTTCTGGAGTAAAAATTCCCAATTTAGCAATTAATTTCACTTTTGATTATGTGAACAGGAGTGCCGCTTCAGGTGACTTAGTGACATCTGGAATGCTAGCAAATATCTAACCTAAATCTTCATTTATCTATGGCCAATCTATAGTCCGAAAAGGAGAAGGAAGGAGCAGCTCTCCATTTGAGAAGGGTTAAATGTTATGTATCAAGAAGAAAAATTATTTGGAAAAGACCTAGTTGTTTGTTATAAACATACTTAAAGATATTGTGCATGTATCACAGATTTCTCTATTTTAAAAGTACATTTTTTCATTTTTAAATTAGTCAAGGTTCCACCTATCCTGTTACTTTGAGCTAATATGGACATTTCATTCTTATGAGAGGAGAAGTAAGTGGAGTTTGCATGAAGAAATTTAAAGCAGGGTTTATTGAAGTAGTTTATTTTTTTAAAATGATGACACCCTCAAAACTGAAGGCAGTGGCCAACCTTTCTTAATAAGAGAAGACAAAGGTAATGTATACTTATTAAATGCAATTAAACAAAACCATAGCTGAACTCTGTTCCATTTAATTTGTTAAAATATTTTGTCAGCCTCAAGATTCTAGAATCCAAACCAGCCTAATGATAGATCAAGAGTATTGCCTGTGGTTTCTGAATTTGTAGAAATCGCCTTTAACTAACACTGCCGTGTATTTGATGTTGTATTAACCACTTCCCTAAAACGGATGGCTTTTGACATCTGACCGCGTGTTCCTAAACTCAGCTGACAGTCACTGTGAGCTTCTTTCGTGCTCTTTAAATATCCAAGTAGCCTTTCCAATTCTCTGGTGCTGCTTACAGCACCGATGTACCACAACTGAAAAATGAAATACTTCTACTTTGGCCCAGCTTTTGGCCTTCATTTGAATGAACCCTACTGACATGTAAGTTGGTTAAATTCCAGATTTACCCATTTGAGACACACAGAACTGTTCATGAAGAGTGGATGGGTATGTGGATTATGATTTAAAAAAAAAAAAAGAACATTCTTTTCCTTCCAGATATTATAAGGAAATTTTAATGTATCTTTCTGACACTTCCCCTGTTACAGTCAATCAACAATATTGATCTTGATGGAGTAATGCTTACTTACAGCCAGTGAAGATCTTATTTTCCAATAATGAAGTTGCAACTATTTTGACCATCAGATGGAACATAGCCTCTTTTCCAGTGGTATAGGAATAAATGCTTTTATTGTCCACTGAGATTTATCAGCCATAGCCTTTACAAGCAGGCAAATGTCAAGATGCTGCAAAATATAACATTTGTAAATAATACATCTGATGTGCATTTCTACTGATTCCTTCATTCCTTAGGCAGACTACATATATATTGTATTCCGTTTTTGAAAAGTAACATATAGCTCCATTTTATTAATGATTGCACACCCATGGATAAACGTAATACCGAGAAACTGTTCCATGAGCAGCTGAACTAATGAAGGCTGATTTCCTACAGATGTATGTCCTGTGACCCTTACTGTCCTTGCTGTGACAATTCTATTTTCACATATGGTCTAGTTCCACCTGCTGATCTGTGCTTGTGTTTCTGATTAACCAATCAGTATTTGCTGATTTCTGGGCTTTGTTACAAATGGAAAAAATGCCAGACACTTTCTTTAAACTGCAATTATCCTGTTTGTGTACAGGCCATGTATCGATGAAAGTAGCTAATTCTTTAAGGGCTCATCAACTATTTGGTATTTTGTAGTTTTGACTGTTCCTCCTCCTCATTCCCCAAGATAAATCATTTGTAGCCTTATGCAATCAGATTCAGATAAAATTTGGAATTTGATTGATCCACAGTATTGCATCCAATCTAGACATATTGTATGTGATAAAACTGTAAGGTCTTAGAGTAATTGACTCTTGAACATAATGGGTTATAATGCTGTCATTAAATGACTGATTGGTTGTTCTATGCTGTTGCAAAGAAATCCTGTGAAAAAGAACGTCTGGAAAGTGCAGATGTTCATCCATCACAACTGGGGGTAGATTTGTTTCTTTTGATGTGTAATTGCAACTGATAATTGTATAGAAAAAA
This sequence comes from Ibycter americanus, assembly GCA_035590275.1. Lineage (NCBI taxonomy): Eukaryota > Metazoa > Chordata > Aves > Falconiformes > Falconidae > Ibycter > Ibycter americanus. Next base: position 81,321,882 of record JAVJGI010000050.1, on the reverse strand, counting down.
AAATCAGGATGTTTATGTTTCAGATCTTTCTCTTAACATGCGTGACATCTCTATCCCAATGTTGGCCTGTCTATGACTCCTGACACTATCCCTCTCACTAACCCACCTTGTACATGCATGCCCATGCAGGAGTGACAATTTTCATTGTGTCTTGATTGTATTGTCCATGCTCCTCCTGATCCCACCTGCTAAAGTACTGCTGGCTCTCCTTTTCTCTCAGAACAGCCCAGGACTCAGCGTATATCTTACCGTTTGTGTTCCTTCTGGGAAACTGGCATCTAAAAATGCCCTCAGGATAGCCTTAGACACAGCCTAGAGACAGCACAATGCAGGTCATTTCCCAAGCCCCTACAGGAGATTATTGATGTTATGCTGCTTAAGTCCGTTTGGGAAATCTCTATAAAATTATTAGGTTTTTAATGAATCATTTGAAGGAATAAAGTTCATCAGTGAATCATTCACCTAAAGTGTGTTGTAATTGATTAATAAAAAAATGGGCAAGCAACATCTCCTACTTCTTAACATTTTGTTCATGGTGTTGTTAAGCCCTCATTTGCATCTGTGCCTGTAGTCCTATGTGTCTATATTGATCTACACCTGCTTGTGAACTGTGTGTTCCTTTAATGCTTCCTTGTACCAAACATTCCTACTGAACCTTGCATGTGAGCACATGTGAGGACGTCTCTATAGTGTGCATTTAACTTGAAGTACTTTCCTGAAGATGGGGGCTCTTAAAACTTTTATAAAATCAGTAGGCTCATGGGTACATTTAATAGGAAATAACATCGTCTGCAGGAGAAGGAAGAAATAATCGTAACATCCTATGATATAAAATAGGATTTCTGTCAATTTGATTGGTTTTAGTCCTAATTTAATTTACTAACCATTTTATAAGATGCTGTCTTACGACATATGTCTTTTCCTCCCAAGGATATTTAATGTCCTAACTGAAAGATTTCAGTGATTTCCTAAGTTATTTCTTGTTTCCTTTGACATCTGCAATCATAAATAATTTGTACCCTTTCATCCTTTGATCAAAAGAGGGTGCCCCAATTTAAGTTGGCCAATGTAAGGTAAAAAACAATAGCAGCCAAGGTAATTTGTAGTCTTCCTAAGACTCTAGGGAACTATAAACTGCCTTAAGTTTACTTCAGTTAAGAACTTCAGTTCAGACCATTGCTGGTTTAATTGCCAAGTCCTTATAATGCCACCATTGCAGCTCCTCTCTAAGTCTACAAAAATATTGTGTAGCAGTTTTGCTGGTTCTGTTACTAACACCTTATAAACCCATATTTCCCATTTGTTCATTGTGGTTTTTTTCATGTTTCTGCCAGTCGGTATCTATCTGTGGTCTAGTACCTTTAGACAGAAGTAGTCTTTTTTTCCACGTTAGTACAGAGCCTAGCCCACTGACACTTTGTTCATGATGTGAGGTATTAGATACTGAGATGAGAACTAGTATCACAGGTCATATGAAGTGAGCAGTCATAAATCGGCTTTGCTGTACGTTTATTAGGACTGAAACAGTCTCCTTCATTCTTTGGCCTTTTTAATTTCTGCTGTGGAACAACATATTATTCAGGATTTAAAACTTAGTAAAATAAAATCACCTAATAAATGAAATTGAGTATGAGTTCTGTACTACCTGTTCAGATTCAACAACTTTTGTTAGTACATTCCTGTGAAGGAGTACCTGTAAGCTGACATTTTCCAGACAACAAGAAGTGGTTGCACACTTTTTTGGTGTTCTGTAGGCGACTACCTGAGTAACCAGTATCGTTGTTTCTCTTTGATTGGACCTGTTCTTGTGGAGTTACCAGCTCATCATCATTTAGTTTGATAAAACCTAACAGAATAAATTGTGTTTGCCCTGAAAAGTTTCTGTTTCAGTAGTATTGCTTTACGCTATTTATGTAATCTATAGAAATGTGTATGACATATATATAAGAGCATGAGTGCATGCACCGTTGCAGTGAGAGAACTTAAAATTCTGTTTCATACTTTGAAGATTCAAATATTCATTGCAGTCAGGGAAATTGTGGTGATAATGATACCAACTATCAAAAGGTTTTGTTTCAGCTGTATTTCAAGTAATTTGATTTGTAATACTTTGTTTTCCTCATTATATGTACAATCCATTATATAATGTTTTCCTTTAGGACAGTTGAGTAGCTGGGTGTGGATAGCATTTCTTTATCCAAAGAATTCTGTGTAGTTTTGCAATATCCTCTGTTCTCCTTCTTTCCTGCAACACTGTATATTTTGAGTCACCTTTCTAACTGTCAAGAGAGTTATCACCAAAACTCAGTAGACTCCATTCTGAGAAAGCTTATACAAGGGAACCCAAACTGAATAATACTAATTCAACTACAATAGGACACATCAGATCTTGTACATCATGGTTGTACAATAGTAAAACTATGATTGTTTTCCATGTGAAGTTTCATAATTGTGATTAGACCTAATCATTCTGTTTTGAGCACCCATACTAATTTCAGATTCTTGTTAGAGAGGCATTTTACAGTGTATCCAAAAAAATGATAGAAAAAGGCTTTTGCGAAACTGTGAGAAGCTTTTGCATTTGTAGAGAATGAATTAGGCCCATTTTCTTTGCTGTTGACAAAGTACATTCCTTTTAATCTAGCCATTATAGGGAAAGTCAGCAAAAGCAGGGGAGGAAATACAGAGAGATTATAGGAAATGACTGTTTAAAATACATCTGCAAATGAGTAATGCTGGGCTTGTGTTGCAATACCCCATCAATTTTCCTAGTATTGTATGCTACAGATATGCTACACTGTGCATTTGTGTGTCATCTTTTTACAGTCTTAAAGGTGCTCCTTTATTACCAGTCATCACAACAACTTATAACCAGAATTCAAGGCATGTGTTTTAATCCTGATTTAATAGGAAAAGTACTGACTTTATAGGTTTATGTATATTGTTTCATTTATCATTACTTAGAGCCCATGTTTCTTGTTTACTGTGGGGAAAATGTGACTTGGAATGCCCTGGAAATTCAACCAAATTAAGGATTTAGTTCAGAATTAATAATGATGTAATATGTTGAAATAGTTGCTTACTTTTTGATCTGTTAGATAGCAATAATGTTGCTCACTTTCACAGTAAGATGATCTTTCGATCTTTGTTTCTACAGGCATTAGCTTATTAAAGCAGCAGAGGGACTAAGTATTCCTACTGAGTATTTTATGAAATTGTCATTGAAAACACTCTGACCTATTTTTAAGAAGTGACATGTTCTGGGGTTTTTTCCAAAATAACAAATCAATTAGTACCATTTACAAATTATTTGCTTCTAAAAGCGCATTTAAAAATCAATTTTTTAAGCTTTAAGTCATTCATTCCTGCATTTTACTGAAAACTCTAAAATAGATACATATTTTTCATTATTAAATTTTATAAACAAATTCATCCCTAGCCCAACTTTTAGTGTCAAGTTTAAATGTAGAACATATTTTTAAGAGCTAAAAATAATAATTTATTGATAAGGAAAAGGCAGACTGTAGTGTATCTGGACAAATAGTACTGTTGTGAGTGATAGATCTAGCTGAAGAAACTGTAGGAAACAGAATATAGAGTTCCAGGACAAAATGCCAAAGAGCTGTGAAGACTGACTATTTTCAAATAAAAGCAATGTTCACTCGGGAGTCCAAAGCTCCCTCTTTTAAAGCTAGAAATAAACATCTGTTAGTTTTTCCATTGTAAACCTTCATTTTTATGGGTTTATAATAGGGTCATAAAAAGTCATTCCTTGCTGAAACTTGACATCATAAAAGGCTAGGAGAGTCCTTTGGGTAGGTAATAAATAGATTAAAGGATGATGGAAAGGTGTGTTTTCAGTACCAGCACACCAAAAGACACAGAAAATCTCACCCTATTGTCCATTTGACTTGTACCCTTTAATCATACTTAAAAGCTAAGCAGGATTTCGTCTTTGAAAAGTGTACTTATGAATTCAGGAGATACTTCTCCAATTCCATCCCAAAGTAAAAGGAGAAAACTCAGGAGGAGTGAACTTCTGTGAGGATCTGACTCCATCAGCAGAGGAAGCCTGGAGGTCATGAGACCTCTCCCAGAACTTCAACAATTCTTGGCCAGATTCTTGGCCCAATGTATCTTCAAACCTTGGATGTCACTTTCTTGCTTTCTTCCTAGTTCTATCTCGTTAAAAGTTGTAGCCATATGAATTTTATTAAAATCTAGAGTCTTATTATCTGCCTGAATAGTAAAATATGGATTTGCAAAAATAAACAAAATAAAAATACATGTTCAAAACAGAAAAGCCTTATAACCCAGCTTTGAAAATTTATGATGGTGAATTTTATGTACAAAGTGGCAGCATAGGTCACTCTCCCTAAATGTCAATATCAAAAATGTATTTGTCTTTGCTTGGCTCTCTTAGTTCTCGCTGCAAAAGTGAAAAGTGCATGCTATTTTCAAGCATCTGTGAATTCTTGGCTATGCTTACATGGACTGTTTTCCTTGGGTGTGATCTTTCATTCACTGAAAATCAGTGAATAAATACCCAATTAGATTGGGTATTAGGAAAAGTTTCTTTACCGAAAGAGAAGTGTAAAAGCACATCACTGATGCTGCTTTTAACTCTTCAGACATGATTCTAGCAAGCAACTACCAAATAACTCAATTTAGTTTAGCCATAAACAAGCCAAGCATGCTGTGACAAAAGTCCTTGAGGCAATGGTCTGGAATCGTTATTTAGATTCAGTTGCCAAAATACTTAGATCATAAATGGAGACAAAACACTTAGAACTAACTAATGACAAAGTTGAATTTGAGGCATCACTAATGTGAGCAAAAAGAGTAATATATGGAATAAGCTGGAGATAAGGTGCTTATCTGGCTCCTGCTTTTTAAGTGGTTGGCCTGAGTACTGTTAATGTCAAAGCCCAGTGTTTGAAGATATACATGTGGAGAAGGCAAGTAATTCTAGTATAAATTCAGCTTCATTAGGATGCTCTTTTTTTTTTTTTTTTTTTTTTTTTGTTTTGGGGGTGGGCTTTTTGAGACCTAATTACTCATTTTCTTCATTCACTATTTTGAGTATAAAATTTTAAACATTATTACTCTGAATTTGTATATGTTTTTTACTTATTGCTTCTTAGTAACCTCCATGTATATTGCTAATGGCCCATGATCATTTAAAAGATGTTCTAATGATTAAGACATATTCAAATCAGTTGCACGAAACAGACTCTGGTAGTTTCGGACTCCTTTTTATGATCCTTTGTTTATAATGGATGATCTACTTGTGACTATGTGGTAAGGACTGATCTGATACAGTATATTTTTAAAAAATAAGGCTTCTGCAGTACTTAATATGAGAACTTTCTCTCATGGTGAATCATGCCTGAACATTAGAAAGGTAGGTACAAAGGAAAGTCCTGTTTGGTACAAAGGAAAGTCCTGTCTGATACAAAGGACATTATTGTTTAATCTCATAGGTAGTTTCTCAAGCAGTTCCGCTATGGAAAGACTTGTCGAGGCCAGCTTTTTGGTGATGGTAAGCAGAACTATCAGCTATAGCTTCGGAGAGACTGGATTGGCATTATGTGCATTTGAAATGCTAGTCTAAGAGGTATGAAATGAAATACATGTTTGGATGAATGAAAACACATGACGATTTAAAACTCATAGCTAAGCACTGTTAAGATGAGGTTTATACTTTAATCAGAATGTGGCTTTTCATTCCTATAACTGCATCTCTGATTATGAATCTAGCAGAAAAATGATCTGGACGAGGGGATTGAGTGCACACTCAGTAAGTTTGCAGATGACACTAAATGGGGCAGGAGTGTTGCTCTCCATGAGAGTAGGAAGGCTCTGCAGAGGGATCTGGACAGGCTGGGCTGATGGGCCAAGGCCAGTTCTATGAGGTTCAACAAGGCTCAGTGCCGGGTCCAGCACTTTGGTCACAACAACCCCATGCAGAGCTACAGGCTGGGGGAAGAGCGGCTGGAAAGCTGCCCAGTGAAAAAGGACATCAAGCTGGTGGTTAACAGCTGGCTGAATGTGAACTGACAGTGTGCTCAGGTGGCCAAGGCGGCCACCACCATCCTGGCTTGTATCAGAAACAGTGTGGTCAGCAGGACTAGGGCAGTGATCGTCCCCCTGTACTCAGCACTGGTGAGGCTGCACCTTGAATCCTGTGTTCAGTTCTGGGCCTCTCACTGCAGGAGGAACATTGAGGTGCTGGAGTGTGTCCAGAGAAGGGCAACAAAGCTGGTGAAGGGTTTGGAGCACAACCCTTGTGAGGAGCAGCTGAGGGAGCTGGGGTTGTTTAGTCTGGAGAAGAGGAGGCTCAGGGGAGACCTTATTGCTCTCTACAACTGCCAAAAGGAGGTTGTAGCGAGGTGAGTGTTGGTCTCTTCTCCCTAAGTGATAGTACGAGAGAAAGCAGCCTCAAGTGTGCCAGGGAAGATTTAGATTGGGTATTAGGAAAAGTTTCTTTACCAAAAGCAAGCACTGGAACAGGCTGCCCAGGGAAGTCGTCGAGTCACCATTCCTTGAAGTATTTAAAAGACGCGTAGATGTGGTGCTTGGGGGCATGCCTTAGTGGTAGGCTTGGCAGTGTTAGGTTTGCTGTTGGACTTGGTCTTAAAGTTCTTTTCCAACCTAAGTGATTCTAGATTCTATGAAGACAGAGACCACAAATGAGAAATAAAAATCGTCAGGTTGGAGGAACATCTGATAAAGAAGTTGTTGTTTGTTAAGTAGAGTTAGATAATGTTTTTCCCCTAGTAATGCCAGTTCCCAGTTCAGCATAACATGGTGTAACTATTTAATAACGCGAATAATTAAAATTGCCAGAAGGAAAACTTAGACAAATGTGAAAGGTGGTAAGATAAAGTATGGAAATAGCCCAGTAATTAGTACAATACAATTTACTGAAGCAGCATTTGTTTCATGTTGTTATTTCCAACCTCAAATATTAATTGAATGAATTTTTACTAAAGGTATCAAGTTTCCCACTTCAGAAAATGGTGTGAGAAGAAGGAAGGATTAGCAATTATTTTAGATCTATCATAGTTTGTGTCTGCCAAAGAAGAGAAGTGAAGCTAAAGATAGAAGTAGATTCATACTGTCTGCTCTAGTAGTTGTCTCAGCGCTTAAGAAGTATGTAGTGCCCAGTAATTCATGGGAGGTGGTCTGAATCCTAAAATTAACATGTCTAAGATCTCCATAAATAGATTTTAGGTAAATATAAGAGGTCTCAGTAATATCCATGGTAGTTACCAAAACAACATCCAGCAAAAACAGAGGATTAGTCCCCTATGTTCATTTGGCTCTGGACCATTTACCTTGCTAGAACATACTTTGTTTTGGAAGAATCATTCTTGTTAGCATGGCCAATTAAGGAAGGAAACTAGGGAAGAGCTCCAGAGTATTTTCGTTAGCAAAGCCATAATCTAAACTGAATGCCTAAGCATTCAGTAATGCATCTGTAAGTAAATGTTATTTATGAAGAATAATTAAGCTTTTGCTGTTTTTTCCTTTTAGTGCTAACCTTTCTAGGGAATTTACTTTTAGTTAGACAATAGCGCTTCATTTTATATCTTTTATACATGGGAGAATCAGAAATAAAAGATTTCTTAAGCAAGCTTCAACATGTCCATTTGATGTTTTACTATTCTAGTGTGAATTTTTTCAGAAGAGATATAGATTAGCTTATCCTCACTTAGAGAAGAAACTGGTTAATGCAATGCCAGATCAGGGTTATTCTATCAGTCATATGAATCTTATAAAAAGCCAAAGGCAGGCAATAGTTTTGCATTTAATGAAACAGTGATTTTTGTGATGTAGCTGACTAAGGGAAAGAAACATCTTATGCCAATAAAAATCTCATCAGGTGAGGGCTTTGACAGAGCATCTCAGTATCCTTGTCACCCAGAGCTGTCGTAAACAAACTACTGATGAGACAATGATAATAATTAACATAGTGCTAATGGAACATAGATGCTCACAGCTATTTTTCAGCTACAGTGAGCTGAATGAATGCCAGACAGTGCATGTGGCATAACATCGTAACATACTTCTTTTTTTATTTGCTGTGGTAGCTGTTGGATCTCTTCTTATTTTCAACCACAGATCCTTGCTGTAATCTGGTGGCATTCATTTTGGGCCTCAAAGAAACTGTACATCACGTCATAATATCTAGAAATATCTAATGGAGTAGAATCTCATGTATTGTGCTTTCAAAAGCTAGCTGTTTTTTAAAGCTGGATCACCAAGTCAAAATACTCTCCTTCATTCTGTGGTTATAATATAATAATAGTTCATTGTTAATGAAGATCAGTCCTATCTGAAAAATAACCTTTTTTACTGATAAAGCTACTGTAAAAAAGAAACAAAAATAATCTTGAATTGTTAGATATAGCAAAAGGCCTCAGAACACTCCCTCCCTCCCTCTGTTCCTTCCCTCCTTCCTTCCTTCCTTCCTTCCCTCCTTCCTTCCCTCCCTCCTTCCTTCCCTCCTTCCCTCCTTCCTTCCTTCCCCCCCTCCTTC
>JAVJGI010000050.1:81177635-81313237 GCA_035590275.1 Ibycter americanus | reverse complement strand
ATAAAAAGGCTTCTTTAGAACAATAAAATGGCTTTTGTCTGATCACATTGATCTCTGACTGAGTCCGCTTTGCGGCACTCAGGGAAAACCTAAAGAGCAGGACAAGTAAAGGTAGTTCCCCCACTGTATTCTCTTAACCTTTAGCAATTTACGCCTCAAGAATTTCCTGAACTAGATGAATTATCATTATTTTTTTCTGTCTCCTTTTGAATTTATGCCGATATTTAGTGTTCACAGCTTCCCACATCAAGGGTCCAAATCTGTTGCATAAAAAGTAACTTTAATTCACATGTTTTGAAATTACCTTCGGTTAGTTTCTTGTGATGTTCCCACTTCCAGTATAGGCATAAGTATTGAACAATTGCTCTTTATCAATTTTCTGTAATGAGCCACTCAATGGACATCTGTGATCCCCAGAACTAATCACCTGTTTTCTTGTTTGAAGGAACTTAGTTCTTTCAGTTGGTCCCTTCATTAAATCTATGCTTTGACCATCTTTGACACCCTTCTTCACAGTTTTTACAGCTCTACTTTAGTAGAAAGTATGAGATGTAAGGTGTAGACCATCCACATTATTCAAATTTTTCTCCAGCCTTCAGGCATCTCTCCTGTCCTCCATGACCTTTCAAAGATGATGGAGAGTGGCTTGGCAGTAACATCTGCCAGCTCCTTCAGCACTCAGAGGTGCATCCCACCAGGGCCCATGGATTTTTGGGTGTCAGGTTTGCTTAAGTGATCTCTAACATGATCCTCCTTGACCAAGGGAAAGTCTTCCTTTCTCCAGACTTCCTCTCTTGCCTTCAGGATCTGGAAAACTGGACAGACAGCCTTGGCAGTGAAGGTTTAAGCAAAGAAGACATTCAGTAACACTGCCTTCCCTGTGTCCTTCATCACCAGGGCACCCACCTCATTCAGCAGCAGGCCCACATTATCCTTAGTTATCCCTTTCCTGCTGATGTACTTGAAGAATACATCCTGTTGTCCTTGAACTCCCTTGCCAGGTATCATTCCAAATGGACTTTAGCCTTCCTTGCCACCTCCCTGCATGTTCTGACAACATCCTTATATTCCCCTCAAGTGGCCTGTCCCTTTTTCCTCATCCTGTAAACTTCCTTCTTCTGTTTGTGGTTTGCCAGAAGCTCCTTGCTCATCCGTGGAGGCTTCCTGCCCCCTTTGCTTGATTTCTTACTCATAGGGATGCACCTATCTTGAGCTTGGAGGAAGTGATGCTTGAATATTAGCCACTCTCTTGGACCCCCTACCTTCTAGAGACCTAACCCTCCAAGCAGGTCCTTGAAGAGGCCAAAATTAGCTCTCCTGAAGTCCGGGGTTGCAATACAACTTGTTGTCCTACTTCCTCCACACAGGACCTGAACTCTGGTGGTGTTCTCGGCTCTTGCTCAGGATTCCCTGACCCAGGAACACCCCAGTCCACCTCAATCTAGTACTCAGCCACAGAACTTAGCATTGCCACTGCTGTGTGCTTCACTAACACATACAAGAATAACAATAAACCAAGAATAAAATACTAAACTGTCGCAGCACTACAAAACTAGCCAGCTGCAACAAGGCTTTCCCACACAAGCCTCCAAAAGCTCATCTACCGTCCATGCTGTTTCTTCATCCTCTTCAGACCAGTCCACCCTGCTTCTTGCAGGTTCCTGTCTTCTCCTCCAGCCAGCCTCTCCTCATGTGATTAGAGTATATCAGGAGATGTAGTTTCACACGTATATGAGTAGAGACAAGTTGCAAGGATATATTTACACAGTAAGGACATCATGAGTCATAACTTAATATAAGCAGAAATGTCAGCCAATGGTCTGTTCTTGCCAAAATTTTTGTTTAAAATACAAAAAGAATTTAGGTAAATTATATATTAAGCCCCCATTTTACGCCTCTCTGGATCACATCCACACATCTTGCTCAACTGTATAAATCACCTGCACTCCTAATATTGATTCCAAGATTTACCAAAAGTCTGTCGATAATTTTTTGCCTCTCTACTTCTAACTTAATGTACTCACAACTATTTCATATTTGTCTGCCTATTCATAGCAGGTAAAATCACAAAGGTTATCCACTTCAAGATCTTTCTCTTCACAGACAGGTCCATGAAGTCTCATAGTACATCATTTACAAATTATACCATTACATTGGTATATAAATCTGCTGAGGCTTTCAAAACCTTTCTGGAGTGCCCGTGAAAGGCATAATGTACATTCAAACACTTATGTATCATTAGTATTCTCTGAAAAATAACCCCATACATGGAAAAGGAAGTAGGAGGGAAGGATTCACTTTAGTTGGCAAGTCCTCAGAACTAGCAGTCTGAAATGGTAGGAAAACTGAGTCGGCAAAACTGATGTGGATGCTATCAGCCTGTTTCATGGCTGAAGTGATGGTTAGCAGAGCTCAACAGCCACCTCATGGGCACTGCACACCCTTTGTGCATGAATGTTATTCACTCAAGGATGGAAACCAAATTATCTGTTCCATCCTTAAGACACACTCAGATACTAAGTGTGGCGTGGCCTGGACTTCAACTTGGCAGTAGCTTTCTGATGCTTCGGATACTGGCCCTCCAAGCACTTAAATACAAGGTTATTTTCTGTCTCACAGGTGTTTTAGATTTTTTGGGTTGTGATTGAATTGATGTTGATTTCTGAAATTAAAAGAGAGAGCCCAAGAGTGTTTTTACAGGACATATCCAGGGACATTTAGCTGTTAATGCTAGAAGAGAAAACTGCTATCCAAATAATGTAATGGATTTTACTTTAAAAAAAATAATTTAAAATTTCTATTACTTAATGTCTGAGTTAACTATTATTCCCGTGCCAAATTTCTTGCAGTTGCACATGCAATGCGTTGTAATGGACAGAACAAAAATAGTTCTTTTTAACCTTCAGTGACCTCTCAGACACAAAATCAAAGGATGGTAAACAAAAGAAAAAGGAAGGGAAGATAAGTTTGATCTTGTAATGATGAAAACTTGACATTGGAACCCCTATCTCTTAAATATTGCCTTTCTAAGGAACAGGAACATTTAAGGGGAAATCACGAGATAATAATAGAAATTGGGAATTTTAACAAAATATTGTAATTAATATCTATATAATGTAAAACATAAATTTCTGATGTCCTAAGAAAATTTAGAAAACAGCACATTTTGTACCAGTTTAAAATAAGGATCTAAATGATCTGATCACAAATGTCAGATCTAATGACAAATGCAGTGTTCAAGATGAAAGGCAACCAGAAGAAAATACTTTTAGTTAGTTAAATTGACAATATTAAAAGAAAACCCAAACAGTTCCTTTTATACCAATATAGATGTTTTTAGGGGACTGATAATGTGCAATGTCACTTTAATATAAAAATAAACAACATAATGACAGAAATTAAGGAATGAAAATATTTATTAGCTTATTCTCCAAAGATGGTGAGTTACTGAAACATAAAGCACTTGAACCAAAGGCTTTTATCCCATTAGTTTGAATCAAGCCATTATCACTAAAAGTGGATCCACTTTCTATGTGATCTGTGGACCAGAAGCTGAGAGAAAAGTACCCATTACACAACAAAATTAAAACATTGCTGGTAAAAAAAAAAAAATAAAAAAAATAAAAAAAATTACTCTTCCGAAACATAAAATAACCCAAACAAAACACAACCCCTCCAAAACCCACAAGCACCTGCCTTTCAATATGATTGTCCATGTCTACCTCCATTTGTTGTAAAGCCCAATGCCTAAAAGTTTTTCTTCCAGCATTTACTGCCTCAATATTTTGTGGCTTTTATTGAGGCCCTTCCTTAACAGCACTGTTCAGGTCATAATGGAGCTGAATTAAGCTCAGAGCTATTTTAACGGAAAAAATAAGTTGCTGCTCAACTGAAACTATTAAAAGTCAACAAGCAGAATTAGTGAATAATTTTTCAGATGTACTAGAAGTAGGTCCCTACCAGTAAAGAAAAGAATTCTTGGAATTGTAGATATTTATGTTACATGTGTATGTACACTTACATGTATAAAATCATACCTCTGTGTGATATACAGAAATTGGGAAGACTTCGGTACAAAATCTGTAGAAAATGGAGGTCTACTAAAAATCTCTTCAGAGGCGGAGTCCAACATATTTCAGTGTTCATTGATTCGTTGTCTGTAGTTAAAATGGGCTTCAAACAGTACTACCACTGACAGAATTCACTCTTTAATGACTGCAAAGAACCATCTTGGGTATTTATGTATTTTAGGGTGAAGATCAGTCTAATTCTGGTCAGCAAATAGTAGCTATAACAGAATGCTTCTTCTCTATGAATATGTTTGTATATATTCCTCAAGTAGGATCTACTGAAAATTGATATGTTTCTATACAGTGCCTCTCTAGACTAATTTTTCAGCTGAGAAACTGTAAAAGTACTAATTCATCTATGTAGGTTTTTCTTTATTTGTTCAGTTTAGCCCATTTAGGGAAGCTAGATGTTCTATAGTTTTACTTGTTCATAAAACTTTAGAGGCAACATTACAATTTACGCGATAGGCGCTGGCCTGCTAGAAGGCAGCTCTGCAGAGAAGGACCGGGGAGTCCTGGTGGACAGCATTTCATTTAGGCATCTGAATTGTCATGAGCAATGCAATTGATAGAAGACAGAGAGCTGCTTAGCCCATGCTCAAATAGATACTAAGGATCAAGTTATTTGTGGATTCCTAGTGTTATGCAAAGTGCCCTAGGTCACCAGATCTACAAACCTGGCAGACTTCCACAGGAACTGTGATTCTCCCACCCACGCCTCTAACATGGCACAAGGACTCAGCAGTGTGTACTAGGGCATCTCACATTGCTCCCAGAACTCTGGGTTGAATAGACCCCCTTCTGTTTAGTCTTAACACAAGTCTAACAGCCCTTAGCTGATGTGTTAAGTCTGACACAGTCAGTCTCAGCACCTACAGAGGCTGATACATGTGCCTTATCTTGTATGCCTATTTCAGGATGAAATGGATGATAATCCAGGGGTGTTTAGTTGTTTCTATTGACTAAGACAGGGAGATCAGTCTTGATCACCTAACTTCATGCTTGCATTGGGGAAAGTGTGAATCCCAAGTTCAATTTTCCTGAATCATTCCCATGTTTATTCCTTGTTGATTTACCTTAAGAAAAAAAACAACAAGCACAAACAAAAAAAAAAACCCACAGCCCTTTCTTATGTTAGACTTGGAGTAATATATTTAAATATTGCATTTAAAAACAATTACTCTCAGATGTTATGAATGCAAATAAGACCCCAAAGGTCTGCCTGTCTACTTCTGTTGCTTATCTTGACAGGGTGTTAAGAGAGAAAACAATTATCATCAAAAACATCAAGATCTCAGTTGGTGATCTGGAGCAATAGAAATGCATTATACTTAGGCAGGAAATAGCAACCTTTCATTCAATAGTTTCCAAAATTACATGTTGAGAATTTTGCACTTTCATTTTTTATGGTTTAATTGAAGAAAAAATATTAAAGGTTATGTCCTCGAGATAATATTGGGGATATGGGGGAGGGGGTGTTGGAGAAGGAGGCATTCTTTAACAAACACGCATTTCTTACTGAAAAACTATGACACTGCAAAGTTCCTGACCAATTCTTACATTGCGATGCCCTCTGCTGTGAACAAATAAATGGTGTGTGTGAAAGGTAATTAGGTAGTTGCTTGGAAATAATATTATATCATCATAGCAGAGAGTTACAGGTCATGCCCATACTGTGCAACAGAGGGAAGTGCAGACTTCCTTAACTGGCCCTGACTGATTCAGCTCTGCAGCAAGCAGCAGGATAGTTAAATCCAAGCTGTATTCGGTTTGGGCTGATTAATCATGCTAACAGGGATATAGTGTTACTGGGACTGAATCATAAATACATGCAGGGTGTTATGCTGCACCATGGAGAAATGATTGCTTGCTCAAACAAGAATTAATATCTCTATCACAACATTGTATTCTGCAGCACAGTCTTTGTCAGTTTCAAAGGGGAATTTTGCAAGGATTTCTTTTATTGCAATATACTTTTTTTTTTTTTAATTTATTTCAGGAGGAAGTATATGGGTGTTTTTAATAAAGTAAATCTGGGGATATCTTAACTGGAAGTGAATTTCGGAATAATCTGATCATTGTTTCTTCAAATTTCAGTGTTATTTGCGATAACATGTGATTACATTTTACTTTGAAGAAATGTGCTTCTGATGTTGCCATAAAACCTCTTAGATTTCAAGGCTTTAATATGTATTTATTTTCAAAAACAAGTCAGTTATGTTTCACATAGATATGTAGTAAAGCAGATTAAAAACTGATTTTAGAGAAAGATATTTCTAATAAAATGACATAAAAGAAAACCTTTCTCCTCTATCTGAAGAATCATCTATGACACTGATTTTATTTTTACAATACCAAATACCAAAAAATACCACTGAATCACCACGTTATATTTCAGTGTTCTTATTATGCTCTTATTATCACATGCTCAGCTGAGTAAACTCCAATGAAAGTAAAAGAATTATGCCACTTTATAATAGCCAATCATTTACCTGTTTTTCTCAGTCACTTTATAGTTGGCCATAAAGCATTCTTACCAGATAAGGATGACTCCTGAAATTTTGGGAAATCTGTTTCTACCCTGGAGGGTGAATCCTGAGAGGTACTACAAATCTGGAAACTCTTAGTGTGATCTGAGCAACACTTCATACCTGTGTGTTTCAAACTGAAATCAAGCTATGTGTTTGTGAAATATGTACCTTAAAGAAAAATGGATGAGTGTTTTCAACATGCAGTTTAGGCTGCAAAAGTAGCAATAACCTAAATTAGTCTCTGACCGAGATCAGTTCAGAAGACTAGTCTGTTTCTTCACTGATTACAGCAGAAACTTAGCACAGCAAGCTATCTAAGTGAGATGATTAATTTAGGTATCTATATTTGTGATGTGAACACACTTCAGATTCTAAATATAGGTTTTGAAATTAATGCAGAAATTCTCAACCATAATTATATTTAAATATGATGATTCCTTTTGGTTTATTATGGGCTGTTTGAGAAATGAGTCCTTCTAAACTCTGTACCCATTGACTTAAGAGGTTGTTAATGTGTGATAAAGTTTTAACATAGTATTGATGGGAATCCTGAGATCTTGTTCTACAAGGTATCATTTCCACTTAGGATCCACAGCCTACAACCATAATCTATAATCAAATACCTTAAAGCAATTGAGAAGGCCTTTACTTCTTCCTCCCTCCCTGCCTACCTCCCTCCCCGCCTTCCTCTCCCCCTCCCCTTCCCTCCCTCCCCCCCCCTCCTTCCTTCCTTCCCTCCTTCCTTCCCATATATAATTTTTGGCTAAACTGCTGAGATGTTTGGCTGACAGCCCAGATGTGTTCCCTCTCTGGGACTTCTGGCATCAACGTTAAAGAACTTTATGTTGTTTTTCATGGGTAATTTAGGCAAATAATGAAACACATTCCACAGTGTTTCTAGGCACAGGGTGCAGAAAACATATTAGCTTTTGTCTTGGCTTGCTATGTCACCACTTAATCTCTGATAGTAAAAAGAACATACCACCTCTTTGACTTTTCTTTGTCAAGGCATTACCTGACTGGGATTTTCTCCTTGCAAATGTGGTTTGAATCCGTCTAGATGCCACATCTTAACTTCTTTTCTAATCCTCTCGTGCCTTCTTCACCTTGGCTTCCTAAATCTTTTTTGTAAACAACATGTTCTGTCAGACTTATAGACTCCAACCATTTAAAAATAAACTGAGGAATAAATGTGAAATAAATGCAGATTGAATTAGAGTGTTACCCTCTCAGGTAACACACAATAACATTGTTCTCATCCTTAGTCCTTAGGGTTCTTCCCTTTTTTTGTATTACCCTTGGCCTGTTCCTTGCATAAGCTCCCTATGCAAATAGGAGGTCTTACCCAAGGACTTTGTGAAACTCTCCTCGAGACACAAGTGACTCATGGAACACAGGCTTTTTGATTCCACTTTTAGCAAATAATATTGGTTTTTTGACTAAAAATGTTATTATGTTTGAATTTCTCTGGTCTCAGTTTCTAAATTCCTGATTATCAGAAAAACTTGCTTTCAGTTGCAAATGTGTTTATTAGTCTTTGTTGTGGTAGAGAATATTTTAAAGTTATGGTTTGAACACTCCCTTACACAAAGTAGCAAAGGACAAATATGAAGTACCCAAATATATTTTTTTTCCAAATGACATGCTTTTTGAGGCCTGACACGTGATTTTTTTAATATTAGAGTTGGCAACGCCACTGTTCCAAATCAGAAAACACCATTATATAAAAAATAATAGCATTGGCATTCTCTCAGAATCTTCTATCCTTCCAGAGAATAGAAGCCTCTTATCTGATCAATAATGTGGAAAAAAACCCACATTTCCATTAAATGTAAGGGCTTTCTGATTCACAGACCATCTTTTTGTTTTGTGTTTCTGACACAATTGTGTCCTGTTCCATGACAGTGGTTTGTCATTGCTGTAGGAATAATAAGCATGGCAACAAAAATGTTCTCATAAAAATTACAATTTTTTTGCTGTTGTGACTATCTAGTCAGTTGCACTTCAATTTTGAAAAATAAGTTCTTAAAATTATGCTCATAAATAACTTTAAATAAGCCTACTTGAAGGCTTAGAGTACCACGAGTACCTGAGCTCTGTAAGACAGCTCTCTTTAAAGTCAGGGCATTTGTTTGGAAGGTGTGTACTTACGTAGTCAGGAAAATGTTTCCAGTGTGTGGAATGCAGAGCACAGCTGAGCAAAGCTCCAGTCAGAATAGGACTTCAGACTTCTTGTATAATTTGGGGACATAGCAACAGAACAACCAGTGTAGCAGACAGCCCTACTGTGTGCTCAGCTTTACCATCCATCCAGTCCTAAAGAGCTAATGTCACTGAAAGTGACAGTTTACCATCTTAGACTATACTGTGTAATACATGTTCAACTTTGTAGAGCACAGATCCTGCCATGGGCTAGCTTACACTGTGTGCTGTACACATGCTACTACTGCTCTGTACTCCTCTAAGTTTTCCTAGTATAGTTTTAGTCGAATCTTGACCCTTCTGAGAAGGCACCTGTGTGACTCATCTGTGAGTCCAGCAACATGAAACAACCACAGCTTTCCCTTGAGCTCTCCCACAGATGTACAACAGTGTGGAAAGAAGGCAGGTCTGGGGTTGGGTATGCGCTTGAGCTCATGTGCAAGAGTTGCTATTGATGTAACCACAGACTGTTGTGCAGCTAGAAGTTACATAGAACTTAGGAACATATGGCAGTTTGATTGATGTCAGTTACATCAATTAATTTTAAACATAGTATCTTCTGTAATTTTGTATAGTTATTTTAATTTTTTAATTTTTAATTTTTTTTACGCTTAAGAATACACCAAAAAATGGTAGGTAACTTCAGAGCTCTAGTTCAAAAAGATTTAAATTGAAATGTTATGTCATCTTTCTGTTTTTAAGTTAGCTTAAAGTATTATCTGTGCAGAGGTTTAACAATAGAAAGTATGATGTATGAATTTTAAACTAACGATATTTCTGATAGAAAGCCGAAAGAGGTTATGTATTTGCCAGAAAATAACTTTTCTCATTTATTTTTATAAATAACACACATTCATTATGTACTTTTAGATTTCCTGCTAATAATAGAATAATATTTGGGGGTGGCCTTGGTCCCTGTTGTGCACAGGCCATAAGAAGTGATTTTTGTTTATATTTTTCTTATAAAAAATGAAAGAGGGTGGGGGGGTTTGGACTTTTTTTTTTCTTCTTTTTAACAATATGAAGACCTTCAGAGAGATTTAGAAAGGTATTTCCCTAAGGAAAGACTTTATTTCAGGGTTACAGCTTTATAAAGTTGGAAACAACCTACAGATACATTTTTGGGAAAGTTCTCAGAAATCTTATTATTACTCAAGAGCGAGAAAAGATTGCATCTATGGAAAAATACAACTTCCCATTAGACTTAAAAATGAGAGCTGATCAATAACATTCCATAAGTCAACTCTATATCAACCTGTAGTACTTGGACTTGTCAATATTTTACCCCAACTAGCCACTGTTTTTGCACAGGTGCCAACAGCTGCTCCAGGAGAGCAGGCTGGTGGGGAGCGTGTCATACAGCCCCTTCCTGCCTGGAAGGATGGAGGCTTTTGCAGATTGCTCACACTGGCACTGCAGCACTATCCAGCTGCATCTTGCAAACAAAGATATCTGATATATATGAATGCACAACCAAGCATTAATGCTGATAGAAACCACTAGATCTGTATCTCTCTGTGCTGACACATGAGCTTGAAACAATATGACACAGTCCCCCCTCAGCCTAAACAGCTCACTGAGCTTGACAAGGACTCTAATAGAAGACGAGCAGTTCTGCATCGTAAGACTTTTGATGGAAAACATAAAAGTACTGCTCTGTCTGACCGCTCTCTGAACATGCTAGAAAAATGACAGATTGTCAAAATTAGGTGCCATGTTGTTCACAAGAAAACAAAGCAAACACGATGAAAGCTTTTACTGATAGGCACAGGTTTAGTTAAGACTGTTTTGCCAGCACCTTGCAACTATACATTAACAGCAGTTTATTCAACAACTGCTAGTCCATAAAGAAAGAAGATTATTTCAGTAGGCTGAAATTTGGTAAGTTCTTTCAAAAGTGGCTTTTCTTCTCTCTAAGCCACACAGGATAAATAACCGAAATGGCTGTAAAGTCCAGACTGAATTAAGACACATATATTGAAAGCTCAAGCTATGGATGTTGGCTTGTGGAGCCCTTTGATTACATCTATGACAGAAACATTCCTTAAATCTTGTGGTTATGAGAAAAAGCTGGGAAATATGACCTGGCTTGACCAATACTATTTCTGCCTTTGTCTATTGGCAGCTTGAAGCAATTATTCTAAGAAGTGTGAATTATCCCATTTTCACTTTGTACACTTAAAAACAATGCAAAAGGAAAATTGCATACATTGTGATAGATGCATTTGAATTTTCCGGTTTCTTAATCTTTCTACTCTTTAATTTAAAATTGATTTTCTTCTGTAAATAATTTTTGGTCTTCCCATACTTCTTTCTAGGTTTATGTTGTATAGTATTATTTCTGGTTTATGTTAAATATTTTAAATTAAAATGTCTGATATGTTGTTTCTAATCTTTAACTTAAGGGTTTAATAATATTCCTTTGTTAAAAGGGAATCAGGCCTTTGAATATTTCTAAGTCCCACAAGATGTTTTTAGTAAAATCCAAGGCTTGCTTTAGTTGTGAGAGAAGCTGCCAGGTTTTATTGACATACTAATAATCCCAAATGGGAAAATTTGTAATGAGTACATCCTTTTAGATGAGTGCTGTGTGCCCTTGAGATGTCTGGTTATGTAACTTAGGCATTTAGGGACGGTAATACAAAAGAAAACATCAGCACCAAGGCAGAAGTCTGGCTCTGATATGAAAAACATAAAGGTTTGTGCAGTCTACAATGGAAAAGAAACAATAAGCCACATTATTCTTTTTGTATACTGTTCTTAATCCAGATGTTTACCTTTACTGCTCTAAAGGTTGTTTGTCTCCTAATGCTCTTTGTATTGATGCTTGATTATATCTTACCTGCATCTTTTGTTCCAGCTAACACCAGTTAGTTGATAGTGAGAACTGCAAATATTTTGCCATCATAATCATCATCATAAATCATAGGCCTTAAGGTCTGCCTTGTGTTTAGAGGAATCATTTTTTTTATTGACTGTCTTCCATAATTAATAGCACTTTACTTTGTAAATCAAATTAACCCACTTTTTCTATAAAGATTTAGTGTAAGATCATTTTTTAAAACACTAAATGACCTTGACAAAAACAAGGGATCAATAACATGTTGATTAGCAGATTGTTTTCAGTAATATTGGATGTTTCCCTTGTTGTTAGTTTTTCCTGTTGCAAGACTTGTAGAGGTTGAAGGTCATTGATACCTCCTGATAATTCTGTTTTCCATAAACAGTTGATTCTACTCTTGTCTTACACTGATGGATTCACTTAGACATGTGTGTAGATTTTGTTAATGTGTCTTTTAATCTACATTTTTTAAATTACCAGATTCTAGGGGTGGGGGTGGGGTCAGCTATTTTGCCAGAAATAAATGCAATTTTTGTTTTAATGGAGGAGAACTTAGGTTCTGATTGTTCCCTGAGATTAACTTCAGCTAAAAACTGTGCCAAGGTGGTGTGATGGTAAAAGCAACAGACTTAGAAGTGTAGATTCAGCCACCTTAAGGGCAGACTTTCCAGCTGTTATTAATTCTTCTTAATGTCTTAATGTCTTAATTCTGCATTTATAAATAAGAGCAATACAGTTGCCATAGGTAAGGGAAGTCAAGGTACATTCAGATCCTATGTGCCTCAGTTAAAATGGTAATGAAGGGCAATGGGATGCTGTGGATACTTAAATATCAAAGGTAGACTTAAGTACCTGCTCTAGTTAATGAGAGAGACTAGCAATTCTATCAGGAAGGAAATGGCAATACTGAGACATTTGTTTCTGTCGAAAGCAGGCATTAAGCATCCATACTTTTTGTTGAATGAAAAGACTTAAAAAGCAAATCTAGAATATTCCTGACATTTTTTCAGTCAGAGCCTTAGGCTTTTAATGCCAATATTAATTTCAGTAAAATTTCCTCAGGCTGTGTTCTCCCACATAATTTTCAAAAGTTTTCAGTGTATGCCTAGAGTGGGAGCTCCAGCACAGCAGAGGTGTTTGCAGGGCCAGTGACCCTACTAACACAGGGCACAGTGCTTTTCCCAACTCCTACATAAACTTCATCAGCACTCACTCAAGCATGAACACAGAAGGCCCAGTCCAGTTCCTTCTGTTCAACTTAATCATCAATGACCTGGATGAAGGGACAGAGTGTACTCTGAGCAAGTTTGCTGGTGATACAAAGTTGGGAGGAGTCACTGACAACGCCAGCAGACTGTGCTGCCAGTCAGCAAGACCTGGACAGGCTAGAGGGCTGGGTGTAGAGGAACCTGATGAAGTTCAACAAAGACAAGTGTAGGGTCCTGCACCTGGGGGGAATAACCCCATGCTCCAGTACAGGCTGGGGCTGACCTGCTGGAAGGCAGCTCTGTGGAGAAGGACCTGGGAGTTCTGGTGGACAGCCAGTTGCCCATGAGCCAGCAATGTGCTCTGGTGGCCAAGAAGGTCAATGGGGCCCTGGAGTGCATTAGGGGAGCGTGGTCAGCAGGTTGAGGGAGGTGATCCTCCCGCTCTGCTCAGCCCTGGTGAGGCAGCATCTGGAGTGCTGTGTCCAGTTCTGGGCTCCCCAGTTCAAGAGAGACAGGGGACTACTGGAGAGAGTCCAGTGGAGGCTACGGAAATGATGAGGGGGCTGGCCCATCTCCTTTATGAGGAAAGGCTGAGAGAGCTGGGCCTGTTTAGCCTGGAGAAGAGAAGGCTGAGGGGGGATCTTATACCAATGTCTACAAATATCTTAAGGGTGAGTGTCAAGAGGATGGGGTCAGTTTCTTCTCAGTAGCACCAAGCGATGGGACAAGGGGCAACAGGCACAAACTGAAACCCAGGAAGTTCCCTCTGAATATGAGGAAAAATTTCTTTACTTTGAGGGTGACTGAGCACTGGAACAGGGTGCCCAGAGAGGTTGTGGAGTCTCCTTCTCTGGAGACATTCAAAACCTGCCTGGACGTGATCCTGTGCATCCTTCTCTAGATGAACCTGCTTTAGCAGGGGGTTGGACTAGATGATCTCCAGAGGTCCCTTCCAATCCTGACCATTCTGTGATTCTCTCTGGCTGATCAGGATTGATATTATTTAGTGGAATAGACACAGGCCCTTACCCTTTTGATTCACAGTCCTGCTCATAGTCACAGAGCCATCAAATATCCTTGACTTCAGGTCTCGCCCATGTCCATGCCCAGATCCTAGGATCAGCTATGAGGCAACCATGTTTCTCAGGGCTTTGTGCATTCTCTCCTGGAAAATCTGAGAGGATGGAGACTGCACAACCTCTCTAAGCAAACTATTCTGCTGCCTTCATTGCCTTCTGGTACCTTTGATGAAAAAAAGTTTCATGCGTCCTATCAGATCCTCTCTTATTTCAATCTATGCTCTTTGTTTCTGCCACCATACACTATCATGAAGAGCCTGGCTTAGTCCCATAGGCACCAGCAGGCTGTTATTTGTTCTCCCCAAAACTGCCTCCTCTCCAAGCTGATCGAAGTCCAGCTCCTTCAGCCTCTCCTTATAGGACAAATGCACCAGTGTTAGAAAATTAAGAAGTCTGTCAAGTTCAGCAGTTGTGTGCCTGCTCCCAGGTGCTGAATGTGTCAAGGAGTTGTAGTTTAGGTGCTTTTGTCTCGTTTTCCCCCGTGTGTAAATCACCTGCCCTGGCTACACTCACACGGTGCCTTAAGGCTGTCAGGATGCGTTGTGCAAGTCTGGCTGGATGGGTGACTGTCCTACCAGCACCTAGAGCACCTGCCCTCAGAGCACACTGCTTGCCTCATAGATAAATTCCACTCTCTTACATTCTCCAAGCACAGCAAAGAAAAATAGAAGTCTCTTGAAGCTGGGCTCCCTGTGAGGCCTTTGCACTAGGAAAAGTCTGTTTACCTCAACTTTAAAACCATTTCCATCAGGAGGATTTGTTGCCACTGCTTCTGATGATTGTTAGTACTTGTAATGCTAATGCTTTGTTGATACCATGGTGCTTCATGTCCGTTGGTGGTGAGACTGCTCATTTTCTCTTTTATCTGTAACACGAATCTTCTGCTCATATATTGAACAACTGAGAATGACGATCAGGTCTGAAAATTCAATAATTTACTTAAACTCTTAACTACGTGTAACTTTGGGTATCTTGTTATACGTCATCAGCAAAGCCCTAAATAAAACCTTGCTTTCCTGAGTCCAGCATTTGGGTAAAACATTCAGCTTTAGACCTGAGAGACAGCAGGAGCAGAGATAAGTGAAGAAATGAGAATGTTTATACAGAGCTCATATTCTTAACATAATCACATTTAAATATAACCAAACTGATTTTATTTTTTTCTCTGGCTAAAACCAAAGGAAAAAGATGTTTTACAAACATAAGCATTATACAAAGTAAAGAACACTGCTAAAATCAGACTTTCAAGAGTGCATTAGGTTAATGCCTTGAAAGTTCAAGACTGAGATCCTGACCCCAATGAAAGTGGTGTGAATTTTACTTTTGAGTTAGCAGGGTCAGATTTAATTCTAGTTACAAGATGTCGGGGTGTAAGTTCCCTTACCAGCTATTAGGATATGAGAGTATTAAAAATGCCTGACATAATTATCAAAATATGAAGTTTGTGAAGAGCATTTAGTTTCTGCACAAAACTGTTGTTAAATAGGAATGAAATAAGGATACTAAACTGAACACAGAAGATATCATTATTTCAAAGAAATATCTAAAGGTTTTAGTTTCTGTAACAGCATTTAGGTTTCAGCATTTTTTAATGGAACAGGAGATTAAAAACGTATTGATTGGAAGGAACCTGTAATATGCTACGTGAAAGCCAAAACTCATTTTATGTATATTCTGTTTATAGTACTTTCTTATAAGTGTGTTACGCAAACTGAAAGTGTGCAGCCTACACAGGCTAATCCATAGTTATAACTACTATTACATATTTTTATTTCCAAAATATATACACAGAAATAAGTAGTTATTTCTTACAGTGTAATATAATATGTTTGTCAGAGAGCTGTAAGAAAACATTGCTAGAAAAGTTCATCTTATGAAAATTGGAAGAGTGGTAAATAATAGTTAATAAAGGTCAGTAATGTAGTTGTCTGGATGAATTGGTCTATGTATGTTTTTAAAATAGCTAAATGGAAGTTCAAACATCTGGAAATCACAAATGTAGATTGTGTGGGGAATAAATAACTTTATTTTAGAGGACACTGACTCTGGAAAGGACTAAATGGTCATGCGTGGTAATGAGCTGAACGGGAGCTTTTGAGGGTGATTTTATGGCTTGGAGAGCAGACACAATCTTTGGCTTTATGAGCAGGGGAATGAGAGTTATATGTAGGAAGGTGACTCTTTAAACTTTATGTGGTGTTCATGAGACCATTGCTGTGATGATGTATGCAATTCTAGTGTCAAGTCTTTAAAAAGATTATTGAAAATTGAAAAGATTTCTGAAAAAGCTTCAAAAATTGTTAAAAGTTGGGAAAAAGCCACCAGGCAGTTGAATCTTAATCATTGATCATAAAAAGGAAAAGATTAAATTATGAGATGGTCATAGCAAGTATCTGCGTGGATGTCATTTAATTGTCAAAGGTTGTGGGTTGTTTGGTTTAATAGATGAAGGGATTGCAAAGCACAGAAGGCGCAAGTAGGTCTGTTTGATGTAGCAATGAAGAACAGAAATGCTCATCAGTAGGCATAATAAAATGGTGAAAGAATTGTCTCACAAGTCATGGCCACTACAGTTCCCTGAGAACAAACGTAACAAGGGGAACAGGATCCCACAATAAGAATACCAAAAGCAAACAAATACCCCCTGTTAGAATATCAGTCGCATCACTGGTTTCTTATAGTGATGAGAACCCCCAAGTCTGATGGAAAAGTATGGGAGAGATTTATTTTTAATTTACATCTTGCATACCAAAAGAAAAAGGAGAAGAACCATTTTTGTGAAGTATTTTAGGACACCTTTTGTGATGCTTTTTCAGGCACTCCATTCTGTGGCTTTGATTTCTTTGACTTGTCTTTTCACCAGACCTCATTGTCTGCCAGAGATTAGTGACATTCAGAAGACTTTAAAGCTCCATTTTTAAGGTGTATAAGCATTATTTCACACAACGTTAACAGATATTTTCAAAGTGACATATACATAGGAACTTAAGTTCTGTTGATTTTCATTGCAGTGCGGTGTGGAGTGATCTCCAAAACTTCACCAAACCAAGTGAGTTGCGTTAGGAAAAGAGCAAAATTGTTAGAGAGAAGATGGTGGGGAACTCTGGGTGCCCTCTAGCAGTCACCCAGTGGTGATCCCAGTACCAACAGCAGCTCACCAGAGACTAAAGCTGCATTTTGGGAATTGCCACTGTCATAAAGTTCCATTTGTCCTTCCACACAGCATTGTTGTTTGGACTTTGTTGTTTGAATTCATTCTGAATTTAGATGATTAATTTTAAGGATCAATTGCTTGATCTTTATTTAGGACTCTGTCAAGTGTCCTTTTGATTTGAAGACTGTCACTCACCTAAATGTGGTTGCAATCTGGATAGGTAATTCTGAAAGAAAAAAAGGGTGGTTACTTATTAGAAACTATTGCTCTTCAAACCACTTGCCTGAATAAAGCCATAGACCCCATCCTTTTCCTGTTTCATTCTTCCTAATAATTCTTGAATTAGAGAAAAAAACATGTGGCAGTGTGGCAATTGTGGCTGTGACTCTTAGGTACATTTGTGTAACCCCTCTGAGGGCTGAGTATGAGGCTGTAGATAAAATGCAGCACATTCCCCAGCAGACAGCAGCCTTGATGTGCATAATTTACTGTATGGATCTAGTCAGAGCAACTAGTAAGCAATAAGTGCTTGTTTTTTTAAATACTCAGCGATCTAAAGAATAGTTACTAGTTTGGGTTTTTTAAAACATTCAGTGTAAAAGCTGTAAAAGTAATGTTTGGTTTGTCATGTTGTGATGGACTGTGTACCTTTATCAGAGAAAATGTGTGTATACGATAAAGCAGAGTGCTCAGATCGGAGACTGTAACTCTCCCTGGCTGAGAGCACAGCACAGATTCTTTGATCCGAGAGTACAGCCTCTTAAAAGTTCAGTGTTTAAAAATCAGAGAGCTTTCTTATGCAATCCTAGGTAGAGGGAGGGAAAATTCTTTTAGTCCAGCAAACATCTGGTAGCTCAGGAATGAAAAAAAAGTACTGATTGGTTCTGACAGCTGCCTGCTTTGCAGCGGTATTTAACCAGAATTATTTGAAACAGATTGATATGAATAATGAAAGATTGCATGATGTATGACAGAAATAAACTACACCACAATTTAACTCATTAATGAAGAAACAATGTTACATATATAAGAAAAATCCTTATTTACTATTTACCTTGTTTGTGATATTTCATTTTTAATAACCTAACAACAAATAAGACTTTTATAATAATTTTCTCCATCAGGTACTGCAGGTATTTCACTGTGAAATAGGTTGAATGGGACGTCATTGTCCTTTAACTTTAACAAGTACTGCTGATGGATGTGGTCCATTTAAATGTACAACAGAGAGCTGAACTAGATAATGAACTTATTATTACTCTCTGAGGATTACAGGTTAGTCCCAAAGGAGTGCAGTAAGCTAGAGAAAATCCATATCTACTGGCTAAACAATAGCCAGAAGGCTGACTGGAGATATTGATTTACTTTCTAGGCCATTTAGACCTTAATGGTGGAGAAAAGCTGAAGTGCTGTTTACTTTTCTGCCAGAATCGACCAAACAACCAGTCCATTTTTTACAGACTTTTGATTGATTTCGCTTAGAGGAATTAGAGGTGATTTATTTTTAAGCTGAAAGCAACTCGTAAATATCTCCCACTACACAGGTTCCCTGAGAGTAAATGTTAAGTGGAAATACTTACTGAGGAATACTTTGCTGCAAATCAATGTGAGCAGGTAATACTCCTCGATAGGAACGGTCAGGTGTTGGACACCTTTCTCAAGAGTGGTCAAGCCTCCGGTTGTACTACGTGAGACACAGCGCTTTTAGAAGTCCCTTCTTTTGCGAATGGGTCTGAATCTGATTGCTTGGCTGAATTTGTGCCAGCTGTACCATGCTGACTTAGAAAAGGGCCGTGGCTGTGGGAGCGTAAGTGGTGCTCAAGGTCAATAGTGAGCAGCTTTAATATTTGATGGATGAAAACAGTAATTTATCATGTGACAATTGCCCATGATACTTCAAACTCACAGCAAATATCTAACTGTAAGGAGCAAGATAAAAAGCAGGCTAAGATGCTGGAATGAAGTATTTTCAAAATTAGACAAACTGTAAGAGATGTTCCTGAGCATACTGCCATATATAGAGACACAGCTAAAGAAAAAATAATATGGTCATCATTTCCTAGAGGTAACCTGTCTGGAAAATGGCTTAGGTTTATACAAAAGACTGTCAGGTATATTAGGGCTGTGATTGTAAGAGGTAGGTTACCAACATAATTCCTTGGCATGTTCTCATGGAACTTACAAAAGTAGAGCTGGTATGTTAATAATATCCCTGTGAAGAGAGAAAGCTACAATTTTATATTAATTACAAACACATAGTCTATAATTACTACTTAGGAAAACTCTACCGGAACATTTTTTTTAAGGCCTTGCAAAGATAAGACCTTTTTTCAGAAAACATTGCATAGTTCTGCCTTAGCATAATAGCCTCTGTTGTCTGCTGAAAACAGCTCTGTTTTCGCTAAACAGGCTTGGCTTTTTCCCTCCTCACCACCCCCTTCTCTGAAGGGGTTTATCCATTGCTAATACTCTGCTTATATCTTAACACAGAAGCATATACCTGTTACTTGAAAACTATCATTACAGTCAGCTCTAGGGCTTGCACAAGAATGTGCAAATATGTATCTTTTAAATCTGAAAGTTGTCTTTCAAACCTTACGTGTGTCTTATGCCACCTCAGCTACCGGCTAAATCATTAATCCTACACTGAGACATTTGGTTCAACCTCAGCAGCATGCCACGTAGCTGAAAGGTGATGGGAAGAACTATTCCAGCATCTTTCCTTTCTATGACCAAGCCCCTAAACAACAGAAAAAATTGCATTACTGTGAGGTAAGAGTCATTAGGACTTTGTTATATACTGTACAAAGGTAATAATTTTTACTGCCCCTTTGTATTTGTAGACTGATGCAGAACAACTACATAAAAGCTAAGAATTTTAGCATACACTTCGTCCTAGTTTTTCACTCAAGATTAAAATTAAAAATGATGGATTACTGTGTGTTCTTAGTTGAAAAGCTGAAATAGTTTGGTACACCCTATTTTTTTTAAAGCATGTCTTTTGTAGTCAGCATGCTAAGCTTTTACTTAAGAATTTAGTATAGGTTCTTGTGAAGTCCCAAGCAGAAAATTTTACAGACTGTTTCATACATGGTTTCTGTGAGCTTTTTTATTTGTTAAGATTTAGAAAAGTTCATTTGCTCTTTCTCAGATATAATATTGTAGAGCTATATTTTATGGGTTTTATTACTTTTCTTCAGCCCTAAATAGTTTATGACAGAATACATTTTGAAGACCTGTTCTAGATGTTAGGCTTATATACTTTAATATACTCTTAAGATTTGGTTTTTTGATAGAAAGCCAAGCCTGCAAGCTAAATTCTGTGAGCTTTATACAACTGCGGGTGTCAGTGGAAGTGTTAGCTGCAGTTCTCACGTAACTACAGTGACTCTGTGAAGCAGCACTTTATGTGCTGATAATTTGTATTTCCTCCCTGGTGTGTTCACAGTTCACAAAAAGCTATGCATGTATGTTAACAAAAGATGTGCAGCTGATGTTTTTTCTGTATGTCAAATAACATGTCCAGATTTTAAAAAGTTGTCCCGGTTTAATACAAGATTTGTCTGTTTCTTTTGTCCTTTTCTTGTTACTTTTTTAATTCAATCTATAAAATGGTTGAACTGGAACAAATGATAGAGTACATAGACTTTCATTTAAGAGTGGCTTAATTTGGCTTAGTTTAGATCGGTTAGAAAATTATTAGCTAACTTAAATTTGCGAAGTTTTATGCTGAAATATGGTCCCAATTCTGCAGGTGTTGGAAGTGCTTCATTTTATCTGTATATATGAGTAGCTCCTTTGATTTCCATTTCTTAGTTTAATAGCATACATCAAACAATCTGTACTTGTTTGTTTAAGTTTAAAAAACTGGTTAAACTGGTGCAATTTTCAAGTCAACCAGTCTTTGGAATCCTGCAAATCTGAAGAAATCAGATCAATGCTTCTAAATGACAGTATCCTCATTGACCATGTTTGATTTCCTTATCAAGTTTAAGTCCTAAAGTATTACTGATTTTAAAGCAAAGACTGATTGCTTCCATTTGCCTCAGGAGCTGAAAAGCAGTGAGTAAGGATGAGGTTCAAAGAAATGTAAATCGGGGGTGGGGGGGTGGCTGCGGTCCTTGCAAGTGAAGTGCATTAGGAAAGAAAACAACAGCTGCTAGCACGGAGCTGCGAGAGTTTTTAAAAAGCTGGAGTGCAGTAACGATTAGAAATGCAATACGGAGCTGTAGTATAAGAAGTAAGACCAAGGCACTGAACAAGACAAATGCAATTTAGGCAGAAGCACAGGTCTAATTACTAGGTTTACTTTATGGCTCAGAACTATCACTCATAAAGGTTGATTCCTCACCAATTCTCTGGCTGCAGGAAAGAAACCTACTAGACATCGGTGCTAAATTTACTGTTTCTGTAGCATATGACTATCCAAAAATTAGAAAGCCAGAAGATTTCTTGAAGTGATCTTTGTGTATATCCCTGTGAAAAAGGTCTATATCTATAGACTTCCTCAAAGTGGAATGCATGTAATCACTGGCACGTTTCATAGAAGGCACATAGGGAAACATTTTACAGATTTATTTTGAGTATGCTTTTGAAAATTAATCAATTTCCTCACAATTGCATGTATTTTAAATTGTAATGGAGCACAGGGATTAAAAAAATAAATGTTCTCATGACAACATTCTAATAGATGAAACAATGACATGCCAGGTACTTAACAGTTATTCGCTGTAATCCAGCAAGACTTTTTGTGGGATGACTTTTGGTCATGGAGCTTTGTACAGAGGAGCAAAAATACTATACTGTTCTTAGCTTCACTCTCTGCCTGGCAGCCTGCCTCATACTTTTAGGTGCTGTTCAGTGTAGAAAGTTTTCTAAATTTATATTTTGAAGGGTAAGGTGGCAAGCAGTTATAGTAGCAGAATTTATTATTTATACAGCTACCATGTGCATTTTCAATGCTAAGTCCTGATTTCTACTAAGTACAGACTAAAAATGCATTCTAAAGTCTGCACAATTACAGAACAGCATTTTTAACCACAGCTGATGACTGCGTTCAGTTTCAGGGGAAGAAACATTGCCTAAAAATATAGACTCACAAATATAGCATTAATTGTAATATTTTCAGGTTTCTAAAAAATTGGTGGCCTTTTGAAAACAAAACACATCCTATCCTACCTTACAAAACAGAAAGGAATGTACTGTTATTTAATAAATATGAACTTTTGTTTCACAAAGAGAATGAAGCTTGGCTCACGTGTTTCACCTGCCTGTTGTCTCCCTAATGGTCTGCACCTGAGAGCTGTCAGCTGTGCTGTAACCCTTCCATAGGAAATGAGACAGCACAGCATCCGTGCATTTCCTGGGGAGAAAGATGGGTTATATGCCTATTTAAAAATTCCTTGAAGATGATACTAGAGAGGAGGGACAGTATACATTGCCCTTTGCATTTGAGGCGCTGCAAGGATCACAGGTGGACTGGGTTCAGATCTTGAGTTCTTCTATGGTAAGTCACTAAAAGCCTTAGGTATAAAGATGTTTAGATGCCTTATCCCACCTAAATACTTGTAAAAGTATGGTTTTAAAATTCTCTTTTAGAAAGTAAAATAAGGAATAATGAGACTTCATTTATCTCGGGGCGGGGGGGAGGGGGAGTGTCTTCCTATCTGGGTGTGTTTTGAAGCAAGATGGGTTTTCAGTTTGAGGTTAGGCAACTCGGTGTAGGACTCTAAAAGTGTCTGTGTACACATGAACTAGATGTTCATGCTCTCACTGTAGTCAGTGGACAGCCAGTTATTTCTCTCAATGAAGCCTGGAGAGCAATTCTGCTTACTCAGGCCTGGTGAATCACACCTTCAATTCCATTGAGTAGATGTCTTTTGTCTTCAGTGGGAATACAACTGTCTGCTTCACAGGTAGTCAAATGCATTCACATGCCTAAGTACAGTGTTAAACTGGAATCCCAGGTAAGCCAACTCCTTCTTAGAAGTGGTCTTTCATAGAAATGGGCTCAGGAGGCAATGAAGCTTGAAAAGGGTGAGAATTCCCTAAACTCATGAATCTGCTCTTCCAGTAAAAAAGTGAACTTTAAAGTCCTGTTAATCCCAGTCAGACAGGCAGAGTCTGTCCCCAGTTCTGTCAGGTTTAAATATTTCTGGAGGGAACCTAAGGAGAAGAGATTTTCTCCTACACAGTCTGATGTTTCTCCTGTGTGTTCACAGAAGAGCTGCTCATTGTTTCCCTTAAAACATTTGATTGCTTACTACTTTTCCTTTTTTTTCCCCTTAATCTCCTCATTGTGTCCTATTTGGGAATGGTATAAAGCATGGTGTTTCAAGTATTTTAAGGGAATGGAAGGATTTTTTGGCAAGAATTGAATAGCCGTATTGAGATGCTTTGGTTTTTCAGTGGGAGTTAAAATATTGGGTAGAGAAAAATATTATTTAATTACATATAATCACCTGCATTACAGGGAAACAAAAGCTGTTTGTATGTTTGTTTGTTTGTTTCCTAAAACAGAGCTACAGTTGTGCATGTGAAGCAGCCCATGAGGAGTTGCTCCATGCAAACCTGTCCCTGAACCTCTGAACTACCTTAACAATGGTCTCATTAATTTAAGTACTGCTCAGTGTCATATCTGCGCTTACATGTCCATATTAGTGGCAAAGGGGAAGGAAGATTGTTTTATTCATCTGACATAATTTGAAGATGAATTGTGAAGGTCTAGGACCTTGCTCCGAGATAGCAGGTCTTTTATAACATATACAGAGAGGGCGCTTTTTTTTTTTTCTTTTTTTCTTTTTTTTTCTTCCAGAAAGAGCTTTCTTGGTTCTCTAGTACGACCAAGGCTGGTAAATGTGGAGCTGTTTATAGGCTTTATTTTTGTTCATGATAAAAAACCTCTTCAGATTAATGAGTCATTGGTGCCTCAGCATCTGCTCCCAAGACTGGGGAATTTGGGAAAGAAACTGAGAAGAAACATGAGGATAAAAATAAGTACAATGTTAAGAGCAGAAATCTTCATGATGGGAAATGGACACACAGAATTTAAGAAGCGTTACAGGAATGTTCATTTAGTGGAGCAAAATAACAGATTAAATCACAGATATAATGAAGGTACTTTTTAGGTAAACATTTTGAGAAACTAAACTATTTTTTTGATCTTACTAACTTGCCGTTAAAACAGAATATATTCAAAAGCAAGTGTCAGAATTCCTTGTTTAAAAGAGATATTTCTATCACACATTTGAAGCAGTACCCTCCTACATGGAGTGATATCTTGTAAGCTGTATCAGTCAGGTATTGCACTGGTTTATAATAGCTTTTTTTTATATACCGGGTGCTGTAGGTTAACCTCCTGTAATTTGTCTCAGTTGAGTGTACCTTTTTTTCTCATGAACATCCTGTTGCATATTGGCACAAAACAGACGTAACCTGAGGCACAGCTCAAAAGTCACTGAGTTTCTCCCGCATTATAGCACCTAGCATGTACTCTGAGGCTCTTAAAATTATTGCAGTGTGTTGTTTATATTTCGATGTGGGCATTTTTGCTTGTATTTTAGGATAACATTCTCCTCTGTACAGATGATAGTAGTAGGCTTCTCTCCACTGGAGTCTGTAGTGTAAGAAGAACCTGTGAGAAAAGCATCATAGTTAATTCAATGAAAAGAGGTTCCATAGCTAATAAGTGCAGAATGTAGATTATGGATATGACTGTCATCCTGGTTTTGCTCATGTGTTTTCTGGTAGCGCTACCAGTCTGGCTACTATTTCTCTCAAAAACCTAGACAAATTACTTTCTGATCCGTAGCCCAACAAAATCAGGAAAGAGTGCACAGACCTCCAGTGCATTTGCTGCACCTTTTGTCTGCAAATATGCAGATAATAGTTGATGTTTGGGAACATCAGTACCTGCCTGGAGTGTGTGAACTAACTGGTACTCATAGCTGGACTATCTGTCCAAATATGTCAGTCCAAATGCATAGTTGAAGCCTGAGATAAGATGTGGTAATGTGTGGTGAGACATTTATTGCGGAGAAATAGATAATCCAGCAAAGACAGTAAGAGAAAAGAGGAAATCTGCTTGGGGCCAGAAACATTAGAATGTACAAAAACCTGTCCAGTGTTAGCCAAAAGGTTATCTAGCCTGGTGCTCTTTCTCCAGCGCCATCTACCAAAAAGTCTGAAAAGAATTGGGTAACATGAAATATATTTCCATTTTGTAGTGTGTTTCTTATGTGGACTTCAGTGGCTATTTCTTCCATTAATTCCTCCAATAATTTTTGAACTGATGTAAGCTTTTAGCATCCCTTTGCAAAGAGTTTAGCATCTTAACTGCATGCTGTGTAAAGAAACCTTTTGTTTGATGTATCTACTGCCTCCTAGGTCTTTCTCACCTGTCCTAGCTTTTCCTTGGGAGACACAGTGACTAGTCATCCCTTATGTCCTTGTTTCAGCTCAGATAGAGTTAATTTTCCTCTTAGTAGCTGGTGCAGTGCTGTCTTTTGGATTTGGTGTGAGAACAATGTTGATAGCACTAAGTCAAGGACTTCTCAGTTCCTTGGGCCCTGGCAGCAAGAGGGCTGGAGAGGCACGGGAATTTGGGAGGGTACACAGCCAGGGCAGCTCACCTGAACTAGCCAAGGAGGCATCCCATACCATATGACATCATGCTGAGTATATGTAAGCTGGGGGCAGAAGGAAGCGGGGGACATTCAGCATTATGGTGATTGTCTTCCCAAGTAACTGTTACACATGATAGAGCCCAGCTTTCCTGGAGATGGCTGAGTGCCTGCCTGCCCATGGGAAGCAGTGAATTAATTTCTTGGTTTGTTTTGCTTGCATGTGCGGCTTTTGATTTACCTGTTAAACTGTCTTCATCTCAACTGACAAGTTTTCTCACTTTTACTCTTCTGATCCTCTCCCCCATCCCACTGGGCAGGGGGTGGGGGGCGCAGGGGAGTGAGTGAGCACCTGCATGGTGCTGGTTGCCGGCCGGGGTTGCACCTCAACACCCTATTTATCCTCCCAATGGCATACATGATTTTAGAGAAATCTGTTCTCTCTGTCATTTATCACCTTTCTAGGCTGAAGAGTTCAAAAGGTGTTCAATATTTTGGTTGTCCCCACTTTCTTTCTCCATAATTTTCCCAGTTCCCTTATACTTTTCATTGGTTTTGGGGTTTTTTCTTTCCTCCCTCCTTCCTCCACATTTCCCCTTTGGGGAGAGAAAACTGCATGTAGTGTTCAGCATCGCAACACAATTCATGCAAATGCTATTAAGCACTGCTCCAGTACTTCCTTCAGCTAGTGTAAGCCCAAGACTTTGTCCCTGAGAACTCATTGCTTTTTGTAAAATTAGGATTATTTTTTGTTTTCTTCTATGTGTTATCCCAAATCTGGGTTCTTCACGTGGTGTGCAAGAGCTGATTCAGATTTGGGATAACATATGCATAACTTTACATTTATCCACATTAAATGTCACACACATTATACCCCAGTCACTCAGTACTGAAAGGCCCTTTTGCAACTCTTCATGATTGTGTTTATTACTGAAAGTGATCAGAGTGAACAACGTGTCCAAGAGTGGGTCCTTGGACAGGTGTGAGAACACAGCTGAAGGTAGGACTAGAACTGAACGGGTAAGGGAGAAGGATGGTACTTACAGCTGGAACAAACTATGGACAGTTTGGAGAAAACTGGGCAGAGAGCTGGAGAAGTGGGGCAGAGCAGCGGGGCAGGCAGGTGGACAGCTAAGATTCAGACCAGGTACATGCAGAAGTGCGAGCTACAGTGCAAAACTATTAAAAAGCATGAGAGAAAATGGAGTCAAATGCAGCTTTGCAGCAGTAGAACTAATAAATGTCAGGAAGAACGATCTCACAGTGTAACTTAATGGTATAAGCTTTTATCAGGTAGCTTTCCAACTACAGGTTGTATCATTGTATGATAACATGAAAATTGTATTTATTTGTAAAACTGGAACAGTTCTTTCAAGATTCTAACTTTTCTGCACTTATCTATGCAACCTCTGCTTATGCTATGTGCCATAAGAGATTAACACTTAGATTTGCCATAAGTACAGTTGGTAATGGAAAAAGAAAAAATTGACAAAGATGTCTCTATTAAAATCATGCCAGTCACGCATAAATCTCTTATGGATGTGCATCTCCACTGGCTATTTCCTTACCTTTGCGTATGATTCATTATAAAGCAGAACAGGAATTATATGATTGTTAAGACAGAAGTGGAAAGAAAAGAAGAACATTAGAAAAAGTCATACATTCTTATTAATATATATTATGTGCTGCAATGAAATCATTTTACCTAAGTATAAAATTACCTAGATAATAGATTTATGAACAGTAAGAAAAGATGGAAAATATGTTGTCTGTTGAAAACTTCTGTGAGAGGGATAGGACTTGATAAAAATATTCTTTATATTGAATTGTACAAAACATTAAAGTGTTTTTTAGCAACTGAAGTTGTATTTATTTTGTCAGATATTGAGTATTTATTTAATTAGATAAAATCCAGCATATCAGCACATTTTATTACCAGAAATACAAAGTACAGTCATCATGAAATACAATCTGCTGGAAATTTTACTTCACTTGCTTTTGAATGTATGTCTCAGGCTGGAACTCAATAAACCAAAACTAGCAACTTTAGGCACACCTTAAAGAACTTTTTTTCCCACACATTGGGAACCAGCACTAATGCTTCTATATTGTTGGGGTTTTTTAATGCAATACAAAATTCCAAACTCCAATAGCCACAGCTCTGGATTAATGTAACCAACCTTTTTTATTTTTATTTTTTAAGGGATAATTTGCTTTCGTAAATTTGCCTAATCTTTCTTTTTTCTTCTTTTTTTTTTTTGTTTTGTTTTTCATATTGCTTCATGGTGTAAATGGCCACAAACTGTCTGAATTAAAATCATGGAATGGTTTGGGTTGGAAGGGACCTTTAAAGATCATCTAGTTCAATTCCCCTGCTATGGGCAGGGACATGTTCAACTAGACCAGGTTGCTCAAAGCCTGGTCCAACCTGACCTTGAACACTTCCAATGATGGGGCACCCACAGCTTCTCTTGGCAACCTGTTCTCGTGTCTCACCACCCTCATTGTAAAAAAATTCTTCCTTACATCTTATCTAAATGAACCCTCTTTTAATTTGATAGAATCATAAATAATAATAAACCTTCCTGAGAGCTAGATTATTCCCAGCTGTATACTACATGGAGTTTTCCACTATTCTCAGAAGTCTCTGATACTAACCACTGTCGGTGACAGAATATTGGAACAGATGTTCAGCTTTTTTGCCCAGCATGGCGTTTCCTATACTCCCAGTTTCATTTTTAGACCTTATTATCCATATTTTCAGACTTCAAAAATATGTGGTTTTACTTGGGTCTCTTTTCGGATTATTTTCTTTTTCTTCCCTTCTCTATTTTGTCGTCATTCTTCTTTCAGCATTGCAGAACTTCAATGCATTTTGAAATTAGGTTCCTATCTTTTTCTCATTCTTCTCTTTCCTGATTCCTGTTTTCCCTGATGATGATCTCCTTTGTTTTTTTCACATATACTTGTCAACTACTTTCTCCCCTTGGTCTCTTCACAGTTTCTCCTCTGTGGAAATACACCTCTGGCTCACACCTCCATTTCCGCACACTTCTCTGGTAATTTTGATTCCCTGCAGAGTGGTTCTACACGTTATTCCACATTTCCTTGGAATAGAGGACAAAAGAGTGAACAAGGGTGAAAAGGGAGCCAGAGAGACCTGTTCCTTTTAAATACTTACCTTGAATCTGTGGCTCTGAAGACCTTCCAGAAATGTGGTGAATGACATGATAAGCATCTAGTGTATATGGTTTCTTTCCTATTCTTTTTTTTTTTTGTCCCTCATGGAACTTTTTTTTTTTTTTTAAGTCATTATATTCTGTACACTGTTCATGAATGCTGCGCTTCAAATGGGAGCTGTATGCAGGAAACTGTATGAGTTTATGATGCAGAGTGAGACCAACTCTTGACACTCACATAGAAACAAACAGTGCTTCTGCAACATAATTGGAATAGCTTTCAAAAAAATGTTTTTGGAAGGCAGTGCTTAGAGATTGTGTTTTGGGGAAGATATAGTTTATGGAGGAAATCAGGTGTTGCTTTTCCAAGAGCAGACTTTCTTGCACAGATTTGTGGTAGAGATGGCTTCTGGGCAATGGACTTTTCAAGGAATTTACCTTGGAAAAATTAAGAATTTTAGTAGTTTCATCAGTAAAAATATCTATACTTTCTATAGGTTAAAGGGTAACAGATGACAGAACAAGAGACAAAAATCTGTTCTTTCTCTGCCATATGAGAATGTTGAAAATAAAGCTTTCCCAGAGTGTATTTCCAAATGGTAATAATATAGTTAAATTCTGTGTGTATTTTCATGCAGATGGCCAAAGGCATATTCTTGATGCAAGGCCATCCTTGTGCTAAATTTAAAATCTCTGCTCGGAAAAAGTAGCTGTATTAAAACAGTTCAAAGTGTATGTTATCAAACACACTTAATATAAGCAAATATACATGTTTTTCTCCAGTCATTTTCAGAATCGGTCAAAGTATTTCAGCTGAAATTTTATAAAAATTCCAGTCAGAAACTTCCTGATGTATAAATTTTTAGGTCACGGTATTGAAGCCTGACACTGCTTAATTAAAGTGGAAATAAATACAATAAATATAAATAGTAGATATAAGAACTGTAAGTAGAATGTGGTAGAAAGTGTGACAAACTTACAAATGTAGCAATAAGCTCTTGCCCCAACTGTAGACCCTTAACGCCAGAACATGAATTTGTTTCTTAACATTAAAGATACTCGTGTTGCACTGTTGTGATATTTTATTAGCAGCCCATCGCTGATCTATTGTTACGCACATTCCGAGAGAGGGTGCACACTGCAGTGAAGTACAGGCGCTCTTCAGGTGTAGAATAACGTATTTACTATTTCCATATTTAGATACAGGACAATTTTTCAGTGACATGCCTTGTAATTG
Organism: Ibycter americanus; assembly: GCA_035590275.1. Taxonomy (NCBI): domain Eukaryota; kingdom Metazoa; phylum Chordata; class Aves; order Falconiformes; family Falconidae; genus Ibycter; species Ibycter americanus. The sequence continues at coordinate 81,283,114 of JAVJGI010000050.1, read as the reverse complement.
CCTAATCAGAAAGGTTATATAAAATAGTTTTAGCAGTAGGGGGGTTTCTGATTAACTGATAATGGAGCAAACCCATATCACAGACTATTTTGATCATTTTGCCTTGATTACAAAATATTAACCTGAACTTTTCCAAGAAACATTCCAAGTGTCTAAGACTGATATTTATCCATACTACAGAAACACTCAAGAAATGGCAGTATTAGCCTTCCCATACTGCCTGGCCAATTTGTTTCATCCCTGTTTAAGACAATAGTTCCCCTTATCAGAAAATTGACCATTACTTGAGAGTGTGGAACACTGCCAGCATAAAAGGTGTTTAGTCTCTTGAAGTACAGTTTTATTTTGTTGTTCCTACATCCATAGACTGTCTATATTTTGGCATACTGTAATCCAATGGCAGGATTAGATAGGTCAGCCTTTAATCGTGATTGATGTTTTATTTATATTGTATTTTCAAACACAAAGTTGTTTAAGAGTTTAGTTATGCACTTTGAAGCATATGCAAGAATCCTTTCCTGTAAAATAATCTATTCCCTTTCCTGTTCCAACAAAACTAGTGTTGTAAAGAAAATTGCTACTGTATAGCACTATTTTTTTTTTTCTGAAACAGACTTTGTCTTTATTTTATCTCTTATTAAAAGTTGGAACAAGCCTAAATTATCAGCACCTCTAAGAGAAAGAGAAAATAGACATGACAGCAGACCGTGATTCAGTTTCTTACAGTTTTAATGCTCCAAAATTGTCATTAAATACGTGTTTCTTTACTAATCTAAAATTTACTTAAACCCCTATGAAAGAAGTTAGAATGGCCATGACAGTAGTTTTTTAATCTTCTAAATGGACTCTTCTACTATTTACTGCTGTCTTGATAAGCAGATAAGCTTCACTTGTTTGAAAGAAGAATGCAGGTAGAAGATAGGACTTTAGAGATTTTTTTTAATTAGAAAAATTAGAATATTTGTTATAATTGTAAGACTGGTCTTGCTTATGGAGATTTTAATGTGATTTGTCTTTATTACATTTAACTGTTTTGTACATAAAAGTTCTAAGACAATTTTCAGTTCAATAAAAAATAGAGCGCATTTGAATAAAAATATGCAATTGAATCTATTTCATGGCTGGTAAAGGGAGTTGGTAAATCCTTTTGAAAATGAGGAATAAAATTATTTGTATCTACATTTATCTTTGTACTGGGAAAGCTGTCAAGTTCTCTTTCTATCCTTAAAACCAGATAATAGTCAACTAGAGAAAGGAGGACAGACTCAAGACTATGTTTTTTGGCCTAACAGAATCTTTACAGAGTATATTGCAATGACAAGAAATACACACACCATCAAAACCTCATCTCATAAATTTACTGAATCTTCTGTCATATAATCCTACAATATTTTGATTTATAGATACAAATTTTCTAGTAAACCTTGAGTGCGCTGACAATGCTGGGTTTTGTTTTGCTGAACTCAAAATAATTTGTCACAATATATTCTGAATTACTCTAAAATATATCTGGTATATCTTTGCAAGTCAAAGAGTTTAGTATATACAGTGCTAATAAGTCAATGTAAAGCAGGCTTTTCAATAAAGAAAAGATTCTTCATTTGGGGTAAAAATAACTGAATAGCAAGAGGAAAGACTCTCAAAGGAGAAGATGCAAAGGCTCGTTGCTCTTACTCAATAATAGGATCAAAAGAAATGATAAAGTATTTTTCTGGATACTTACATCAGGTTTTTGTTTCTTTATTTTTATTTTTCCATTATTCATTGTCCCTGTGTAGAAAGCAGCAGAAAAATAGCTGCATCCAGATTTTCCAAAGGGACCCAAAAGGAATTCAGGACTTTGTTCACATTTGTTCAGAAATGGAAGGACTCTGCGTTTCTTCAGATACGTTGGCACAAATAGAGCAGTTGATCCCAGGTCAGCATATTGGTGTGCTAACTTATCTGCAGGCATAGAAGGGATGTACGTCAGATCACTTCCAGTCACAGACACTTGGAGTCTGGAAGCTGAATCTGGTCTGAGCCTTTCTGGTTGTTGGAGCTCATTTAAGAATATGCCATTTATCCCAGAGCAGATTCTCAAAAATTGTTTCCAGACTTTTTCAGATTTTCTGTGCAAAAACCTTTGGAAATGCCTGTAACTCTTTCATCAGGAGTGTGTGACTTCCTTACTGTTCTGTTCCCCACTCCACGCACGCTGCTGGGTAGGACATCCTTGCACACCTGTGGTACTGCACCAAAAATTGCTGACTCCTGTGCCAGCAGGTGTCTGGGAGTGGCCAGTGCTGCTGTTCTCCTTGTCCCTTTGTGACTTTAAGAGCTGCTAAGTAGACTTCTGTGTATAATTTGAAATAAGTACTAAGGGCAGGATTTGTACTTTTGTTGACACGTTTGACAGTCATCTACATCTGCATTTCACTCTTCACTTCTAGCTCATGGAAACTCAGTTTCAAGTTCCAAGCACACTGTGCTGTGTCTGTGTCAGAGAACAGTTTATACAAGTGGATGAACTGTTTTCGTATCTGATTCCGAAGTGTGAATAATAAATTCTAATTCAGTGTCTTTTTTTGTTGGGTTTTGGTGTGTTTTTTTTTGGCTTAGCTTCTTGTTTTGTTACAGAATAATAATTACTCATGAGAGTTCAACAAAACTGCACATACTTATTTGAAATGGTACTGCTGGTGTCCTGATTGTATTTAACAGTATGCAATAAATCTGGTAAAACAGAAGTGCAGTCTTTATGTATTTAAGAAGAAAAAAGCGTAATCTCTGCCTGCTGTCGTGATAAATTAAGCAATTTACTAGCATTATATCCAGTTTTATTTTTCTGTAGAATCTCTTAATGAACTTCAAGTTGCAGGTCTCATCACCCATTTAAAATGTGTCTATGAGTTAATTGCCTGGTAATACAGCTCTCCTACTGCAAAGTACCTAAAGATTGTTAGATCTGGAATTTTTAGTTTCCTCCAATATCTCATCTGTCATCATGAACAGTAAGCATTTACCTTTACCTTTAGCTAACTTAAGGCAAGCTACGTATTTGTCTCGGCTCTTCTTCATGATGGGAGTGCCCTGCTTGCACATTCTAGTACTCGGTGGGATAGAGATTTTAACCATGAATCAGAAATTGTATAGTAGGTGTAAGACATGAAATAAAATCGATACATTTTTCTGAGGTATGTCACTGGTTAAGTGACAAAAAATATTCTGATAGTCACTGAAAAAGAAAAGTCAAAGGTACATTTGAACCTGTCAGTTCAACACATTCCTGTTATCCCTTTAGGGGATATCACACAACTTGACACCAACATTTAAGCTTTGAAAATTATGAGCTCATCTATTTCAAATGGGATGTCACAAGTTCCCAAGCCTTTGCCATTACTTATAATGGAAGACAGGATGATCACTTTTGTCACATATTGATAGTGAATAAGATCTTTCTTTTTTCTTTTCTTTTTTTCTTGTTTCAGAATGAAGAACAAATTTTGGTATTTTGAATTTGGCACTTCGGAAACTTTCTCAGCCACCTGTAAGAAGCTGCATGAATCTGTAGAAATAGAAGTAAGAAACTAATTGCTGCATATATCCTTGAAATGTCACTAGTTTGGCTGAAATGCAGGGAGCAAGGGTGCAGAGTGCCTGAATCCAACAAGGCAAAGCAGTGCACATCCTTTCGACCCTATATTCCAAAATATTATTTTTATCATGTCTATTTGTAGTGTAGCCCTGCACACTGGAACAAAGTTCAGTTTGATGATTAGTGAAGTCTTAATACAGTAGACGAGGTCAAGAGGTGAAATATAACATTAGAAATCAATAGGGAGTGTGGCTAGGTCAGATGGAAAAATGAAAGACTGTCGGAGGGAGTGAGAGCTGCTGCAGGATTAAAATAAAAAAAAAAAATCTTATTATTTCTAGGTCCCAAGTTTTTATAACCTTTAAAACTCAATTCCCTAAAATTGTACTTACTTTCCTGAATAAAGGTTAAAGAATATATATTTTTTTGAATCATTCCCCTTCATTAAATAGCTTTTCTCTCTGCACACGGGGTCATCTTTCCATTATGCATTGAACATTAACTGAAAAGACACAGGATAGTTACAGACAAAATAGGAATTTAAAATAATGTGTCACTGCTACGTTGATGGCTGATAGAATAAGTGGCTACATTACATAAACTATTTGGGGGGTAATATTTATAAATAAGTAAATGAAAAATGTGAAATGAGTGAAGGTACAAACCTGAGAATTGAAGTTAAATAATTAAATCATTTCTCAAGAGGATTATGGTGCTTTTTCTTTCCAATAGTAACGAGAAACTGCACATGTCAATGGAGTATTTGTATAGTATTACGAGGCACTCACAGAGGTATGGTGAGAGCTATGAGTCTGGTCAAAGCCTCCTGAACAGCAAAGTCTGAAGTGATCTGAAAGGACCATGGATCTGGTAGTGGAATAGTAGCAAAGAATACTCCGACTGAAACTGTAAGACCTGTGGTGCCAGACTTGCCTGTTAACGCTGTTAGGCTTCTTTTTGAAGTGGATACATGCCCCACAAGTTAGATAAAAACAAAAGAAAACAAAAAATAAAATAAAAAAACAACAACAAACAAACAAACAAAAAACTTAGAAAAACCAAACCAAATAAAAAAACCCTTGCTTCCCAAGACAGTGGTTCACACGTATGGGTTTAAGTACACGTAGCCTGGAAAATATTCAATTATTTATTGGAAGAAATGGTTACCTGGTTTGATTTCATTTTAATATACCGCATGTTAAATGTACCTTTTCGTTAAACACAAATTGAAGAGCAGGCTTTCCCAAGAAAATATTTCTGCCTGGCAAAAATCTTATATAGTCTGAAACATACTAAGATGTGATCCTAAACCGTCTAGTTGTAACCATTGAAAGGGTGATGAAATGTCAGCATCCCAAAGCAAACAAGTATGCATACAAGTTTATGATGCTGCTGATACCAGTTGTATAATTATTACCAATTCATACCAATAACACCAATATCACTAATAAAGTATTACATTATATGAGACATGTTTGTTAATATTCACTTCATCTGTCCTGATCATTATCATTATTCCTATAATTAAGAACAAAAAGCATAGGGGAAATAGTTTCCAAAATGTTTACACAAGAAGTGTTAGGAGGTAGTTATTTACAGATTTATTTACAATGAGTAAATTAAATTTAAATGAACAATGCTTGCCAATATGCTTGTATCTAATGTTTCTTGTTTGAACATTAGAAACACTTGGGAGTAGCGCTGTTTTCATCTGATTTCTAACCTGCTGCCCCTTGCTTGGGGACATTGCTGCAAATGAGAGCTTGATGTATGATACCTCATTTAACTCCAAATAAAATGCACAAAGCATGCATTTGCTCTACAGCCAAACTGTGAATGAAGAAAGCCTGTGAAGATTAAGGATTTGTATCTCTGAGCTGGAAGACAGCGATCAAACATTCCATGGGCAAATATTTGTTCAACCCTATATTTGATTTCTAACCTAATTAAGCTTGGCTTTCCTGATAAACAATCATGTCTCTTGTGTTCTGTATATTTTCTTCTATGTGAGATGCAGAACAAAGTTTGGACACTAAATTCTTACATTACCTGGAATAAGATGTATTTTTATTTCCAAATTGGGATCCAAGAAGTTAAGGGGAGAAACATAGGTTCTAAAAGGAAAAAAAGAAGAAAAAAAAAAAAAAAGAGGGCAAAATTAAGGATTTATTTTTAATAATATGTGTTGATAAATAAGGCTTAAGATTTTACGGTTTAAAGCACTTACACTTTATTTCCAATTCAGAAAAAAAGAAAGGTGTGTGAAGGGTGTTTAATAAGAGTAAGCATAGATGCAGTGTACGTGGGGATGGCATGGTCCATACCTGCAACACTGTAAAAGCATCATGGGACCAGAGGAAGCACCCATACCACCTGGTATAAATGGGTGAGAGAAAGGAGTTTAAACGGTCACGTAGTTTTGCATGATATTGCACTTGGTTACACAGCATAACCTTGATCGCAGCTGTTTTCAGGCATAGGTATGTGCAAAATAGAACCAGAAGCACTAGTGTTTATTTCTAATCTAGGTAGGTACGCTCTGTCTTTTAAAAGCATGCTTTTATTTTTAGCAGTATCGTTGCAGTATTTGAAATAAAAAAAAAAAAAAAAGAAGAAGAAAAGGAGCAGAACACATCTGTGTTTTGTTCTTGTAGCATATGACTGTGTTGGGACAATGCAAAGCTACCTGTAGCTCAAACTTCTTGTCTGTGTATGAACAAAAGAAATCCTCCTTTACTAATTCAGAAAGTTCCTCGTCACTGTGGGATTCTGAGGCCTAGTCAAATAATTGTCTTAGTGTACTACCTGCTGTGTTCAATATTGAGTGAAAATGGAAGCCAGACCCTGCACCATCCTATTTCACAATTCTTCTTTTATTTAAATAATTCCAGTCAGTTTGGGGGACGCCAGACCTTTATAAATTAACAGCAGGGAAATACCAAAGGTGTCAGATTGCATATTTATCATCTTTCTCGTGTAATACTTAAATATGTATTAAGAAGTGACTGACATAAATTAGGCAGATTTCAGAAGCCACAGGCCGTGGCTTGTAGAGGACCCCCTTCTGCTTGACATTTCATCCTTGTCAAAGATCAAATTATTTTAATTTAGGCTGCAAATTATAAGAAATGAAGACTTCTTTGTGGGAATTCCCTGTGGTAATCTGACTTTTGTTGTTACTGCTGCTTGTCAGTGTGCAAAAGATATAATATGCATGCAAATAAGGTTAAAAAATATGTACTATCTAATTATCCAGCCAGTACATTCCACTTGAAGACAGTGGGAGGCCTGACACACAGTATGTGTTTGATTCATTGAGGCCTGCAGGGTATTTACACAAGATTACTTTTAATTATGAAATTAATATCTGTTTATCTAGAATGTATAGCAGTAAGTGAGCATAAACATGAGCAGAATTTTTAGTAAAATAAATCATCTTAGTATTTAATATGTATAAAATATAGGGGGGAACCATGAATTTGCTTAAAAAATAACGGTGAAGACCCATGCCTTTTTTCTTGTAAGAAAAGTGTGATCAGTTACACTTTCAATTACAGTAGTTGCCACAGCTGCCAACTCACTTCCAGATGTGTCTTTTGCCTTTAAAGATTTCCCTATATGAATATAATCCACAGGTTTAAAATTTAATTCATGAAGAGCAAATATGAAATGGAAATCTTAATGTTGAAATTATTCTTTCTCCAGATTTACACTCTTCTTAGAATTAAGAAGATGCAGAGTATGCATTATAATACAGTTCTGTTTGGTGATCTCAGAAAGTTTCAGGGTAAACAAATAATTATGCATAGTTATTTCTGAGCTGTACTTTGCTTTTCTTCTTCAAAGCTGTGATAAAGGTTTAGGCAGAGAGGAAAAAGTGCCAGTGATCCACAGAGCAGCAAGCTGCATGATGTCAGTGGACTATTACTGAAGCACAGCTAATTATTTTTCCAGTTTTCTTCCTGATTATTGTATATTGGAATTACAAAATAAGACCCTTAATCAGTTTTAAATGCATGACTGGACCCCCTACTGGCTCATAAAACATTACAGGAGCAGGATCTAACGTTTTAAAAATATGCTGCTATACATGATAAAGTGTGTGCGACTTGCCAGTATATCTATATATTCTGGCTACATTGTGAGGAATGAAGCTAATCTACCTGTAGCCAAGGTACAGGTATATGAATCCTGGGAACTCTGGCTGGTTCAGTGAACTAATAAGTAGGACTGGATGCTTTGCCTTCCACCTGCAGTAATCTGAAGTTGGACCTTTTTTTCTTCTCTGGAGGTTCTTCAGTGTTTTTCTGTGTTTTGTATGGTTAGGAGCTTCCCCTGATCCTAAAACAATGTGGGTAGGGAGGAGGACTTAGCCTGAGTAAATTATAGTCAGCGAAGGCTAGGTGTATGCTATCAAGCTAGGTGCATCTCATTCAACATGTGTCAGGTGAACTGTGTTTGCAAATATTGTAGGCTTCTGCCACCTGAGAAGATGCTGCAGTTTGTCCCTGCACAGGCTGATAAGTTACAGTCCCTGAACTGTTCTCCTGAAGTGAAAATTATGGTCCCTTTATAAGATAGAATTTGAAGCCAGATCTAGTAAAGGAATGTACATCTATAAAATGGCTTTATGTCCGGTTTTGCTATGGGAAGCACTAGTGACACAAGATGCCCTACAGTAATGATTCCATCACTGAAGGGACTATCCCACAGAGTAAAGTTTCTTCTGTGTGTCCAAGAAGTCTTGGAAGGCTTTTAGAACACTGATATATCTTCTTTAGCTCCACATCCTGTGTTTTCCTTTGGCTGTGATGCTTATTTCAGAGAACTGGCTGATGGAGGTTCTGGGATAAGAAATGCTGTAGCTACATCAGCATTTTGCTGTACCCAGTTTTGCTAATCTAACCTCCCAGAAGGAGTTATTCGTCAGGCATAGCCATATGCTAATGTGCCAGTTGTGCCTTTGGTTTGAAACTATTATCTGTGTGGTGTTCTGTGCTCCTGGGACCTGCTTAGACTCTTTTCCATAAAGCTGTATATGCTCTATATGCAGGGACTTTCATATTCAGTTTCATGTGGAAGGGACTCAGGGGTTATAATGACAAGGATCATTGCAAAATCATAAGACAGACAATTTAGCTGGAACAGGCAACAGAAAACCTCTAGTTATTGCTATAGAAATTTTTGTAGTACAAATGCTTCTCTGCTAATAGCTGTAGTAAAGCTACAAATGTATTTCACTTGGGTCAATGAATAGGTATCAGCAGCAAGACCCTACCAAATGGTCCCACACTTACTTAATCAATCAAGAGCTGAATAGAAATCATTGCTTGCTTTCTAAAAGAGAATCAGTTTCTATCTCATACCTGCAAATATAAATATATATATCTTACGTGTAAACACTAAATAAACCATTAACAATATTGAATGATGAATTGCTGATTTTAAAAATGTCTGAAAGGTAGAACATTGTGATTTTTCTTTCTCTTACTGCTTTCTCCTTTTTTTTTTCTTTCTCCTTGCTAATCAGTGTGATGGAATTCAGCTAGACTTAATCAATATTTCTCTGGAAGGAATTGCCATTCTGAACATCCCAAGCATGCATGGTGGATCAAATCTTTGGGGAGAGACAAAGAAAAGGCGTAGTCACCGTCGAACAGAAAAGAAGAGGTCAGATAAAAGAACCACTGTCACAGATGCCAAGGAACTGAAGTTTGTATGCCAAGGTAAGCTTACAGGTTAATGTAGGCTATCTGGCTCCATCCAGTCAACTTAGTTGTATAATTGCCTTTGTATTGCCTCTTGTCAACAAAAAAGGATAGACAGTTCTAGCTATTTCTTTGCTTGTGCATTTAGCTTTTCTGATGGGAAGCACTGGAGCAAAGGCATAAACAAAGACGTGCTGACAGTTACAGTCTATATACTTGCAAACCTGGCTGGGATGTTACCTGTTAAGCAGATTAAGCACACCATGTGGCACTGTTTGCTACTACAATATTCAGTCTAGAAGTACCTGGAGGTTTTGGAGTCAGAAAATGCTTTCTGAACATTTATAATGCTTCCAAATGTCAGTGTGCGTAAAACTTGGGGAGAATCCTGCCCTGTTTCTAACAAATTTTTGACAGAGGCTGTGGGAAATTACTTCAGACTAACAAGTGCAAGCTGTCTATACATTTTATGTTACTATATTGTGATGCTGTATGCAGTCCTTGAATGCATATGTTGTAGTAGCTTGCTTGCATGGGCATGATCCATCCTTTCAGGGCTCGTATACTTTACAGGTGATTAGACACATTTACTCCATAAATTCTTTTATTAATCACAACTCTTGACAAAACCTACAGTAAATAGTAATTTCTATTCTATTTTGTAGGATATGAATATGCATTGTAATACATTGCTGCTTATCACAAGTTCTAGTGATTATAAAACGTCATTCTGTTCACACCAAGGGATGAACAGACCAGGCTTTGAAAACATGTTTTTTCTCTTTTTATCCTATGAAAAAGAATATCGTTTGCTTCAGAGTATCTTCCACTTTCTCCTCCTTATTCAAACTGAATAAAGATTAGGGCTTTAACTGATGTTATTGTGATCCTTTTACTAATTTTGGATGTCCTATTTTTTACACTTCATCAAGCAGTAATTTTTAAATCAGTAGTTGTATCTTAGTTTATCAATATGTGTTGTAGTTTTAATTCAGCTAACTTATCTGAATGACAAAAGTTTGGGAATAAAGTCATTTTCTATGGCTTGGAGGTTGCAATAGGTACTAGGACTCAAAATTGCTCTGTGTTTTAGCCATTTGATACCTGTTCTCAGTATCTCAAAGTAACTTATCAACACACACTGTCAGCCGAGGTCTTATCAGACGCTAAGCTTCTGCATACACTACTTCTGTATTATGTCCTGATGTTCAAGAGAGGAAAGCAGGTATTGGGTAAAAGACTCAACAAAAATTTTCTTTTTGTGTTTCTTCTCAAGATAGGGAGACAGGACATTTCACCATTGATAGCAGTGAAACAAGGTGTTACAACCTCTTTCGTTATTGAAGTTTTGTATGTATTTGATACATACATAACAGTTATTTCAGTCTACAGACTATTTATTAGAAGGGTGTTGCTACACCCCATTTCCATTTTCCTGGACAGAAGAAAAAAAAATAAATAGTAAAAATATTAAAGACTGAACAGAAGATCCTACATTATCTGTTCAAGTATTCATAATGCAAGCATTAAGCACCTTACTTTAGAAAAACTAGTCTCATGACTTAGTTTCTGATCACTTTATATGCACTGTGGATGGAAGTAGCTTCAATCAAAAAGAAATTTCAAAGCAGAGATTGGCTTTTCAGTATCATAAGCTAGAGCACCTCTTTCTCATCACTGAGTACATGGATAGTATTATTGGTTGCATCTACAGTAGCTTTTTAGTGCTTAACAGTTGTACATTTCTTGGATTTCTGAGTTGTCCATGTTTATTGCATTCTAGTTTACAATATCAAGCAGTCTTGAGCATGCAGACTGGATTCCTTTTAAATGGTGGGGGCACATGATCTGACTACAAATGGGTGTTCAGTCCGTGGAACAAGGTTAAAACAACTCAAAGTAAAACTCAAAAATTAATGTGGCATGAGCATCTGAGAACCAACTGATTTGCTCTAGGCATCCACTCCTGTTTTATATTGCAAACAATAGTAACTTAATTCTGATAGCTAAGATAGGCTTTCAGGTTAGAGTGTACTGCTTGATCTCAGAAGTCAAGATCATTGCTGAATAATGGAATTCAATCCATTTTATGTCTAGGCTTCTCAGATGCTTTTGATGGATCTTAATCTACTCACTGTGGAAATAACGGACTGCCTGTCACTTCTAAAGCCCTATGATTCCTTCACTAGCTTTGTACAAGCAAACCTAAGAGCCTGATATTGTCTAACTGATTATTTTCTTAGGCACGTTTGATTTGTACTTTTTAGTTTGAAGAAAACATTTTTGCAAAATGTTAATGCCTGGTGCAGAAATAGGTATTGCTGCATTGAGAACCATGGTAAATGTGTACCTGCTTGTTAACTTCTGTTTATTTACTTATTCTGAATAAATATCCTTTCAGTTCATTTGATGTCCAAATAAAGCATCTAATCACTGGACAGCTAAACACTACAATTTCTAGGAGACAGCAATCAAACATCCTCATGTTTTCCTAGGGTTATATATATCAGATTTTGGTGTTGAGTTTTGTGTGGTGGTGTTTTGATTTTTAAAAATCTAATCCTCTTATATGGGACTTCTGAGTGGCATGCACATTTAGTTTAGTCTTTTTCAATTGCAATGCAACTGTGGGTTTTTTTAACTGTATATCAATCTGTATTCTTGTTGTCTCTCTGCTTTTATGGTTTTATAACTTGACCATAAATACACAAATTGAAATTTAGTACTCAAATGGACTAGTGAAGGTTGTCTCCTTGCTCTGGGTTTTTTGTTGCACCTGAGCGTGTTGCATTGCTTGTCTCAGAACAGCCCCAGGAGGACTTTGTGAATTTCCAAAAAAGAAGAAACTTGTGTGGGGTTCTGCTGCTGTCCTCCCCCTGCTCTGGTGTGTATCACCTAACATAAGCCATGTATGTGCAGTGTGATCATTACTGCAGGAAAAAGGGTCAAAATTCTGCCAAATCTTTTTTCTTTCTTATATATCTGTGTGATTCAGGGAAGGTATATTCCTCTGAGGCTACTCACAGAATCACAGTGTGATCAGGGTTGGAAAGGACCTCTGGAGATCGTCTAGTCCAACCCCCTGCTAAAGCAGGTTCATCTAGAGAAGGATGCACAGGATCGCATCCAGGCAGGTTTTGAATGTCTCCAGAGAAGGAGACTCCACAACCTCTCTGGGCACCCTGTTCCAGTGCTCAGTCACCCTCAAAGTAAAAAAGTTTTTCCTCACATTCAGATGGAACTTCCTGGGTTGCAGTTTGTGCCTGTTGCCACCTGCCCTGTCGCTGGGTGCTACCCTGCTCTTTTTTTTTTTTCCCCTCCCTATTTACTGTTGTCACCTGTTGATGCAAAAAGACTTTTATTTTCTTTGCCATTCCCATTATCCACCTCTGCACACTGAATAGCAAGACCACAATCTGGACTTTAAGTAATAAAATCGACATCTGCTTGGAAAACAATCTGATTATATGCACATAGCCTGAAAAACAATATATTGAAATGTGGCAATTTAAAATGTGCAGTATTTAAATACATTCCCTGCTTATCTCATTAAGAGTTGTGCACGTATGCTAAAGAGCAAAACTTGGCACTGATAGCATATAGGTATATGTGTCTCTGTGTGTATCATATTTCTGTCTAACTAGTAACTAGTTCTGATGTTTTCATACAAAACATATGAAAATATATTTGTCTAATTAACTTAGAAGTCATCGGAAAGAAAACTTTCTTTAACTTTAATATACTAAATACTATCCTAATCTTTGTTAATGGAAAAAATACTAGTTTTTATTTCAACTCCTGTGCAGAAGTATAGATGGTCTTTCAACAAATGTTATTAGGGTAAAAATAGGAATTTTTTTTCTAATTTAATTTCATTTTAATTTCTAATTTATCATTATGATTTCAACCGTACAAAATCAATTCATTAAGAAAAAATATAACTACAGATATATGTGAAAATCCATGAAAGTAGATGATTTCATTAGTTTTTTGACTTTATGAATCTGACAGTCGCAATGTTTCCATTTGTTTTGTTTTAAAATCTTCTAGTATACCCATATCTATGATATATCTATCCACAATCAATTTTTTTCTATGTACAGATTTTAGATGTAACTGTGAACTATTCTTGAACATTATTTGGACAGGATTTTTGTTTGGATATACACAGATATTGATAAATGCCAAAAATCAGTGCTTTCAAAAGATGAACATACTGCATAGATACTAAAGTATGAGTTGAGAAACATAAATGTAAATAACTGAGCTACTTGTTGTTGAAATCACATCCAAAACATAAGCTGAGTCATGACAATATATCTTACATGAAATATATATGCCACTTATGTTAAGTGTAAAACAGAAAAATTTTCTTCCCCACAGAGATACTAAATAAAATTTTCAAACTTTTTGTGACAAAAAGGAAATAAATCTTTTGAAAATCTCTCTAGTAAAATTTTTGCTGAGTGGATTAGGATTCCTTTGGGGTGGATGTAGTTATGCTTTGATTTGCTTTGATTTGCTGAATTCAGTTAGTGCCCTGTCCTGAAATGGAAACTCTTTTAAAGTTTGAAGTCTCTTAAGACTTTATTGCAAACATATATGTAACTTGGTTTTGCAAAAGTAGTTCCAGTCACCTCAGTGGACTCATTCCTGAAGACAGTATCTATGAACTATTAATAGGTGAAACCTTTAGACTATAAATATTTAAGTGCAATACTTTCTTCCTATTTATTTTGTACATTACCAGGCACACTGATACTTAACCAAGTACTTTCCAAGTTGATTTGCACAGCTTGTTAAGAGCTGCGGTGAGCTGTTACTCAGCAACGTGCCAGGCTACTAGAATAATTCAAGACAATGTGCATTCATGTCACAACACCTAGGCATAAACCAAGCTTACCAATATGATTCAATAACTCCATGTGGAAATCTCTGTTAATAACTGTGTTATGACTTTCTGAATGGAAATGCAGAAGTTTTGGAAATAGAATAATGTGTATACAGTTCACTACAGTTAAAAGCAGGGGACATGTAGAGACTGTGAAGGCCTTTAAAACACTTCAGAATATCTATACATAGTAAGAGAGGAGAAAATACCTTTCTTATTAGGTGTCAAATTCCACTCTGCAGGGGAGGCAGAGAATCTTATTCCAAGCTTCCCTATAGCCAGGGGATTCCTGACGAGAGTTCTCTAAACAACTTATAAACTTTGTGGGCTGGCAGACTAATTTAATGTATGGGAGCCTTTCATAAACTGTTCTCTGGCCAGGTGACTTCTCCTTGCTGTTTATAGTTCTCTAAATTTAAATTTTTGACACATTATTAATTTTGAGATCTCTAATACGAATTAATTTCATAAGTAGAAAAAGTTAGAAACTGTGATCTATATACACAGTATATCTACTACATACACTGAATGTACGTTGTCTATTCAGTATTGGTGGACTTTAGGCTATTTATGACATTGTACAAAGCCTGTATAATGAACTCCCTATTATAATATTTTTATTAAATGCTCTGGATAACGTAATGGCTACATAAGGTGATTGCCTTTATTTTGGATCTTGTTTAGACAGTTTTGGTCAACATAGCCATTAACACATTACCACAGAGAAAAATAACTAACTATAGCTATTTCATAGCTAGTTTATGTTAAGACACTCAACTTACAGAAACAATGTTGTTTGGACAGAGTATCTAAGTGAAATCATTCAATTGCTGCCTCGACAATCCTAACTAGGCATTTTTGTGCACATATATATATTTAGTTTGATGAGAGAAAATAGTACTGATATAATCAAGTTCTACCAATTTTAGTAATCAGTGTTGCAGGTTATTTGTGTTACTTTAGAGAAAGAAAGAAAGGAAAAAGCTAAATTAACTTGATCACAAGATCTGTTTAAGAACTTGAGATAATACATTTTGGTATTCAGAATTCAAGGAAGCAGAAATATGTCTAATGAAAACCAGTCACTAAATCAGTTAAACATCAAAGGAAGTAATAATTACATGCTGTCCTAAGCTAGACTCAGACTCACTGGAATAGATAACAGGGATGCGTAAACACCTTATTGCATTTGGGATAGCTTGCAAATCATTTATGGTCCTTTCTCAGGAACTATGTACACAAACTGAGGTATGTTTCTCTATCCAAAATGAAGATACAAGCAGGGCATATATGGTGGAAACCCTTGCTGAGTAATATACATATACATTTGTATTTCTGTGAAAAATAACAGAAAAAGAACAGTGAACCTGAGAAAAGGGGAAGCACTGAACACAGTAATAGAAAATCAGTTGATGCATTTCTTAGAAAAAGTGAAGAAAAAGACTGCTTTCTCAGCCAAATTCTGACTATAAAACTGTTAGATAAGCCTTCTGTTCAGTCTTCCTAAATTTAAGGAAAAAGCTCTTTTGTCTGTTATGGGAAGGAAGAAGTATGAAGAATGGAAATCTAACACTGGTGGTTTTTTCCTAATGAAAGCAACCCAAAAAACCCTGCAACTTGTCTAAGGCACAGATCAGAAAAATTAAGAAACCAAGTTTCCTTAAAAAATCATAAAATAAGTTAGATTTAAAAGGTTTATGGCAAATTGTGTGTCTCAGTTCCCCCAAAAAAGGTAAAAATGAAGGAGGGGTCCATATGTGTGCTGTCTGCCTATTTGAATAGATCTAATCACTACAGTATATGTCAAAGCATTAAGTGTATGAAGTTCAGAAAAGTCCATTATTATTTGAATGTAAACTGCTACGAAACTCATGTGGAAGTTATTTTTAAGGTGTAAATTCAGGAAACATACATATAATGAGTTATAGGCTTACATGAATCTAAAACACTTTGGCTGTTTCACTCACAAATCCACTTCATTTAGTTATATGCCTGAATTTCTGTGATTGGAAAATAACAAAATTTTATCTTGTATGAAATTTTAATTTCTTTCCTAAATTTTATTTAATTGCTCTGAAAATAACAGCATTTTTAATGTTTTTGGCAATTTATTTTCTGTCCTTGATTGAAACTAAGAAGGCAGAAAAATCCCCTAAATAAATAGCAAAGTTAACCCTTCTAATCCAAATACTTCTTCAAAATTTAAACATTAAGAAATAAAATCCTAAATTTATTTAAACTTTTTTTTTCCTGTCCAAGAGTGCACCATAGCTATTCTGAACATCTTAAATCATAAACTGAAGTTTTAACCTAAACTTCACATATTTCTGTGTGGAATTTCATTACCGTTATGTGAGTGTGTCGTGTTTGCATGTAATGCAATCATTAATGTAATGTAATGCAGTAAATGAAATCCTTGTGAGGCCTGTTAAAGTTAGGGTGACATTAAATTCAGTGTCTAAAAATCAACCCTATAGCCAGTAGACAGAGTCACCTCAAGAAAAGTGTTTATCCGGTGCTCAAACAAGGGTCTAAGGTAGGCAGAATAGAATGCTTGCTGGAGGTGACTCTCTCTCCATTTATTTTAAGTAGAGCCTAAGTAATAGGCTGGGTTAGACACCTCACTTCCAACTGACTAGATAGGGAGACGAATGTCTGTATGTGCTGCCTGTGGCAACAGTTCATGAAATACTTGAACAGTCCTTGCAGCAGGAATGGGAACAGGGTACTGCTCTGCCAGATAAGCCTTGTTGAGCTGAACCATGCTCTCTTCTATGGATCTGGTCCTGATGTATCCCATGTCTTTCATGAGCACTGTAGTTGCTAATCTACTGAGGAGAATGGACCATGGCAGATGATCTGTCTTCCCAGTGTGTGCCAACCCTGTTTGGAGTATAGTTTCCAAGTGTGTGGGACTCAAGCAGGGGAACACCTGTCTGGGGGATTATAATCTAGGCAGTGTAAGGAAAGAGGGTAGTGTTCAGTAGTGTTATGTACTGCCCTGTCTTTAGTTTGGACTGCATTATTTTGCCACCTTTTAAACATCTGCGTGACATGTTGAATATCCCATTTCCTTTGTGCACATTTCTGTTGCGGCACTTGGCCGTTGTGCGTTGCCTCTTCTGTCTGCTGGCCACCTGGCAACTGGCCACCGCGCCGGGCATTGTGCTCCATGTCTCAAGCACGAGCTTAGCAGGCAGCGGGAGCTGCTGTCTCACCGAGGGCAGCGGCATGGTATAGCTCATCAGTGTGCGAGGTGTCCATCTCTGGCTTTGCCAAGGTTGCACATTCAACAAGGGCACAGAACCCTTGCTAATCTCTCCCTGTGGAAGCACCTGTTCCTGCACACCCAGGACCTGCATAAGGCAGCGTGCAGCTCAGAAGTTGCTTCTACTGGTATAGTAGTTCCCAGGTTTTGGTGGCTTTTCTAGAAGCTGTGGAACAGAGCACTCCACGCTGTGATGTCTTACCACCGATCAGAAGTGTCTTATCTCTGTGGAGGCAGGGGGAAGAAAAAGAAAAAAGAAAAAGAAAAAAAGAGGAAGTAAGAAATAAACGTCACAGTTTTTCCACATCAACAAATTCCTACTTCTCGGTAGAGAGGTAATTTTCGGAACTTGGATTTGGCTGACTGTCTGAGGGATAGATTGGTATTCGGCTGCCTTTGTCCCATATTGGCTGCTGAGGATAGTGTGGTGGCCTTGGCTCCTTATTTTTGCTGCATGCACATATTTACTGGAATGACAGATTCAGATACCATGAAAGGGATAAATGACGCTTTGTCCTAACCATTTAGTTAAATCGTGCGTTGTACCCATTAGTTTGTAAGATAAGCATTCAAACATTTGTTTTACCTAGCTGTTAAAGATAGTACGCGTTTCCTAATAAAAGGCTGTGGGCTGGACTGTCACAATTTGATCATACTATTAAAAAAGCCTTTTCCTGTCTTTCCCCAGACACACAGCAGAAAAGCTTTGGGGTGCACTCTTCCCCTCTAGATATCTTTAACTTTTCCTCTCTTGCCTTTAAGAGGTGCTGTGTTCAGCAAGAGCCTTACTCATACAACCAGGCCCATCAACCTGGGGATGGAGTCCATAATTCAAAACAGTTTGAATCTTTTAGATACATAAATAAAATCCCTTGTTGCTGTGAAATACTGATTTTATTGTTATTAGGAAGCAGTAGGACCTCAAACAATGGCTTGGTAGTCTGATTTGGTTTTATATTTATAAAGCATGTATGTATGTTTCTGTGCAATATAGATCATAGTAGAAAAACAATTTCCTTTTATTTACAAGGCAGTTGAGATTGTCATTGTATTATACCTTTTGGTGCACAGAACGTTCATTTTCTTTCAAGCGTTATTCATTGAAAGAGGATAATTATGGTGTATTTCACAGGCTGCCAGAAGGAAAATGTATCTTTGAAAAGTTTCATTTCCCTTAAGTTGCTCATTTTCTATAGGAAGACAGAGCTATTAAGTAACATACCCATGACAAAGATTGATTAAAATGGCATAAAGGACTATCTTATCTCTAAGTACAGGGATTTACACGTATAACTCCTATGACATTAAATGCAGTAGGTGAAATTAACTCTAGCTATTGTATAAAAAAAAGCCCCAGTAAATTGGTTTGTACAGAGAACAGGTGAGGGTGGGAAAGATGGAATGTTAAGTAGCAACGGAGAAGTAGGAAGTTACTTATTGTTTTAGGGAACACCTACAACATAGCATCCAAATAAAGCCAAGTTCTGTGCCAGCAGCATTAATGCAATATTCTGCTGGCACTCACTTTGGCTGCTAAATACTGGAAACACCACCTTGCTGGTGTGGCTAAGATTCTTGTATTCAGCCAGCTCCTTAGAACAGCTCAGGCTCCTCTACAGCATTCAAGGTGAATGTAGCCTGGGTCTGTCTGACCTGGAACACGGGATATGCCCTAGCGTACACCTTGTACATGGTATACCTCTCAGCACAGATGCCTACAGACGGCTCATATGACCAGTTCCACAGTACTCACAGTGCTTAACTTGGCTTTGCTGGGAGTCCTTCATGAGTCTTGCAGGTAATTGAGTACCATTTGGTATGACAGCCATTATTTAAGATGTGGGAAATGATGAAGGATGTAAATAGAATATCCAAAGATTTTGATTTTTGCTTTTTTCCTACTCATTGCAGAATCAGTAACAAATACCATTTTTCACAGTAGCAGACTGATCAGTTTACCCAGGGTTGGTTGGTTGGTTGGGGTTTTTTGGTTTGTTTCTTTTTTTTTGGGGGGGGGGGGTACTTTCTTTTTATTTTCCCCTCCCATTTCTAGTACTGAAGACAATGGTTTTGCTGGCATTTATTTGCACCAAAGACTTGACTTTCACTTGAAAATACACCTTGCAGAATGTAAAGCTCTCTAATGATTAGCTCATTTGTACGTGGCAGGAGAAGCTAAATTTTGCCTTTCCTGAGCTCCTTCCTCAAGCCTTCCCTCCATGTCGGTCTTTCTTCTGACTATAACTTTGCTACCATGTTTCAGCAGCTCATCCAGCATACTGGCAACCGTATGGTGTGGTCAGTCTAGAACTCAGAGCTTGTTAATACAGAATGTGAATAGTTGTTATTTGAAATTTACTGTGCCATTAATCAAATATGGATATTTGTACAAGAGCATTAGCAGAGGACATACCCTTTTTTGGGGTAATTCCACTGAAATTACGAGATTTATATAGATGAATAAGAAAGTACCATCAGCTTAGGGCAGAATTTCACATTTTCTATGTATAGAAATTTGGATGAGAAAAAACAAGTTTCAGATGAAAGAAATGTGAGTGTGTGTGCATATTTAAACATGGATATGTTTATGTACTTTTTCCTCTACTTCAGCAAGAATTCTATAACAAAAAAGTGAATAAATGAAAAAAATATTCCTTGCTGGATATATCTTCTGTGTTGTGTTATTGATTCATGTACACATACTTTTTTTTTTTCTTTACAGAAACATACATCTTCATATTTTTGTAGGGCTTAATTTTTATTTCTTACTGCTCTATGGCATGAGTAACAATTATTGCAGAAGTGTTAAACCCATCTGGGAACAGAAAGTAGCCCTATCTCAGTTATGAAATAACCATATCCTATTATGGTACTTTGATACAGAGCTTTTCTTTAATTAACAAAGTGAAAACATCTGTTACTGTCTCAAAATAGTTTTTGAGTTTCATACGTTTTATAATTCATGTGTTTCTCTGCTTCTGAAGTTTTTCAGATATAAATTATTTGTAAATGTCACTTTTCTTCCAAAAGCTTACAAAAAGTCAGCAATTAACTAATTACAACAGGTGTTTCCTTTCTTGGGGAAAGGAATGCATATGATTATTGTAATTTAAATTCCTGTGTGAGTTAAGGCATTGACCTGTTATTAGAAAACACTGCAAGCACACAGAAAATGATAAAAATGAAGTAGAAATGTTGGATGAATTTAAGACTGAGACAGTTGTAACCCTTTCATGCTCTTTCTACATTGAATGTTGTAGGTGATTGCCCCCGCAACCCCTCCAATCCTAAATGTGACTTGATACGTGCATACATGATTTAGATTTACAGTAATATTTTCTGATGCCAAACATATGTTTTTATATTGTGACCTTTGTACAAAAAGCTGCAATAACCATTCTGCAATATTCAATTTGTTTAATGGCAGACAAGTATTCCCTAGAAATGTCCGATAGGGTATTACTCAGATTGCTCATTTAACCCTGCCCCAGGTGCCTGAATCTTTAGTTTAAAGATACAAAAATAAAAATAGAATAGCCTAGCTGGTCATTTTTGGCTGCTGCAGCACATAATCATATCCTCTGATCCATTTTAGTTTTCTATTACTTGTTAATAGAAAATTTCAAGTTCCTTGAGTGTTTACAAAAGCTGTGGGATTGACAGCAATTTAATTTTGAGTAACAACAGGAGACACAGCTTCAGTTAATGTACACAATTAGTATTACTAATTAAAAAATAGGTAAAATATTCTAAAAATATTGATGCTAAGGACAACCCAGTAAGACCACA
Organism: Ibycter americanus; assembly: GCA_035590275.1. Classification (NCBI taxonomy): domain Eukaryota; kingdom Metazoa; phylum Chordata; class Aves; order Falconiformes; family Falconidae; genus Ibycter; species Ibycter americanus. The sequence continues at coordinate 81,261,881 of JAVJGI010000050.1, read as the reverse complement.
GGTTGGATGTATATACGCTTGCAATACTCACTAGAGGGCTAGAGGTAGAAATGGAATTTACAGGAGAAAATGAGTGTTGGTGTATGAGACAGAGAGATCCAAAAAAGAAGCATATATTAAAGTAAAAATCTCAGGTTCAGTCTGTTGTATTAAAAAAGCTGAATTTGTTCTGTTGGGGCGGGGGGGGGGGGGCCTCACTCTACAAAGACTTGTGTAAACCAAAGCATTTAAATATGTGTAGCTATAAATATATATTGGAATCAGGCAAGTATTTTACTAGCTCCTAATTACTCTGCAAGGAGAGAGGTTGGGGGTTTTTTAATACTTGCTGTTATAATCAATTTAAAGATTTTTTTTTCCCTCTTTCTCTATTTGTTTTCTTCATATAAACACCCATGATCTGCTAGCAAACATGCTATTAGCAGAATACTGCATAGCAAAAGCATGCATCCAACCACACCAACAAAAAGCACTGTTCGGTAGTAGCATTGTTTCAGTCACATATTTATAAAGACCAAGTCTAAGACTGGTGGTTTTGTGCACTTGTGCTGATGATAAGGCAAATCAAAGGAGAGGAGTTTCAGTCAGACCACGTCATCTCCGTAACCTGCTCTATTTTTATCTGCTGCCTTTAAATGTTAGCCTCCCTCCTGACACTGTTAAACATTGCCAGTAAAGCACCAGGTTGTTTATAAGAGCACAGTGTAAAGTAGGTTGTATTGGAAAGTATGAGCTGCCCAACAAATTAATGGCATTGTGAGGTGCTGCCTGCTGGGGTGAAAATAAATTGTAAGAAAATATAGGGAGACAGGTAATGGGCACTAGCTATGCTGCACAACACTTTTCAAACTGCTGCTGACTGTGTGCCAATAGATATGGCAATAACTGTCAACAAGATTTACAATACTTTCGCATTTACACAGTGAGAGTAGAAAGGTTGAAAGAATTCTACAATTTTATTTAAAGTTTAGCGCCAACTATTTCTGGACCTACTATTTCCAGGCGACAGGGTTACAAACACGCTGCTTATCTTTCATACATGACAGTGGGAGGGTTTTTTATTATCATTGGAAGTCCTTGAAATTGGACGTAAGAAAAATAGCAGTAAAGCAGAGGTATAGACTTAATTGTAAAATCCAAGTAGGTACAGATTTTGCTGTTTATTGTATATGTTGTGATTTCTGATAGCACACAATCGTGCTACCTATCTGTAGCCCCAGTGGGTGGTTCCTGCAGGCAATACAATTTCTGGCTGTGCTTCTTGCCCTGGTATTAAGGCACAGCTTAAAGCTGCTGTGCTGGCTTTGTTGTCCCCTTGGCAATGCGTTCCATGCTGTAGAAATCTGCAAGAGGCTAACTGAAAAACTTTAAATGTCCATTGTGCAAGGCTCAGGAGTTGCTCCATCTTCCTCCTTATCAGTATTCAGACACATGTCTTTACACTTACAATAACTTTTAATAGTTGTTAGCACTGCAGAGATGGTAAAATTATGTGTTTGAGCTGAATTTTCTTTTTCTGATTTGCACATCCTTAATGGAACTCAAAAATACCTTGCGTGTGTGTTGTTTTATAATGAAGACTGGTTACTAGTTAAATAACTTCATCTTATCAGAAAGGCTTGCTTATGTTTTTCAGTGGCTTCAGCTGCCAACCAGTAAGAAACTTCCTTTAAAATATGGAGTAGAGCAGTCATGGATTTGTAATAAATCACAGACAATGTCTGTGTACCTTTTTTTTTTCTTTTTTTTTGTGGGTCTAATATACTATTAAATACAGGAAAAGAAGTTCTATGTTTTTAAAAAATAGCCTTTTTAGAACCCAACAAATAATCTGAGGCTGACCAAACGATTCCTTGTATTACTTTATATGAACCATATGAACAAATTGGCAGTTAGTGATTATTATTTATTTGTTCTGTGGTGACACCCAAGGGTCTTAGACACTAGACGCTTTATAAACACAGATCAAATGGACATTTCCTGCTTGGAGAATCACAGAACCAAAGGATAATTTAGGTTGGAAGGGACTTCTGAAGATCATCTAGACCAACCCTCTCAGCTCCAAGCAGGTCTAATTAGATCAGGTTGCTCAGGGACTTGTGTAGAACTTACACTCTAAAAAGTCTAAGAATTTATGGTCTAAAGTTAATTTGCTAAAGTCTAAGGGTTTGGTTCTTGAATGCCAGGTTAAGAAGTCCCAGCTTCATACTGTGTGTATGTGACCCTAATTCAGGCAGTCAGTATGTCATTTGTTTTATTTTCATCTTTCTCATTCACTCGATCATAGACTTTGATGACTCAGCAGTCCTATCCCAGAAGCTCCTACTGTTCTCAGAAATGAGAGTTCTCTGGTGGGGGCTTGTGATCTCAAAAGGGCCTTGGAATACCCACCCATGTGCAAAATCAGCACCGTCATGTGAAAGCGCATAGGGACTGTCACCCTGACCGGCAAATACTGTACTGGAATTGATCCTCTTGTTTCTTTTGCTGATCAACATTCTCTGACTTTTCATTTCATCTCAAGTTTATAAACAACCCTTTTTGGGTGCTTCAAGTGGAGTCCCAATATGGTCATCAGTTCTCTTACAGACCTGGTTAACCCATTGATGGCCAGTGTGGAGGCACACGTTGAATTGTAAATTTGCATTTAAATCCAATTAGAGCCAATTGAATTTAGGTGTGTTCCTAAGCCCATAATATCTTCTGGAAAGCCTCCCCTGAGAATATGATTGAGAACTGAGAATATAATTTTCTTTCTAACGTCTTTCCATTTCTCCTTACTGGCCTCCTCCTACTTCATGTCTTTTTTGATTTTGGTTTTATTTTCTTCTGAGAAAGTAGTTGAAAGTTTAGGACCTCTGCATCCCAAAAAGCTTACAGACCTGTAAAAATAATGGTAATAACCTTCCTGGAGTGCAAATTGCCTCATATTTAGATGACCTTCTACAGATGTTCAAAAGTTTCTCATTGGTGGCTGTTTTCTCTAGGCTGTGTGGAAAAAAAAACCCCACTATTAATGACTCAAGTTTTAAAATTTATTCAGTTCAAAATATCCTTTGCCAGTTTGGGGATGTGTAGAACCATTACCTAAGAACTGATAAAATGGACGATTAATTATTTAGAGCATGAAAAAGTTATGTGAGTAAGAAACAATCAGCAATTTTTGTTATAACATCGGAAATCATATTAAGATGTAGACACTTTGAGAATTACTGAGCAAGACGTAATCAGAAGACATTTAAGACATCAGAAAATAATTGCTGTATAATTAATTTGGGGTGATGGAATTGATTAATCTAGCTCTGTCTGAAGCAATTTATGAAACTCGTTTTCTACAGGTGAAAAATCTGTATGGTTAGTCTGATATACTGACAATGCTTTTCAGGTATAAAATTGCAACTGAATTATCAAAATATATAGAGCTAGTTATTTAGATATCAATTCATGAGAATATATATAATGTTTATTTTTAAATATTCTCAGGCCCTTTTCTGTAGTAAGGCACAAAGACTTAGTTCAAATATCACTGTGATATAGTCACTGTGTTTACATATGTGTCCAGGTTTGTAAAACTTTGTCTGATGAGTACCTAAGCTCTATCTAGATGTAAATACTAACAAAGTAAGGCAACATACTAATATATTACTTTGCAGTAACTTATATTTTAAAATGTAACTTGTATTTTAAAGTAAGAGTCAACCTAATATTAACATAAAAAGTGAAGGAAAAATGTCTAGGTTACAGAAACGCACTAAAGAGGGAGGAAATCATGGTATGTACCTGCAATATATTTAAAAAAAAAAAGTTACTGTGTTCTTTTGGAGTGTTCAAGTACATGAATTTTCAGCTTACATTGTTTCAAAAGAATTATTTGAATATAAAGAATGAAGAGGTCACATTGATCAGACTTCTATGAAATTATTTCTCCTTCTTGAAGGAAAGAACACTGAACAGTAACTTTCTTGTTGCTTGCTGTGATAATCATTCAATAGATATGCATTTATAGTCTTTGAAATTAAGGTCATCTGCTGATTACTGTGTTGGATGGTGACCCCTGCTAAAGCAATTTACTGTGTTTCTACAGGACTTTGTCAGAGTTATGGTTCTTGTATATATGAAAAAGTCAGTTTAGTAAAAACAAATGAACAAAGAAGATTACGGCACAGCATGTGAAAATCCCAAATATTTTATCCCAACTAGAAAGAACTGCGTTTATATTTTTTACTCTGTATTCCCTTCATACTTTAAAATATCCTTATGGAGAAAAAAGAATGCAGATGAATGACTGACAAGGCTTTCTCACCTGGGCATCTCTTTTTGGCCCCACTGAAACTCCTTGGGAAAGGAGTCTAAAACAGTTTCTTTTGACTCTGCTGTGAGCTGCTGAGGTCTGTGCAATACGCAGAATGATGCTAGGTGGTCTTTCTTCAGACGTGTTCTTACTACCTCAGATTTATTCCAAGTATGAAAATTTGACATCACATACATAACTGCATTGGTCCAGCGATAATTTTTAAATCACTTCTGACTCACGGGAATACATCTTTATGAAATATTGTCTGCTCTGCTAAATTGTTTTAACATGTTTTGTCTTGTATTCTGTGTTGAATTGCACTGTAGTCATACGTCAGAAAATTCATGGCAATTTGTTGGCAGTGCCAGAAAAGACACAGATCAAAAGGGCTTTGTCTGTGTTTATCTAGGTAAGGTTTCATTTGGTTTTGTGTAGCAGAGATTTTATGGGTGGGATGGTGATTGTCTGTTTGAATTATTAGAGTTTATGGGTCTTAATCAAGTTTATTTTTACATTAATTTGACTCAGCCAGAGTCACAGGATATCACAGGTGTAAAACTAGTACTATATTTATGAATTCATTATATTTGTCTTTCTGTATGTAACATTTCTGAGTATGACTCTTACTTTTGTTATTTAAAAAAAAAAAGAAAAAGACAGATTTTATTGAACTAATGGGAAAAAAGGGTATGTTTAATGGCATATTATCTATTTAAAACATCCTCCAAAACTCTGTTAAGACTGCCTACACCAAATCAGTAGGTTTTCCGTTCGGTGTGTTAGTGTTCAAAAGTCATTTCTTTACAGGCTAAGTGGAAGATTTTATAAAATCTGTTTTGAATAACTTTAAAAATGTGTTGAATAGTATGTCTTGTCAAAATCTGAAAAAAATCCCAAAATTGTCAGATGTTTCTTGAGGGTAATATCAAGGCTTTGGGTAGATTTGAGAGATAGGTAGTTAAAGAAAATTTCACTTGGCAGTTGGCTCATGGAAAAAGATTTTTTCTGCTGAGGAAATAAAAGGACAGTGTTAAAACAAAAGCTAATAGGAGAGAAGATGGCCTTTTAGCTTTAAAAGTGGAGGAACTACTTGCAACAGCTTGAAAGAGAGGGTGACATTGTGACCAGTGAATTCAAAAAATCACTAGATTCCTTTCATTGTACATGCATTAAATATCTTCTAGTCTAAGCCACATGTTTGATTTTTTTCTTTTTTTCTTTTTTTTTTTTTTTAAAGGATTTGGGGGTCGTCTTAACATATGTTCCATCATTATAGGAATCTGACAGATCTATGAAGTTTATGAGAAGTCTTGCCAATGTGAGCTGCTAGATAATTGACAAAATGTTGCTAGATAATTGAAAAAGAAAAATCCATTTAACATATATTACTTGTACAGCATGGTAGATGACACATATCTAGAAAAAAAAAAAAAAGTGGCAGAGCATGTGAAGTAGCATAGCTAGGTTATCTTGGCAGGAATAGGAAGTCAGATGAGTGTATGTTTCTGCCCCTCATTAGAAGATGCTTCATGCTGTGTGTTATGACCCCAAAAAGGCATTGCATACAGCTTGGACGTTGCTGTTGTGATGGCTTTGCATGATGATAGTCGTGCTGCAAAATTTATGCTGTAAAGCATGTGTTTGCAGTTGCCATGTTTTGAATGTAATCTTGAAGGCTGCCCTAATCTGAAAAGTTAATTAAACCAGTAAACAAAGTAAATCTCTTAATTCAGTGTTATGAAGCATATTTGTGGTTGTGCATTAGCTGACGATTTCCCAACAAGTATTTCATAAACACCTCTGCTATCACAGGATACTTACTAACAAGTCTAGTAGCCTATCTTCAGTTGTGTAACAATTTTTGTATGTAAACGTTGGTTCACAGTAGTCTTTGTTAATGCAGTCGTCTTAGTAATGTAGATTTTGTGCATTAAACATGCTGTGTCTTGAGATCACCCAACTTCTTATGTCAGTGGCTACTTTTCCTCATTGACTTCCCTGGCCTCCCACAGCAGCTGTTTATAGAGCAATTATCATCCAGTGGAGCCTGCTGCTGTGAAACAAGCTTGCATTTTAAGAACAAACCTGTTACTTTAGTATATACTTTCATTTTAAAAGAGTAAATTTAAAATTTGGAGAGGAAGTTAAAGAAAAAATGAAGTTCTTTTAAAGCAGTTGTTTATTTTCTTGTAGTATTTATGTATCCCCATTTCACCCACCCATAACAAAATACTTTCTAATTGGCATGAGTTCAGCCTGCTCAGAATTGGTACATGAATACAGAACTGCATAGCTAATGGTTTCATTTAGAGGACCACACACAGTTGCTGCACATGTGAGAGAAGCAAGCTGACAGATGTCCACATCCCCTGGCTCTAAGAATAATAACAACCCTCCAATCTAACAGTCTGCAAGCAGGAAAGGCTCTCGGAGCACTGTCACCTTTTCCCCCCACCGAGAACCAAGTACATTCCTGCAACTTTTTGCATGATTTTTTCCCCAGTCCGGGGATAGAAGTTGCATATTTGCATGGCATGTAATAAACTCCACTTAAAAGAGGAGATTGATTTGTGTCCCTTTATAATACAAAAGTATTGTCACTTTTCTCTACAATAATAAAACCTTGAAAGTCATCTCAGTCTGCTGGAAGCAAGAATAGAAAGTGAATATTCTTTCACACCACAAGGAAGACTGATGTAATGGTTTAGTAGGCATCTGGAATTAGTAGGTGAAGTACCTGCTGTCCCTTCTCTCCCCTTCACAGAAGACCAGAAGACCTAATTTATTTTTGCTCCACATGTAGTCTGCACCAAGATCAGGTCTTCTGAAAAGCTCAGATTTCAGTAAGGAAGAGCTGCTTTTTGGCTCTTCTGGTTTCAGAAAAATACCTGAGTGAAACTTAAAGACTCAAAAACTAGAATAAAATAAATAATTGTATTTCTTGGGGGGAAAAAAATAATCCCATGGTTATGGGATATAACTCGTATGTTCTAACTGCCTGAAACTAGTGAAACTTATTTTTGCCACCCAGTATAAGGAAGAATAGCAAAAGCAGAATTTAACTATTCCTCTGGATTTTTGGAAGAGAGACAATACTTCGTTTACTACTAAAATTTCCCAAACTCAAAAGTTAGAAATACTGTTGTAAATTGAAAGTTAAGAACATCTAAAAACTCTGTGCTTTCACCTGAGGTGTTACTTCAATTCTTCCCTGACATACTGAGTAGCTTTTGAAATCTGCGTCACTGCATGAGATACTCAGGAAGAAATGTTTGTATAGGAAGAGCCATGGTCTTTTAATTACAGACTGTTTATACTAATATCACAGCCATCAGCAACTGCATCCATGCAGTGTCAGCAGTAATTAGCACCGAATATATAGGCCTCTACTCAGAAAGAATTGCTGACTGTATGATTTAACGGCACTGGAAGTGCTCCTACACTATCCCACACAACAGCATTTTTACTATAAACTACAAGTCTCTAAGGAGGAGTTGCTGTTTAAGTACAGATCCCAGCTTACTCTGTGCTAACTTCCCCAAGAAGACAGGACCAGAGTTAGTGGAAGACTGAAGGTGAGAGAGATATGAGCAGTATAATGCAGTACAAGCAGGGGCACATCTCATTTGACATGAAAATTTCAGTCCCAGTCCCATTGATTTTCGTGCAGTTATGACCATAGTTATGCTTGTTAAGGAGATAGCCCGGTGTTAAGGCACTGATATAAGAGGACTTCAATGGACTTATTTCTGACTTGCAGTGCAGCCTCAGTTACTGTAACAGAGGCTTTAAATCCTCTATATTGCAAGTTTAGTGTTGCAAGTTACTTGGACTAATTTAGTTATGCAGATTTATACAAGCCTATTCTTCAGAAGTGTATTTTTCCTATTCAGTCCTAAACATATCTCTGCAAATTTGTTTACTAGGTCATTGGTACTCAAATCTGAGGGTTTTTTCTTAAACAAAATCCTGCATCTTCTTACTAGCATGGAGAACATAGTCCCAAAACCCTAGGGAGGGTAAATTCATTTTTATTTTATTTTTAAATAATGGAGCATTTATACATTCTGAAATGAAAGTGTGCCTTCAGCTGGAGGTTTCTCTCCTTCCCTCAGTCATGGGGTTTTGGGTGCAGAAAGCTCACTGAAAGATGGGTGAAAATTTTAAATAATTTAAAAAAATAATACCATACATTCTAAAATCTCCTGCTCCTTGCTGAATTTGTTTTGGCATGCAGAGACACTAATGCACCTGTGGAGAGAGTGTTCTCTGTAATGGATGACATCTGGTTTGAAGACAAAAGTGGAATGTCAGTAGACATAGTTAAGGGAATGACAGTGGAAGAACCAATCTTGCTAGCAACTGCAAAGAGGTCTCTGAACAACTGTTTGAAAACACACGCAGCTTCCTCAGAAAACTCTGCATATGTATCTAAAATATCTGCAACCTGCTTGCAGACAATGCTTACAAAAAAAAACCCCAAACCCACCTTTTTTTGTTAGAAAGAAACATCTGCATTAAATTTCTAATATGTTTTAGAAGCAGTCTTTCAACAGGCTTTCATTTCCAATAGACTATACAACAAGAGTACATCTGTTCATACAAGCAAAATCGTGCTGCTTGTATCATTTCTTATTTAGACAAAAGTAAGGATAAACTTGTTTGTGATTCTAATAAGTTTTGAAATTATTTTTGCCATTCTTTCTTTTTTAAGGTTAGCCACAGTAAGGTTAAAGAGTTGTTTAGCCTTACGTAGTTTCCTTAATTTCTGGTGGATTACTGACTGCATGTATGATTAAACACATGCATAGTCCACTTAAAATTAGTTTGTTAATGAGGTTTGAAAGACTTGGTCAAAACTCATTTGATAGCTAAATAAATAAATAACCTAAATTAAGATTCAATGTCAGGTTAATTCTTAACTCTTATGAAAATTCTTGAATATAATAACTTCAAAATATTATACAAATGAGCAAGAAAATAAAAATGGAATAGAATTATCTCTATTTCTAAAGATCTTGCATCAAAAGAACAGCTTCTAATCTGCACTGGTGGTACTCCTTATTACTGCACACCTTATTAGAAATAAATCCAAAACCCATGTAATTCCATTCATTTTTATAGTGAATGCCATGTAGTTCTTTTAGACAGCAAGTAGTAAATACCTAGACTCTTTTGCTATATGTGATTGATAGTTCTTTCCTACCACACTGTCAGGATACTTGCCTTCAAGAGCTAACAAAGATCTTTTCCTAATTACACTTAATATTCTGGATAAGACCTAGGTAGAGAAAGACCCAAAAAAAGTAACAGTGGAAACTGAAGAAGACAAGTATACCTTTTTAGTTGTACAGTCTAGATCTTGCAAACCTTGCCACAGAAATCAGCTCTGATGTTCATCACACCTACCTTTCAATGGTAGCTGTCTGCCCAGCCAGGGCATGGTTCCACTTGGGCTCCTGATGTAGATGTTTGAAGTAGATGAGATGAATCAGATTATAGTCGTGTCTGTTATTCAGAGAGTCAGATATGGCAATGAATAACTGGGATTAATTATTGACAGGAATATTGCCTTCAGAAACATTTGCAAAGATGTTGTAGATGAAACAAAGGATGTCCCTGTAGCTTGCCCACAAACACAGCTGTGACAGGACAGTCCAAAAGGGGCATAAGATAAGCCTGAAAGGCTTTCCAGTAGTAATCCTTCTTCCTACGGTCTAACAGTTCCCTTAATGTGTCATTATTTTGTTTACATTTGTGTGACTGTTCTCTAAAGGGAATGCTAATAAAGCCTCCAGATGCTAAAATTGTTCTGAGTTGTTTCTGTGTGTGGGAGTCAGTATGATGCAGAGCAGGTGAGAGACTCAGTTGAATCAGGCCAGGACAGATGCAGTTTTCCAGCAGCTGTCCTACAAATTTCTGCCCTCCCACCTGTTTGTACCAACAGGCCACAAGGAGCTGGCGGGGGCCAAAGCAACTGTAGCTGAGGTAGCCAGACCGAGGTGGAACATCTGCTCACACCCTCACTATTCGGTGTATCAATATGCTGCAGAGCTCCTCAGTAACGATTACAAGTTTTTGATGGTTGTGTTGTTAAAGATATCTGTTTCTCCTGCAGAAAGATCAAGAGATTCTCTTCTGTTTCGAAAAGCAGCAGGAAATTCTCTGTGATCCTTTGGAAAACTTTTTTTATAATAGAAATTGGCAAGTATGGCCAAGCTATATCCAGTCAAAGTCACTGTGATTGTTTTTCCTACAGGTATGGCTGTATAGATGTAGCAATACTAATATGATTTAGGAAAAGAAATGTGCTTCAGGACTGATTGTGGTGATAAGAACAGCATTACGTGAAGGTGGAAGTGGGCATGAGTTTCTTCCTGCCTTCTCTGCAGCAGTGTCAATATATAATTTGTGCAAACTAGCATATGAAATATTTAAAAACATAAGACCCAATATGTGGAGCATTCACCACTCAAAAAAGAGTTCAGAGTAGAAATAACGTTAAGTAAGTGACTATTATTTTTTCAGTGAAGATATGTTTGTGAATATCATTACTACCAGGCAAATGAAATATTTGCAAGTTTATTTGTCTATATTTGAAAGGTTATGCTTGCTCATTCGAGCAGGCCAAGAGGTCTCAGGTGTTTGGACTAGGACAAAGAGGTTGCATCTGAGTGATGGCAAATTGTATCATTCAACTACATTCCTTATTTTGTCCCCTTATTGAGTGAAAAAGTGTAAAACATACAATAAGCAGCTAGATAAGGGAGATAGCACCTGAAATTATTTATGCCATTCATAGTCTTTTTAGTAACAGGCAGATTTCCAACAAAGTAGTTTATGGGTGTTGTTCAAGAAACCAAATCTATGTATTATCTCTTTTTTTTTGGATAAGCCTCTATACAAGCAAACAATGAATAGGCTGTTTTGTTTAGTTTACCTAATTTTCTCTGAGTTCCAGGAAATTTAAGTCCCAGATATATAAATATATGTCTTGAATTTTAAGGATCTGAAACTTCCAGTTCTTTAACAATCAATATGTGATATTAATGGTCAAATTTCAGAGTATTAATGAAGCTCCTAATATCACTCAGGAAATTAGATATTAATAATGGACCTGACTAACCAAATGAAATACTCCAGAGCTTTGGAAGCATTCATATTCTGACCTCAGTAGGAGAGAAACCGCTTATGTCACCATGCAAACAGTCCAGCTAATTCACTTATATACAGGACAGCCTGCACATGGCAGCCTAATCTTTCAAGCATCCCACAAAGTGAACTGTTTTCACATCTAAGTTCCGCTGACAAGGCAAGGCAGCTAACTCTCCAGGTGGTTTCAGACCAGTGCATCTCACTGTCTTAAGAGGAAGGACAAGTGGGAAGGACTGTTTCTATGTAAAACATACTCTTCAGAACCACCTAAACTGGGCAGGTAACTGAAACAGTACTGTGTATACTGTTCATTTTGCATATGTTGTCAGTCATGGAAGATACAGACTAAAAAAAATATTATGTTTTCCTGAAGGCCATGTGAATGAGCTTCTGTATTGAACTATTTAAACAGGGAGCTTCTCCATTATTTTCCATCAAGGGCCACAGCCCGTTCTCATTTTCATGATAGCATCTCATCGTTATTAGTCTATAAAGACCCCAGTGCATAAAAACCCTGAAAGAGTGATAGCAGACTTGAATTCAGTGGTAGTTGTAAAATATATTGAAAATAACTGTTTCCTCTAATTGAATACATTGCCTTTGGCTTTGGGTACCCAAACACAGTCTTAAAAAAACTCTTTTCTTCCAGGCATATTTCACCTTCACCAGTCTCTAAGCTGGTCATTTAAAGTAGCTTTCTTTCCCATCTTAGAAGTTTACAGTAAAAGCAGTGTTAGTTTTTGTCTTTTGTTGTTGCTTAAATGATAGACCCTCTAATTCTCAGATAGTGTACAAAAGCTCTATGCCTTCTCCAGAATAAGACTAAGCCTTTTGGGGAAAATATGTTCATTTGAATAGTGCATGGGAAGATGGAGAGTAAGAGACTCGATCCAGATCTGAGTGTAATACATACTGCTCACCTGGGGCTTGTTACTGAAGGTAAATACAGTGTGACTATAAGAATTAGCAAAATTCACGTTGCACTTTGACAGAGTAAGTTGTGTTTCATACTCTCAAGTGAAAAACTATCCTGTCACAAAGCACTGATCACCCTTCCCATTCAAATTAATCTGTAAGACACCAATGATCTATTTACTTTATGTTTTATGCTCTTTATGGAATGCTCTTTATTCTTCTTTATGCTCTTACTTGTTACTTGATGCTCTTTATGCTGTACTACATACTGTACCTCCATACCACACTGATTTTAACCAGATCAAGTCCTGCAGTAACCAGAATGATTCTCTATATACTCAAATGATCTGAATAAGCCACAGAATCGTGACCCTGAGTACTTGTGTGATATCTCTCACATACATAACATTCAGCGATCTAGAGGTGGTGACCATTCCCTGTCTCTGTTGGGGTGCTGCTCAGGAGTATCTCTTCCTTTTCCTCTCCAAACTACATTTTCCACTGGATTTAATATGATGGGATATCTGATAGGGATTGGGGTGGGGGAAGCCTAGCAGAATGTGTAGAAAGAAAAAATAGGGAAATTTAGAAGATAAGCTCCCCAAGTAAAGATTTGATTCTATTATCCATTCTTCAACAATGTAGGCAGACTCTGCTCTAGTATTTGCATCCCTAGGAGTCTTCCATATTGGTACTTAGGGTAAATGAGATGTTTGAAGAATGTTGCATGTCTTCGTTAGATACCAGGAAGAAACTTGCCTTAGTAGACATCAGTTTGGCTTTTCCCCTGCCTTGATTTCAGTATCAAGCACATACAGTGAAGTGAATAGGTACAATGTTTCCTTTTTTACCATGTTTGAGTTTAGGTGACCAGCGATGCAGTGTGGAGATGTGAATTTTGCTGGTAGATCTTATGCCTACTGGAGAAAACTGAAGTCTTTGAAATTCCAGATTTCAGGTGCTTGGTGGGCTTTTTGTTGTTTGTTTGTGGGTTGTTTTGGTTTTTTTTTCCCCCTTTTTGGCAGTTGCTGCCCCCTTGTCTTATGCAGAAAATAATGAAGGTTTTAGAGATTGAGTCAAATCCTGCGGGCATTTGAAGGAGAATCTACCCAGTGTTATAGGTGGTACAGTGGGCTTTGCTATGTGGAAATTACTTACTACATTAATTTAAAGCTGCAAACGTATCCCTTAAGCCATTCCATCTGAGCGTCCAGATCCATAGTTCTTATGCCAATACTGTTTTTTTAACTTTGCAGGCTCTCCTAGTCACTTGCAATAATTCATACAGAATAACCAAGAATCCTTTTTTCTTTTCAGTTCATCCTAAGAATTCTACTCTCTTCCAGTTAGTTAATTTTTCCTTATTATTAATTTTTAATTTTAATCTTATTGAGACATAGACATTCATTCTTCCGCATGTTTCCGTGGTACCTGGGAATGCATTTGTTTTCTTATGTATCACACCATACTGGTCACTTATAGTTATGAAAAGTTAGTTAAGAACATAAAGAATTTTCAATTCACATTGGCTGATGAGAAGTGCTTTCATTAGGCTGACTAGGCCAGGATCACCAGTGAGAAAGTCTATGACAAACACTGTCTTGCCTTTAGAATTTTCTTTATAAACAAGGTTCACATTCATGAAACACAAAAACACAACCTGACTACACAAGGAAGTGGCAAGAATAAGCATTTATTCCTTGTTTGTCTAGTGCCTGGGGTACCCCCCTGCCCAGGCCCTGAACAGTGTTCTGTGACTATGGTAATTCAGATGAGAAATAACCACAACTAATTTTCCTAAATTTTCGTGTAAGCAGTATTAAACTTTGTTCACGTGAGGGTAGAATTGAGAGGTGACTAAGTGCTATGCAAACCTAATATGCACTGCTCCATGTAGTTACTTTTTGGAACATGTACGAACAGACATCTCCTCATATAGATATTTCATTTAGGTGTGTAACTGTGGGAAGCCTGTTTGTATTTGCCCACCACTCCTAAGTGACTGTTGATATCAACCAGTGCATCACCATGGAGTGATATATAATGCTACTAAACGTATAATGACGTGTGACCGGTGGACTAAATATGCAGAGTCTTTCATTAACGGTTCTTACTTTGTCAACTTTCTTCTGACAAAACTCATTTGTTAAATTCTTTTTAAATTCAATAGCCTTCTACTGAAAAAGGATTCCTCTGTCCTACGCTTGACTCTGCGACAGCAAATACTTCTCCCATCTACTGGGATTCTTCTCTTAGTATTACTCCGCTATATCAAAAAATAGATATTAAACAGTAAATCTGCTGTGGAGCAAGGAAAAAGATGTATGACAATACTTAATGAAAGCTAATCACTGTATACTTCATAGGTGTAAAGTAAACCTTAATCATAACCGTGTTAGGTGCTAACATTTAGCCTATCTAAAAGTGAAGTGTTGCAATACTAGGCTATTATGTTGGCTGTGCTAACACTAGGGAATTACTAAAATTAACTGAGAACTCCATGACCACTTTTACATGAGATGCAAGCTCACTGCTTATTATGGTGGTTACAGCATTCACTGCAAGCAGAGACATTGTAAACTGAAGTCACAGTTTATGAACCCCTACCACGTGAGGACTGACAGTACAGTCTCCTTCGTTTAAGGAATGGGAAAGCTCTAAAACTGCTCAGAAATTTGTAATAGGTGAAAACATCGTCCTAGTCCAGCTTCCATGTTTCTCAGTTTGTCCTTTGACTGATCATTAGATTAGTTTAAGTTTTAACCTACAAACATAAAACAGTAGCTAAAAAGTAACGTTGCACTTTTTCCTTAGTAAAAATATGATTAAAGACTGTTCACCTGGGAAAATCCAAATCCTCATCATAGACATAATGGTGCTTCAAAGGAGAATTAATGATATAGTTTATGAATTTTAATTTCTGTTTCAAAGTCAGCAAGTGCGCTTTCTATAAATGTAAACCATCTGTTGGCACCTTCTAAAAGACTAGAATTCAGTTCATCCAAGTATGAATTATTTATTTAGGATTTTTTTTCCTAAGTAAACTCTAGGTTTTCTTTTTTTTTTTTTCCCTCCCTCTTCCATAATAAACCACATTTCTGTGTGATGTTTCAAAATCTATACGTTCATAATGGTAACTTACATACTATGTGAGAACTTTTGAATTACAATTATTTCATAAACATAGTGGACAGTAGATTCATTTTTTTCTGTGGAAGCATATTTTGTAACGTCAAATTATACTGGGTTTTGTAGGCATTTTTGGCTTCAAGTATCATCAATTTTTAGGAGAAAGAGTAAGGCAACAGTGGAGTTGCTGTTGTAGGTCTATTAAAATGCCTTGGAGATGTTGTTTACATAAGTCTCTACTGGCTTAATGAGAGCATATATCTGTGTAGACTACTTTAGTATTCATTATGTATAGATTTTTTCATTAATTTAACAACAGCTAGATTAAATCTATAGGAATACACTTCCCATATGCATTTATGTTGAAAATTTGGTGCAGAGATATGCTCATGACTCTTTCTTTGGTAGGAACTGATAGCGAAGCACAGCTCCACATTCTAAAGAAGCTGCAGTTGGTGCTTGCTAGTTTTCATGACACTTTTATCTCACGTGGTTTATTTATTTATTTATTTCCTGGCAGCTGTTCTTGATGAGATATATTTGGACACTTGGGAGAGGAAGCAGAAACAGATGATCTATCTTGTTGCACTTTGCTAATGAGAACAATTCCCAGTGACCTCCATCTGCATAGGTTCAATTTTGACTTTGAATCATGAATCAACAAACGTTTCTCTATTTGATAGCCCACTGCTCCTTGATCCTGTGAATGAATAGTATGCTAGCCTTGTCTTTCTTTCTGTAGGCCCAAAAAAAGTGCTTCCTTTGCTAGTAATTGACTTGTATTGTAATGAGACCTGCAGAGGCTAGTTTGGCAGCAACAACGACTATGTCATCAAACGTAAACCAATTTTGTCACAGCACAATTGGTGCTAACGGGCAATGTTATAACTATAAAAAACCATCCTTGTTACACATGTTATTTCCTTTAGGGCTTTGCACCTGTCATTCAGTGGCCTTTCACATTCAGTCTCCAACCATTTCTTGCCTTTACTAAAATTAGTCTCTCAATCGCCAATATTTTGCCATTCTTTTGGTAGATTAATGTGAAGTGCTTGCTATCCTGTATGTGTTACTGTCACTTCTGGTGCTGTGAGCTGCAGCATGCAAAGGGAGGAGGGGTTACACTGGAAAGACAGATCAGTAAAAATTCCTTTTGTATTGGAAATATGTATGTGCTTGTCACTGGCTTCCAAAATCTGTGTGCTCCTCAGCAGTGGCTTCTTCCTAAATCTTCTTTAAATTAATATCTTTTTTCTTGTTGTTTCTTTCCTGTTTTGTATGAGTATAAAAGTTGAACTGATGATGACAAGTATGATGAGCAGTGTCTTTCACTGATTGCATATCTTCTCATATGGTGTGATGAGTGTCCTGCGTGTCTGCAGACACCTTGTGTTTTCAGGATCATTAAGGAAAGGCTTGGGAAGGCGGAACTCATAAGTATTTAAGCACTTTGAGTCTCATACAGGGTCACCATCTGGAACTGCCCATTTCTCTCCATTTGTTGTAGAGAGGACCTGGAGTGACAAACAAACTGACTTCAGGTGTTAAATGCCTAAAAGTGACTAGAATGAAGTTGCCATTTCTCCTCCTCACCTGCCCTGTCTCCACCCCACACACTTTAATAGGTCTAATTTCCTGAAATCATGTATATATGATGTATTACGTAATTACTCCAAGCTGTTGTCATCTAAGTTCTTAAAGTACTTTCAAAATTATATTCTCCAACTGAACACATTTTTTAAAATAAAAGCATTTGTGATCTCATTTCAATTTCAAGAAAAATTCAACCCTATGTAGATCTTGATTTGGTTAAATAGTTGTGTGTGTCCTTAGCTTTAAGAACGCTCCCCTGCTGCATTATTTTCAATTTATGTTCACTGGATTTACACAGGTACTAAATGTTCTCATAAATATCTGCATCAGTTTCTCAGGCTGTGAGACCCCATCAATTCATTAATGTAATTTAAATGTTGAATAAGCTTTATAGTTCAGGAGATCCATTATTGACATAAAATGTGAATTTATATAGGTACGCATTTATATGAAACACACACCCTTAGAAGTCCTTAAATTTGTGACTCAATGGTTGATCCCTCTTTGTCACAGTAAGAAAAAGGAGGAAGGAAACCATTAACGTCAACTGAATCATTTGATAGTACTGTATCTGAAGCAATAGTAATTAACTCTTATTATTGATCTGTCGCTTTACAAAAAAAGTCAGGATTACAGGGAAGGACACAAAAATGTAGTAGGGGCTTTCTCACTTATTTGTTTGCAGGTTTTCCAAGCATTTCAGACCAGAGCTGGCTTATTTGACTGCCTGCTCACAGCTGTATAATATAATAAGCACCAGAGGTAGACCAAGTTCACACAAAAAAATGGCAAAAAGACATGTCAGAGGAGACGTACTTTTGATAGGTAAGCCCATTATCATCCTCATTCAAGTAAGAACATGAACTTATCTCACCAGTATTAGGATTCCACTAAATGCACTGACAGATCTCAATACATGAAGTAAGTCAAGAAAAGCTCAAGATTATCAGCAAGAAAGTAATAAACATTTGCTGCTTCTTCCTTGCATCACTAGCAAATGTACTACCTTTGTTAGTAAAAGCAATGAATTAATAGTACAGGGAAATAGTAGCACAGTTCCGTTAAAAAACTTCTCTGCAATGTCTTTTTCACCTGAAATTTCAATTAGAACTTATTATGAAAATGAATTAAATAAGATTTTCAATGAAAAAATCAATATAATAATGTTTACTCTCTTGCTGTATTTTAATAATATTGAAATTTATTTATGGTATTTATAATACAATATTTTTTAAAGTACACTATGGATTATATTTATTTTTTATGTAATAAAACATATTTTCCAGTATAAAATGAAATGTTTCAATGTTGTTAAAGCACATTATTTCCATTTGGTTAGAACCAATTTTGGAAGAATTGCAAGAAAATTTTGACATGGAATTTTTATTACAAAAGTACTGGACACATTCTTTGCTATATAATGGAATTATTAGCTGGCTATTAGCTTTTCAATCTCTTCTCATTTTGGATTTGGTCTCAACGCAGGTAAAATTTTTATTTCTTTCAGCTGACAGTTATCTGGTTTTTATCTTTGCTAACATGCTTTGAGACCAAATTTTCACAGCAGAGCAATCTTCTAGATCAAAGTAAATAAGAGAATGACCCAAATTCTGTTCTCTTAACTAGCATGAGTAGTTTTACTTATTTCAGTACAATTATTCAATGAGTAACAAAGACAAGTCAGCAAACACAAGAATTAAGTAGCTTTTATTTAAGCAATTTTGATCTTCCTTTGTTTTTTCATTCTCCTGCCCATTCTTTTGGAGGAGAAGAAAAGTTGGTGGGGTGTTGCAGCACTACCAAACTATCATGCTGCAACAAGGCTTTCCCACATGTCTCCAAAAGTTCATCTATTGTCTGTGCTGTTCCTTCATCCTCTTCAGGCCAGTCCACCCTGCTTCTTGCTTCTGCTGTGTGCAGGTTCCGGGCTTCTCCTCCAGCCAGCTTCTCCTTGTTCAGGCCCCCTTGTTTTCCCAGGGCCTCTCCTACATCCCTGGGCTCTTCTTCATTCAGTCTCCTCTCTCTCTTCACCCAGTGCTCCTCTTCCACCAGTGCTCCTCAGTGCTATTTAGCTACTTAACCCGAACAAGCCCCAGCTATACATTATCCACATCAGCCAATGCACCACCCCAGAAGCAGGCCCACAGCCTTATATTATCAATGTTGATTAACCCTCTACAGTGGGGGAAGAGAACTGCAAATGGAAGTTTAAGGAATGATTCCATGTCATATATATATATATATATGTATATATCGCAACCACTGAAACAAAATTCAGTGCAACGTGCAGCGTGGTTGCACTGGTTCAGTACAATTCATCATTCAGATGGGAACAGAGCTCACCCCAGCTGGATTCAACCATGCTCTCCTGAGATTGTGACAGCACTTGGTGCACCCGGGTTGCTACATATTTGTAAGGATAACACATGCCTTCTGCCTTCATCTATCTGCTTGCCCAAATATGCTGCTGGTTGACACAGAGGGCTGTGGGCCAGCAGAGCCAGAGCTCTGCCATGTCCCCTTCGGGGGAACCATGGAGTGTGTTTTTTTGTGAGAGCTCTGTATGCCGTGGCATCTGCTAATATCCTAATCGAGTTTCTACATAAATATTTGAAGTCAGAGGCAGCTTCCTCATGCTATAGACATTTAACTTAAACATTTATCGTTATGCTATAGCAACTGTGTGAGGCCAACATCTCTCAGTCTAGTTGGCTCAGGGGCTTGTTTTGTAACACTCTCAGAGCTGCCAGCTCTCAAGACATTTGGTGTTTTTCTTCAGTCCCCAAATCATGGAATCATGTGACACAGTAAGAATATCCTTCATTTTATTAAAAAAAGAAAACCAAAACAACAAAAAAAGCCCTGAAACACAGAAGAACATTTTTAGTCTCTGTGAGCACAAAGGAACACTTGGAAATAACTCTTTCATCAGCATCTAAACCTGAATAAAAGGACTGTTCCTCCAAGCTGTATGTGTTTTTAAGACAGTCTCATTCTGAGGGGGCAAACAGATGATTTCTTGAACAACTGAGGATGCCTGTTCTACACTCAAGATACATTAGGTGTTCTTAGGACAGAGCCAGAAGACTTTCCTTTTCTTCGGTTTATTGAAGAGCTTTCATGTCTTTGGGTATGAGCTCTCCTTAAAATTTACTGTCACTGACAATTCTATTGAATTTAGAAGGTCTAACTTCATATTCAACATTATTATTATTATTATTGATTTGGGAAGTCATAAGAGGGGTGGTTATATTTTAGGTATTAGCACTCTTCTGAGGTCACCAATTACATTTTATGAAGAATAGTTTTCCTCCTTTTTGTTAGTGATGTAAGTTATAAATAGTCATGAGTTATTTCTTAAAGGTTTATTTTGCATTTTAAGACATGGATGTGTCTGGGATTCTGGTGAAAGCCTGACCTAGATTGCCTAGGATGCAAGCTGGATAGGTCTCTGCCTTGTTTGAAATAATAACCCACGCCTAAACAGAAAACCTGGCCACTGCAGATTTTACTGTTGGTTTTGTAAGGACAGCATCCGACTCTGCAAATGCAGCCAGACATTGCAGCCAATAATCTGTACCGTGAAGGATGAACATTCTGAGTGTGTAGCCTGAATTCTCTCTCCTCTAACATAGTCAGTCTGGAGATCACTGCTAAGAAAGTGTAAGGACTGTTTCTTACAACTGTTTTGGCTTGGGTGATTTGTTTGGCCTAATGTCCAAGTTTGGATTGCTCAGTAATTTACAGAAACATCATTTTGTAGAAGGTGAAGTCAAAACTGGTATCCACCAGAGACTAGTAAAAATGAAGGAAAATTATACCAGCCTGCAGGCAGGTCATTGACTGAGTTAAACAAAATCTGCTTAGTTTCTTGTGTACTTTGAACTGAAGGGTGTAGATTTGCCTTGTACTTGGGCTTGTATGTAAATGTGTGTGCAAATGTACAAATTACAACTGTTGAATAATCCACTGAAATTTGTTGTATCTTTTTGTCCTGTTATATTACTGCTGCTGCTAATAAAATACTGTGCTGCACAGTATTTTTTATTTCCTATTTTCCTTATTTTTTATAGTGCTCCTGAAGAAGAACACTTGACAATTTTTTTCTCAAATATGTGCTTTAGACTTCTCATCCTTTGTAAGTTTTGTGTGTGCGATGCCATGTGGTCGCAATAGTTTTCTCAGACAATTAGTGGGTCTATTTTTCCTTTAACATTTTCTAAGACTAGAGAATTGGCTTATGCAATAGGGTTTCCAATTCAATAAATAAATATATGCACATACAGCTCAAAAATATTTTTTCTAAGAGCTTTTTAGCATGAAAGTAGTGATTTTTTTCTTTTATATGGAAAGCACAAGAATCTTAGCAGAGTAACTGCTACATAATCAGACTATGTCACTGACTCATCGATCCAGTTCATCTTTCTCTGAATACCTATGCTGGCTGCTTAACAGAGATGGAAAGAATTCCCACAACAGATAAGTATGAGTACCTGAGAAGGAAATTACTTCCTTACCTCAAGCAAATTATGGTTGCTTTATGTCTTGAGGCACAAAGTCTCTGCTCCCTCTGAAACTGTAATCATAGCTCAATTAATATTTTTATTTATTTATTTTATTTTGTTTCAGAATCTTCTTGTACTCACTCCTCCAGTAGCATTTTCTGCTGTGTGTTTGATAGTTTATTTTATAAGAAAGCTGGTGCTTTTTTTTTCATTTTTAAATTTTGCTTCCTTTTAGTTGTCTTTCAGTGTTTCCATTTTCTTCCATTATAAAACAGTATGTTGGCCCAGTTAGGAAGCTGTGAAGCCTTGTATTCAGAGAAAAAGCTAAGATGAGAACTGATGATGAGAGAAAATAGGATAAAATTATTCTGATGTTCATATGGAAAAGATTTATAGTGGAGAGGCTGAAGGATCTCTTTTGAGCTTAGTGATATTTGCATAAACTTCTCTTAAATCACCTTTCCCCATGGAAAATTGTAGGTAAAGAGGGACAGCCTGTGTAAGGTGATGCTCAAAGAATTTGTTGTCTTGTTTGGAGGAGCTCTGTTCTGTTTACAGAGCAAAGCCAGATAGCTTGTAAAGTATTTCATATTCCTTGACATCAGAAACCTGTTATGATTCCTACATCTTGGATCCCTAACATTTCTCATTTATCATGCCTTTGAGCCTTAAACTTTCTAGCAGACAATTCTTAGCATTACTTTTCTCTGGCATCAGCAATAACCTTGCCTAAGTTGTAAAAGCTTGGTGTTCGAACTACACTTTATTTTATGTGTCCATACACTTTCATGGTATAATTGCTTATATAAGTTTTAAAAAACAGCAAGTTGGAAACAAAAGCTGCAAAAATTACATGAAAAGGATGCAGGGGCTGTGGCACCATTACACTGTAGATGAATAAGAGACTAGTATGTAAACAGATGCAAACCAAAGATGAATGCAAAATGAGTGAGGGGAAGCAAACAGGAAGAGGGTTTGGAAAACAGGATTTGGGAATATTTAATCCTTTTCCTGGGAAAATACTGTGCCAGTGGCATGGTAGATCTGTCTCTTCACTGTGGCATAATCAGAATTTCAGAAGTATCTGTCTGCTTTGGGCATACATTTAAAAAAAACTGGAGAAAATCTACATATGTGCTCACTGAACATTTTTTTGCAGGGGTTCAAAGTGAGCTATTAATCAGATATGTAGTTCTAGCTTACTACTAGGCCAAACAAAGTTCTGCTTTTTGAACTCAGACAAATGAAAATATTTTCCTCAGACCAATGAAAATATCTTACAATTATCAATCATGTCTGTAGCAAAACTGAAAAATATACTATCTTACGATTTTATAACTAAAACAAACTTTATTTAACTCAAATTTTGTACCATCACCAAAACATGAAGGAAGACAGAGAGAAGACAGGGAAAGGGAAGACAGGCAAAGGGAAAATACTTACAGAGAAAACATGCAGAAAAGTAACATTCCAGTATTGAAGAACTGTGGTGTGTATTATTTCAATCATGCTAGTTCTGTTAATGTTGACTATAAACAGATAGAGCTCACTTGCAGTGTTTTGAGTTAGATAGGATTCAGGAGAGATTAAGTTATTGACCTGCATGTCATTTTGTGATTATCCCAGGCAGAGGGGATTGAAAGTCACACTAAAACCTAACACGAGGATAAGATGGAGCAAGAAGAAATATCTTGCTTGAAGTAATTTCAGTGTAAAGAAGTGCTTTGACTTGCACAGACTTTTAAGCCTTATATTGTTTCTTTCAGCTGAGGACTTCCAGTCTGGGAAAGTTCATCTAAGTAGGCACTGAGCATGATTCTACAGAAATATTCCCTCTTCAAAAGATATACTGTTCTGTATCTGTTCTTCATGATCTTAATCTTCTCTCCAGAATCTTCATAGAAATCTGTGCTGTGTTAATTCTGGAATGGTTTGTAGGTAGATCTTTCTGTAAATCATGAGTGCTCTGCTTTCATACCTGGGAAGATCTAGCAGCTCATGTATCATCTGACCTCACTAGTATAATATTCAGCTATATTTTATAGTAATCTATATTATTAAATAACAACTATATATTTCTCTTTTGTTCTTACTGTAGAATTTTCAAAATTTTAAGAAATAAGCATTTTATTGTTATTATTTTGAAAGGCATTGTGCTCTGATGGTCCTGTTGAGATTTGAACAATTAAAATCCCATTTTAATGATCTCTTGCTGTCATCATTGGTCCCTCTGACAACTTCAGGAGTTGGATAAGCATAGCAGCATTTGCTGTAGAGTTTCCACATACGTATGTTTCAGAGTGAAAAGTACTCTACGCATTCAGGGGCCATAGCTAAAATTAATTGACTCAGCATATTTGTCACCTTAATAATTTTGACACAAAGTTTTTGTAAAATTAGCACCAATGTAAATTTAATGGGACTGACACTATAAAAGAAAAATAAAACAGGCAGTCTAGAAACATTTCTGTGCAATTTAGGCGCATCTCTCATGTTTACTGTCATAAAATTTTATGACTGCATAGAGCAGGCAAATTATCTACAGGAAGCTAAACATTAATAAATACCTCTTTAAGTATGCAAGAATAGATTAGGTCTTTTCAGGAGAGGTGAGGGCAGCATCAGACAAAGGAATCTACAGTCACACATGCACGTATCCATCCTATCCTATTCCAGTTTAACCAGTGGAGAGTGGAGATTTTGCTGTTGTCCAGAGTAGGTGCTGAATCAGGGCTACAATCTATATAAATTCTTCAGTCACCCAGTGTTACCTTGTTATGGACCTTTTTACCTGTAACAAGAGTACAAACAGTTAGGGTGTTGGTGAAGGCTGAGGATATGTGTCAGTGCTGGGCTGGACTTTCCTAGTGCTTCCAGAAGGCATAGGGGGAGCAGCAGAAGGACACATGCAGTCAGCTGGACACAATAAATCTATAGGTATCCCGGTATCTCCTTTAGTCTGATTGAGCTGGGAGAACAGCCTCTGTGGTCTGTCCTATTGCACCATTTCATAGGCTTTCAAAGGGTTTATACACACTTGTGAGAACTGATGGCATAAATATGGCTTCTGTGCCTTTTAATTTAGACTGTTCTTAGTAACAGAGGTTCACACAGGAAGGTGTAAGCCAGGCAGAGTTTTGTAGTGTTTTCAGACACCATTATTTCATAGCATTTCTACTCAACAAATGACCAAAGCTCATTTTCATTAAGCCTGGATCGCTTCCTGTGTCTTGGAGGAGTGATTCTGGCAGTATGCAAGTTTGCACGAACACATATACTTTTGTAAACAGAAGTGCAAGGACACCATTACTCCTTCTGTTGCTTAACGCAGCATCAGGATTTATCAAAATCTTTCTACTCTTTGTATATGAAACTGGAAAAATATGGGGAGTGGGTTCTGCAGTAACAATGTTGTCAACTGCTGCTGGTACCCCTTGGTACCTCTTTGCAGTTCTCCATGTGGTTGTATCTCTGCAACAATCTCCTCACCATTTTTCCTTCATTTGCATGGTCATTCTAGGCTAGAGTAGCATGTCCCTTGCTACTTCTATGGCACAGCCCTCACAAATATTCACGAATTTTCTGTAGGATTTTGAATTACATTGTCTTTGGGATCACTGTTTTCTCCTCAAAAGAAATTAGTAGAACTTGCCTTGCTAGGTAAGCTAGCTTAGCCTAGCTGCATGATTCCTATGTGATCACATGCAACCCCAGCCTAGCAGAGCTCAGGGAAGTTCAGCCTTATGCTATCTTCAGTTTTGACATTTCAACAGTGGAGATTCACAGAACTGGGATAAACTAAGCAGACTAATACTTAGTCTGTTTTCTGGCACACTCTGATTTTTACCATCTTGGCTCTGCCCATGAACAGAATGACTGAGTTGCCAAGACCTTTCAGTAATTTTCTTCACCTTTCTTAATGGGATAGGAGATAAGTTATGAACATGCACCCTGCTTCCCATTCCAACTTGAGCATGCTGCTAAGAGATACACCATTCAGAGGAGTTAGAAAGGAGCACTGGGAGCTCTTCCAACATACCAGTATTTTGTTACAGAGGTGAGTTAGTGCCTTTTTTCCTTTCCTGATAACTGACCAGCAGTTATGTGTTCTCTTTCAGACAGTGGCTTTCCTTTGATTATTTTTCTTAAACACAAAAAACCTTTCTTGAGATTACAAACAAAATGAAAAATCTGAATCAGAATTCCCCGGGTGTCTTATTCTTTCTCAGTAATTCTCTGGTAATAACAATTAGACTTACTACGGAAATTGTCCAGCTTTTCTACAATGGCATAAAAATTCTGAAAAGTGGCATGAAACAGAAATGCAAAGTACTGCTATAACATGAACTGTGCAGAGACAGGCATGGGTTACTCTATTCAGAATCTGGCTTTGCGATCTAACTTTCTGAAAATTTTTCAACTCGAAAGAAAAAAAAAATTGCGTTCTCAAGTTTTTCATGTATTTCTCAAAATGTTCCCCCAGAGTGAGGAAAAAAAGTGGCAAATGGGTCAGTTCACAGTAGCTAAATAATTAGTGTTTTCTGGACTCACAGTTGACAGTATGAATCAGTCTTGTGTGTTGGGGAAAGAAATTTGCACTAATTTGGGCTAAGACACATATCCAGTCTCTGAAAAGAGCCTGCCTCCATCCTCTTTGCACCCTCCCTTCAGGTATTTGTATGCATTAATAAGAGCCCCCTGAGCCTTCGCTTTCCCAGGCTAAACAGTCTCAGCTCTCCCAGCTTTTCCTCATAGGAGAGATACTCCTGTTGCTTAATCATCTTCATGGCCCTGCACTGGACTCTCTCCAGCATGTCCGTGTCTCTCTTGTACTGTGGACCCCAGAACTGGACCTAGCATTCCAGGTACAGCCTCACCAGTGCTGAGTACAGGGGAAGGAAGCTCTCTCCACCTGCTGGCATTATTTTGTCTAATGCAGCCCAGAATACCATTGGCCACCTTGCTGCAACCTGCACCAGGACCCCCATGTTCTTTTCTGCCAGGCTGCTTTCCAGCTGGGCAGCCCCCACAGGTACTGGTGCCTGGGGTTGTTCCTCCCCCGGTGCAGGACTTTGCACTTTTCCCTGCTGAACTTCATGAGGTAATTTTGTTTGTTTCTGATGGCAGAATCCCTAGTAGTTTTCCACCAAAATCTAGAAGAGCTGAGAAGGAAATTATTTCTTGTTTTAGTGAGTCTCACTATTTCCCTCCTTAAAGAAACCAGGACAAAAGCATAGATGTTTTTCTTAACTTGCTTTCCACCTCTAAAATGTATTGTTTGACTGTGTAGTCTGTGCTCCTACTTAGATCAAACATAACTTCAAACTTCAGCATTATAAGAAGTGGTATGAAAAAAGCAAGTTAATTTATGTTACTTCAGATAAAGCAAATAGAGAGCAATATTTTCTGGAAGCAGAAAGAAAAATATAGTATCTTAAGAGAACATATCAATTTGAAAATCATGTTATTTTATCTGTTATATTCACGAGTGACAGCTAAGCTTCCCATCTTGTACAGACTTATCTACTGCCCACATTTAATCATATCCTTTTCCTTTAATGTGCCTAATTTGTGCTTGGTTCATTTCAGTGATCCCATGTTCCCATATGTTCACAGTTATCTTTATCCACTCCCCAAAATCACTTTTTTACAAATTTCAGAATTAATTCACTAGAACATTGTGATAAAATACTGCATTAGTGGATACATACACTAAAGAAATGTGTCCTTGCTGACTTACCTGCCAAATTCAGTGCGTGGTCCAGCCAGCGGTATGGTTGCACAAGTTTAACTGAAAGCTGAATTTGACTTCTGGATATTACAAAAAAGTACTATCAAAATAATCTGGCGTACAATAAACTGTGATCAAATGCAATGTTAAATCTTATTTAAAAATACTTAAAACATAGTAATAATTAAAAAAAATATCGAGGCCACAGTATGGGATGGACTTTCTGAGAAGAAGATGAATAGGTCTTTTGAGTCTGCGAAACAGAAGGTTTAGAGATTATGATAGCAGCCTGCAGGATCATGATATTCTTGCAGAGGATGAATGGGAATTGCTTGTTCCTTCTCTCTCCTTGTAGAGAAAAGAGGAGCTATTAAACAAAGCTGGTGGAAGTGAGGTGCTCGCCTAATTTTTCAAAACATATCAAAGGAAGTTTTTTTACACAACAGTTAGCAAACCTATGGAACTCCTTACCAAAGGAAGATCACACTTGAACCTGATGGAAGCAACTTTAAGAACATAAGTTCAAGGCAAGATTGTTGACCAGTTTGCTTTTAATACAAATAGAGTATGAAGTGAAATGCCTAAGATGAGCACTGGTCAAGGGTTGAATCTCTGGTAATCTCTGTTAGCGATCCACAGACACCAAGAACTTTCTAGCATTGGAGAATAGGAACCACCAGCTCCTCAGCTGTGGTTTATGAAGGCTTCTCAGCCTCTGAACAAAGGGTTCACATTCTCTCATGGTATGTCTAACAAGGGGATTTTGCATGGATATAGACACATACACACTTACTACTTGGGCTAGCCTAAAAACGCTACCTAGGAAGTGGGGAGATGTAAATAGCCTGGTGTTGTAGTATTTATGAAGTAAAACTATCAGTCTGGAAGTGGCATAAGTGCTTTTTCTGGAGGCTTTTTCTAAGGTGGTAGCTAATCTCAGGAACTGAACACTATATCCCAAAGGGTTAGTGGCCATAAACTTCTCCCCTAATGTGATAGGGTCAACATCCTTGGCTACATTTATGGCTGTAAATTAAACGGGGAAAAGCCTCAAGCCCTGGCACATGCTCATTAGCAAGACTACTCCCCAGTGGAAAGTAACTTTCCTAGATAATGTCTGGGCAGAGGCCAGGGACTGTTCCCAATAGGCAGTACTGACAAAGCTATACTGTTATCTGGGATGAGAGAGTTTAACTGTATGGAAGGAAGCCATTCTGTGCCAGTTAGCCTCAGGGTCAGAAAACCTGACCTTGTTTAGTTTAGTATTACAGACAGAATACTTCAACTGGAAGGCAAGAGGAGGGTAAGACAAAATGCAGATGGAGAACACAGGCAGTCAATCCGTGGGTGTAGGAGGAGGCATCATACTGGGTGTTCTTAACAAAAATGTTGAGATCTGCTTGTGCAGATAATATTTATTCTCAGATGATCCAGTAATGCACAGATCCAGTGTTTATGATCACCTAAGCACAACCTCACATCCTAGAGTGCATTTCTTTAAAAGATCCTTGCACAGTTTGGAAAGCCTGAGAGCAAACATGAGGACAGCATCCAACTCCTCAAAGCAGAAGGAGATCATCTGTTCTGTATGTACATGGAGAACAGAACAAGAAATTATGGGCTTAAATTCTGTCAGGATTCAGCTAGACTACAAAAACTTTGTAATGGTAATGAGAGTGAGGAACGGGAATAGGCTGCCTGGGGAGGTGGGGGAGTTTTTGTCACAGCAAGGCTGTGAAAATGGCTGTGTGGCATAGGTAAGGGGCTTCTGCAATACTTTTTTTTTTTTTTTTTTTTTTTTTGGGCTGTGGGTCTTTACAGATATGTGTCTTGTTAATTTTTAAGATTTATTGTAAAATTGTTGGTTGCAAGGGAGCACCTGAATCCTTCTGCTCTTTTTGCTTGAAAACTGTATCTTTAAAACAGTACAATGCCTACTCCCTAAGGTAAATTGGTACAGTTCTCAAGCCTGAGAGGCCATCATCCAGTAGCTCACCAGTGGAAGGTGTGTGAGGACAAACCTAATTTTACACCAAGGGGGTATATCTGTGCTGCTGTTTTTACCATGCATCTATATTAACATACATTTCTTTAATGCAGATAGACTCTATTCAATTCTCCTGCTTTACTCCCTTCAAATTGAAGCCCTACATTAGAAAACAGGGGTTAATGTCAAGTCAATGCATTGAAGGGGCTAAAGAAGAGGGGCAAAGCAAATACCATTTGTATTATCTGTTTTCTGAATTTACACATTTCTTGCTTTAATTTGATTTTTTTTTCCCCCCTCCATCGTGGATCGCTACTGTATCTTCTGTTTTTTGAGATTTATCTTCTGTTTTCTCTAGGAAGGCACAACTCATTCAGAAGGCAGGACCTCTCAGGGTAGGCATTAACTGTCATAAACTCAGTGTATTGCTAGAAAGTTTTATTCGTGTTACTGATCACAGCCCAAAAGCAGTTTCCAGAATGTTTATATTGGATTTAGTCTCTTTTTCATAGTAGAGACTTCAGTTTTTACTAAAATAATAATGAGATTAAAAAGTCACCATCATAACAGGTCCCTGTGACTTCTACAGCGATCTATGGTATTAAAATGATAATAGCTACATTTTATGAATTAATTCACTTCATGCTGTAGTAAACAGCAACTGGCTTTGCCAGAGATGTAAAGCAACAACTTCGCCTTTGTCCTTCAATGTTGTTAGTCTCCTGGTTTACTTCCTTTAAATTGAGGAAATAATCAATAATAACAGCTGCAGCTGTTTCTGTCCCTTTGTCTGCCAGCCAATCAGTTTCAATTGCAAAATCAAAGTCACACAGAAGCCTGTAGTCATGGAATTAGTGAAGCCCAGAGACTTATGACATAATACAGTCTCTAAGCTTTTAAAACTAGAAATTCTGCAATGAGAGCTAGGTAAGTCCTTATATCTCTCTGCCTTCTTCCTTCATGCAAATGAACATATGCATACACATACCCATATTGATATGTTTCTGCTCTATCGAGCTAATGTACATAATATTTGAAACTTTGGGTAGGCTTTCGGGTTTTTTGGGGGGGTGGGGTGGGATTTTTTTATAAAAAATAAAACAAAACCAACTTTAAAAATATGTCCACAGCTGTAGATGATGTATAAAGGGGAAATATTTGGATATTGGACTTCCAAATATAGACTTTCAGATACAGACTTCCAAAGCAGAGTTGCATGACAGGGTATGTATGCTGGACCGTTATAAAACTAAGCCACTATAAGTTAGACCATATATGAATACAGGTACTTATCCACCTGTTCCAGGCAGACACAAATAGTTCTAAGGATTTGGAAATGCCAGTACTCTAACCTCAGTATTAATTATGCTAACCTGGGACCACTTACCTTCTTTTGGTACATTCAACTTAATTTTTGAGACTACTTTTTTGATGTTGTGCTGCTTACCTGGAAGTGAAAAAGGCTATACTAATGAGTACAGACACAAAAAGTACTTCTTCCTGGTTATAAACTTAACAGTAATACTGGAATAGATTTTTATGGAGGTTCCCAGAACTTGCAGTAGAGGTAAAGAGGTAGCCAGGATCCCCTAGCTATTAAGGTATGGTTAAGTTCAGCAGACTGAAGGAGAGGTAAATTGATGGCTTATCTCCCCTCATTACAGTAGTTTCATGAGAGGGAATATGCACATTCCCTATGTGCTCAATATAAGTTTTCTACCATATCATTTGTTTTGCAAAGCAATTCTGTCTGAGATAGATTACCTTCTAAAATTAAAAACTTGACCCTTAATTAAGATAGTGTTTTAAAAGAAAACAGCAGTAGCATTCCCAAATCCAAGAAATCCAAATTGCCTGCCTTGTTGTTCCTCTATGAGAGCTCGCAGAACAGCTTTCATGGTCATTTATACCACCGTTCTCTGACAGAGAGAACAGAGAAATCTATGCTATAATAGCTGCTTTAAATGCATTTCCCATCTCCTAGCAGTGCTCTAACAGTACTTGGGAAATTCAGGTCTACACCAGGTGAAGAATGATGAATCCTGCCCATGCCTGTACAAAGTTAAGCCACATGAACTCTGGTGTTTTCTGGGTTTTTATTGAGTAAATAGATATTTATTCATACATAAAGAGATAAGTAGATGAAATGGGAATATTCAGCTCTTTTTGAAAATTATTTTCAATGATCTGAAAGTGAAAATCCAGTGCGCTTTTTTATTTTCAGGTAGAACTAACAGTATTCACAAGTACTATTGCAAATGACTGTTACAGTACATCTCTAAACTGTGAGTTTATTTTTGACTGGTATGGCTCATACTGAGTTTTAATGGCTTTTCCTTTGCTTGTCACTGCTGCAGCATGGTTTCAGTGTCATGTTAGAAGCAATCTAAAATTATAAATTGTTAGAAATAAAAAATGCTCTGTGAAGGTTCAAGATGTTATTCACCATGATTTCGTTCGTCTTGATTCAGATATTGAAGTTGGAAATCATCAGTATAAAGGCCAAATAGTTCTGAATGTTAGTGGTGTATGAAAAATGGCATAGAAAATATATATCAGTAGCTATTGTAAAAATACAGATTTTTGTAGTTCGGATTGTGTTCCCTTAAAATTAATAAGTCTTGTGGAAAAGATCTTTGGGGCTGGGGGGGAAGTGAAAATATCATTAGAAATTAATAATTATCAAATAACCTATTGAAAACATTATGGACATTATAATACTATATTGTGAAAATTAGAGACTTGAGGGAAGTTATTTCAAAGATAAAGTTTCAAAAATTATGAAGACAAAACATTTTCATAAGTTTTTCAGAAAAGTGTTAACTACCAAAAAGTACTGTTGTATAGGGAAGCTATAAATACAAGTAGTTTGAATCCTGTGAAACAGAAAAACTACATAGTTCAGAAATTTGGGGGTTACCATCACTTCTGTGGTTATTAGTATCTAAGCCCTTTTAGCCTTTTGTATGTTATTCCTTGAGAGACATCATTGTACTATCTGAAGACTTTATTGTAGACAGAATTTAACATAGTGTGCAACGTTATTACTGCTGAGTCTATGGACTGTGGGTCTGTTCAGCAAAGTGCTGTACTCTGTGTGGGGAAAGTCTCAGAGAGCACCTGAGAACACTCTCGTCATTATCAGTATGCTCTGCCATAGCCAGCACTGCTATTCCTGTATCTTCTTTTGTTGCAGCACTAAGC
Organism: Ibycter americanus; assembly: GCA_035590275.1. Taxonomy (NCBI): domain Eukaryota; kingdom Metazoa; phylum Chordata; class Aves; order Falconiformes; family Falconidae; genus Ibycter; species Ibycter americanus. The sequence continues at coordinate 81,229,368 of JAVJGI010000050.1, read as the reverse complement.
AGCAGGTTTTTTTCCCCATTTCTAAAGACATTATCTACTCTGTCTGACTGGAAATGTGTCTTTTACCATGAATATAACCTTTGGTTATGTTACAGACCTTTAACACTTTATCACGCTTTAAGAAATGTTTGACTGGGGTTGAAGATTTATGTTTCAAAGTGGTAAAGATAACATCATGCCGTATTTCATTCTCCTAGCCAGGTTAGTTATTTTAGATAATATTTTTTTTTAGTTATATGCTTCTGATTTGTGCAGATATTTCGAAAGGTGATACAATAAAATGCATGTTTCAACTTTTTAGTTTGAATACAATAAAAACTAATAAAAATTACAGCCAATATGGAGCAAATGCAGAATTCCTGACCAAAACCACATATGACCCAACTGAAATTTGGTTAGCTGAGCTAGCAGAGATAGCTGAGCTAAATCTGAGCCAGATTTGCCTTTTAATGCATACAAATCCTACAGCTGATGTAGCCAAAATTCTGGGAACCTGAGGTCCTTTAAGCCCCCATGACATTAGATAAATGACCCCTTGTAAGTTTGATTTTCCCTGGGGGAGAAGAGGTAGAGGGAAGCACTTAAATATTTTTATATATATATATATATGCAATCTAATTCTACAATTGCAAATGCAAACTTACTTAAGCAAATCAGGAAGAGAGATCTGGCATGTTGATTATTTTAATTAAATTGTTTCCCGGATCAGTCAGGAGATCAGAGCTTGTTTATTTATTTTCTTCAACTGTTTTTCTTTATGCAAGTGTAATACGAGTATTTATGCTTTTACTTCCTTTCTACCCCTCTTTCCCGTTATTTTTCTTTGGGGGAAAATTTCTCCAGTTCTTTCCCCTGTGAAACTACACACTACTGCATAAGCTTCCTTTGACCAAGTTTCCGTCAGTTTAAAATGTCTGCTCTTTAAAAAGAGAGATCTGCCTGCTATAGTTTGGTACATGTTACTTTCTTACTGATTTTATTTATGTTTGTTTATTTTTGATAGGCATTCTGTATATGGATTTACGCATGCTTTTTCTTCTGAACACATGATGCAGGTCAATTTGGGGAGACAAAAACTGATATTAGCATAGTATGTACTGAGGTAGAACTTCTCCAGTCCTTATTGGACCCAGACCACAGTATTAGTGAACAGTACATGCTATATAGAGGAGCAACATAAAACACGTCATTTTTATGTTACTACTTTGAAATCAGACAAAAACTGGTTTGCTGCCCACTACCATGGATACTGTTTTCCAGCATGATTCTCTGTGTCACTTGGATCAATATCATTTATTGTTTTCATTCAGTAGTTGCTGAAGGAGTGGTTTTGTTTCCACCATAAGGTGCAGTGTTCTTTCAGATCAGTAGCGTATTATACTGTCGCTGTCTATTACACAACAATTCAGTGTTTTCATCACTCTACCAAGAGTTTATAATCCAGCTACAGAAATTCCCCAGGCCAAAAAATGGCATTCAGCGAGCTTCAAGGACAAACAACATATTTTAATTCTCATCCTAGTATTCAACTTGTAAAGTATAATAAGCACATATCAAACTTTGATAGTCTGATTGCGTTTAATTTAAGAAGTGTTTCATCTTCTAGATAAACTTTGACTTTCAAGAAGTTAAAGGCATAATTCTTGGGCATGGGGCATTCAATTAATTAGTATGTAGCATAATGCTTCACTATGCATCATAGCATTTAGTAAGATCTGCAGGAGGAAGTCATCCAATCAATTCTGTGAAATAAATTTTAATATCAAAATATTAGTATTGAAAGATGGGATCCCATGAATCTAAATAAAACTAAACTTGTGATTGAGGTGCCTAAAATCCATCTAAACCACAGACAAAGATCTGGTACTTTTGATTTCTCCCGCTGTCTAGACCCTCTTGGCACTGAAATGCATCGGGCGCTGCTCAGTTGCCTGAAACTACCTGTGTGGTTCACTACTGAGAACATCTCTGACTTCTAGTGTTAATCTGGGGAGACAGAAGTGTATTTCCTACCTCAAGCTCTATTGTGACTCAGTTCAGACATGAAGATACCCAAGTGCTGTACTAGTCAGGAGCAGAGATAACTTTCTGGTTCTTTACCTTTTCCGCTAAGGACTGCTAGTTAAGGTCCTCATCCAGCAATGATGTCTCGGTTCTGCACTCTCAGCTTACATGTAGCTGAATCCATGTTTTCTGGACTACTTTTTCTTGATTTCTTCCTGATCCCATGGCAATTATCTGTCTGCTTACACATTGATGGTCCCCCAACATGGTGTGAAAACCAGTAGGCACGCTTCTGTATGGCTTAAACCCTGATGGTATCACCTAGTACCAGGAGCTAATCAGTAATTACTGCTGTTGTGGTTATAATTCCTCTTTTCTAATTAAAGGCAACCTTAGTCCATCAGTGCCCACCCTGTAAAGTGGCTGGAAGGATCAGATCCTAAGTGGAAGGAGCTGTTTAACACTTGTTACTTCCTTATGCAGCCAATGAAGAGAGAGAGCAGCCTAATTGGGTGTCTTCTTCAGACTTAGTTGCGGTAGATCTCTCTGTTGATGAGATGGGCAACTTAGGTGTCTGTTTGTAGAAGGGTTGGAGATGTTCATCTCCCCAGCTCCTTCCTCCTCCAGCCCTCCTGTGCCCCCTGAACAAGGTGCTAGAATTTAGATCCAGTGGATTGCAATCTGTTTTAATAATGAATAAACCAGATAAGTTTAAACAAAATTAAAATATACTGCCTTTTAAAAGTAGATACTGTGACATTAAAAGAATCAGTGTGCCAGGATCCAATAAGCAGTGTTAGTAAGAGGTGACAGGACATGGAAGACAGCATAAGATGAATGATACAATAATAAAGGCACAGCAGATGGCAGTTCTGGTACTAGGAGTACCGGCATGGTTCTCCGTAAACTGAGAGAATGAAGGAATTAACATAAAAGAAGAAAAAAAGGAAAAGACCAGTAAGTATGTTACAAATTTTGCTAACAGAAAATACTAGGCCAGAAAATACTGGCACTTTCAAGAGGAAGCAAAAGACAGTGATACAAGAAATCTGACATAAATAGTAGATTATAAAAAAGGTAATGCATATTTTACCATAGGAAATGGTCATTGTTATTAAGGGTTTGGGTTGGGAAAAATTGGTTGGTCATTCTGAATCTTCTTACCCTCTTTCGTGCTGTGTAAGTTATGGCTATGGTAGTGTGTCTGGTACTTAAGAAATTATCGGTACTATTTGCAGATTATTTCCGTTGAGAGTAATTTGTGGGCATGGAAGGAGAAGGGAAGGGGACAGTGAGTGCTCCGAATTTTCTCATTTGTTGGCAAGCGTGGCTGTACCTGCTAAACAGGATAGTCACTTTTCTCTGTTAGATGACATATCCATAGATCTGCATCCGTTTAGCATGCTTTGGTACTAACCAGGAAGAAGCAGGAAACACAGGTTTTTTGGAAATACTCATGAAGGTTTTGCAGCGTTCCCCCCTCCCCCCCTTCTCCTTCCTCACCCTATGCTCAGATTTGTTTTCTTTTTCAGTATGAAAGCATAGAACAGTGAGTTAACGTTTAATGAGGATTATTTGAAAGGTGTGGTAAGGAAGCAAAAGAATATGTAGAAAAACTAAATATATACATAAATCAGCGGGGCCAGATGATGTTCAGTCAAGGGTTCTTAAAGAACTGTCAGAATAAATTGTGGATCCACTTGCCATAATTCTGACAAGTCATTAAGAACAGGTGATGTACCAGGGGTCTGAAGAAGAGCAAACGGTTCGCCAATTAGTTGTAAACTGGCAGATTGGGCCACCTGGTCCAGCTGTATCTGAAATGTATTTCCCTTAAAGTTTTCCTCCCAGATCTTTATTCCTAGGCTACTGGGTTCACAGTGTGTAACAAAGAGAAATAACCAGAGATTTTTATATAACACAGAAAAGGAAAGAATACACAAACAAAAACAAGCCCCACAAGCTTTGGTCTTTAAACCTAGTTGTACAGTTGCTACTTGTGAAGCTGGCTCTCTTCAGGTATTTTTCTTTTTTTCATTTTCAAAAGATCTTTTTATACCTTTTCTAACTTATTTGTGAGCCTCAGCTGTGCTTTCAGCACAGAATCAAGTTGGAGAGATCTAAAAATATAAATGGTCAAAAAGATACCAATATCAGTGATTGGTTTTGGCCGTCACCTAGAAGTAAAATGCTAAAAAAAATGCCTTCCCTTTTTAAATGAGGGCAATAAGTATGGGAAGTATTATTATTATTACTGTTCATTTTTAAACATGATGTTTAATTTATTTCTACAAGCGAGCATTAACACTCATAATTTCAGGTCTTAAGCTGGACTCTCTTACACCAAATGTGAATTTAGACTGCAACAGTTACAATTTCGTTAAAACCAAGGAGGATAGTTAGATAACTATTATAAGGTATTTAATATTAAAATTTGATAAATTTTACAGTTAAGCATCTAATAATTCTTAGGGTTTTCTCAATGGTTAAGACTGTTTTACATACTTTTAAATGATGTATTTAATTTTGTACGGACAAAAATTGTGTTGGGATGAAAATAAAATGCATTAAGCCAAACATAATCCGTAGCTTTATCAGCTTTTGTTGCAGGGTATGAAAATAAAAATTCAATGTTGGTCCAACATGCTTCCATATCCATTCAAGTATATACTTGAAAGTGACCAGATAGAGGTTTTTGTTTATCTGTTAAAGCTGCAAAATATCATGCCAAACAGCTAACTGGATTTCAATTTTTTTTATCATCATTCACACAAGAAACTATATGGAGGAGTATGTAAACATTAGTTTATATAAGTGCTAATGGAAGATAGGAGGATTTTCTTATATTTTTTTAATTACAGAAGTCATCATCTACATGCTTTGTGTATGGCAAAAAGCCATTAAAAAAAAAAAAAAAAAAAAGAGAGAGCCTGGATATCTGAGCAGCTGATGTTTGTAGCAAGAGGAAGAGCAAGGACAGGCTTAATTCTGCAACCAGTATTCACATTGAGTAACATCTGTTCATGTGAATAGTCCTATTGAGCTGCAGGCATACTCACAAGCTCAGAGAAAAGCCATGCTACTGTATACAAGTGCCTTTATGATGGTCAGCCTAGAAAGAGATCATTGGCATTGTCCAAATGAGCAAGGACTAGTCATCTTGAAAAAGATGTGAAGCCTGGGTGCCCAGTTAATAACTGAATTTCAGGGTTTTCCTTTATACTATGAATTTCCTTCATAACTGTCCTTGTTCACTCATTCATGCCTATTAAAATCCCCATAGATGGAAAAAATAGTTGTGAACAATAAACTGGCATTTGCAAGAAGGCTGAATGACTGAGCTGAAGTGAGGAACACTTCACAAATCAGCCAAGCAAAATACAAAGTAAATCATCAGTCTGCATTGGGGTGGAATTTGTGCTGAACTGGGGAAGGAGCACTGTTTGGTGACACTGCCTAGCACAAGCATGTGTGTATGTTCTCTTTGACAAACCTTCCCTGGGAGTCAACAGTGCAATACAAAGTGTGTAGTTTACACCTTAATCTCATAGATTAATAGTAGCAATTTTTTTTCAATTGTCTTCTCTTGCTTATTAATGTGTATTCCAGTACCTCCTAAGGAGCCTAGTCAGACAGCAGAGTTACAGAGAACAGAGTACTGCACAAACTGAAAAAGCAATCCATGTCCTGGAGAGCTCACAGTCAGCTCAGTGCTTTCGTTGATGATCAGGCTGATCACTGATTTCACGTGTGAAACCAGAGCTATTGAAAAATTTTATGGGAATATATAAATTTAGGTTTCCCAATTCCCACAAGATCCAGAAGGATTCAGACCTATAGCAATTCTAAACAGTTCTGTTAATTCAATAGGTACAATTAGACCAGGGTTGTAAATGGGATATATGGTGGCTTTCCTGAAGTTACATGCCAGTTATATGGTTGAGCTGAATGAAATTTTTTCCATATGTCTTTGTCACTCTGTGATTAATGTTTAGATAAAAATAAAATGGAAGTGTTCAAGGGATCATTTCTTACACAACTGATCTGATACTGTATCCATTTAGGAAGTTAAGATACCAAGCACATAGCGGTTGGTTATTTTATTCCCACAGAACTGGCAGGCTTTGGACCAGATCCCAAATAAAGTTCTACACTTCATATTATTAGCAATAGTCATGATTCCTATGATGCAACCTCAAAATATGGCCCTATTTTGTGGAACAGCAAAAGCAATAGGCAATCTTTGTCCTAGCCTTTATAACTGAAGTGTTGCAGCAAGAAAATCTGTGTGTCATGGGAGCTAAACAAAAAAGTAATTTCAGTTTGATAAACCTTTAATTAAATTTTTAACCAACAGCTTTTACCAATTAGAAGATTATAAATGTAATTGAAAAGAAATTACATGTAGTAGAATTAGATAAACATAAAATTTATATAAAATCCGTATTCTATATGCATGTGAAAAATTCTGTAAATTTACTTTATGAAGTGTTTTATGTACACTGACCATAAAAAATACGTTAAAAGAACAATCTTAAGGCTACAGAGTTAGAACTCAAAACATAGAAATATGAATATATGAAATATTCAGACATTCTAACCTTAATTCAGTCTTCTTGTGAAGACCACAGTTTTCTGGACTCCATATAGTATGCTGCATTGTATTTTCCATGGTAAGTGCCATGAACTTCAGTGTGTATACTGATACAAAGAACTGTTTAAGTAATGGGGATTAGCATTGACAATGTCATATTCCAGGGTGTTTTGGAAGAAAACATATGGTGGAAAAAAATATCTCAAAACTTAGCAATTAACTATTTTCCCTCACTGCTCTCCTTTTATCTTCCTCTTTGGTTTTGTTTGATTGTTTTTCATGCTATAACCAAAATATCATTGATTAATTTTATTTTATTCTGAGAGGATAGTTTTCCATTGATTCAACAGATTTAGGACTGAGTCCGGTTCTTGTACCTGAATATGAGTTGAGTCAAACTTCTGTTGAACTTTCTCTATGCTTCCAATTGAGAGAACGCTTGTTCTTGGAGTTCGATTTTGTTTGATATTTTTTCTTTTCATAAATCAGGACAAGGAATCTTAGTTGGGTTTTTCAGATATTAACTGTATAGGGATGTTTCTGCTCTTGCTTGTTTATTATTCTGTATATCTGTTGAATTTAACAATTTTTTTTTTTTTTTAATTAAAACAAAATACCTGGAATATTCAATTGGTATTAGGTTTTGTAACAGCTTGGGGGTTTGTTTCTGTTTTTTTATTCAAAAATAATAATAAAAAAATAACGCAAACCCCTGAATTTTAAGTTTGTTTGACTTGGCAGTTCCCTTTATATTAATTGTATACAAAACAGTTTCTTACAAGTAGTCAAAACACTAATGTTTTTACTTGTACTTTTTAAAGGCTTTTTAACTGAGCATTGCCAGAAATGACAAGAGGCTAATAACTGCCATACACTGTTACAGATGTTTCAGCTTCTGCGGTGAAAACTCAAATAAGATTTTCAAGAATATTGATATTTTTAGCATTTTGTAACTCTAGTGACCGTTATCGAGTAAAGGCCATGAGAAATGAGATATTTTAAAAGTAGCAAATGGCAGCTTTTACAGTTATTAAATAAAGCTTTGATTCATGTGGGTTGATGGCACAATTACAGCATGTTCAACCCGACTCTTGAAATATGATTAACATAAGCTGATATTGTAGTTAAATATTTAGGTGATGCACAAGACATTTTTTTCACATTGATTCCTGATATTGTTGTCATTTTCTGGAAATATCACGAGCTGTATTACACATACCTATAAACCTGGACGAACTCCCTTTTCCTTTAATTTCTCCTATCCGTATAGGGGAAGATTAAAATAATGCTAAATTTTTCATAAGTTTAATATCAATAAATGAATATTTAATGAAAGACAAAATCAGGCATATAGAATAAACTGGTTTCAGCAGCTGTGAACAGGTTTTCACTTAGTGCATGGCACACTTACCTAGGACTCTAGACTCAAAGAAATTAGATATGTTATAAACAGATTAAAACAGGACTATGAGTATTCATGCTTTTTAAGGAAGTCTTTTTTTTTTTCCCATATAGTCTGTCAGTCGTGAAATCTTCTTTCACAACCCCTAAAGCATTGTTCCTTTTCATTTTAGTCAGCCAAAGCAGCTGGGTCTTTATAGCTGCAAAATGTTTGCTCACAATCAACTGCTGTTTTGCATACCGCTTTTCATCACTAGCAAATATTTTGTTTTTCACTATTACTACACGCTTGTCATAACTTGTCGAGGAGCAACATTGTAACATGTATCCAATTAATCAATGACATCTCTGTCTCTTCTGGCCTGATCCCTTCTGTGATGTATGCCTAAGGGAGGTGTGCACACTGCAGCAGATCCCCCAGACTAGCAAATGAGACTGTGCGGACACAAAAGTCCATCTGTAGGACTTCAGCAACAGCATGATCTCCTCAGACCTTGACAGCTTTGCAGTAGTAGATTGAAAGTAATTGGCTAGCCAAAATTATTCTAAGGATGTTTTGAAGTGTGATTGAGACATCTCATGACAAGGACACCTGACCCACTTTTGAAATGGCTCCTGAATAACCACAGCCATTTGGCCTATGATAAGATAACCGTATTAGCCATATGGTTTGTAATCTGTTGCCGCAGATCTGTCAGGACCCTTAGGCTGTGATCTCTTCCTACAGGGCAGTGATTCTGATGAGTCTGTGGTGCTACCCTTGTCTAACAGTAATAGCAATAATAATAATAATGCATACAATAAATACAAATTAAACATATGGAGATATGCATCTGATACTGTATGACTGTGGAAGCTCATCAGGCTCATGACTGCCCAGCCCTAGATACAAGACTGCCTGGGAATCCCAGGTCCTCTAGGCACACAGAAAGTCATAGCTTAGCAGTAGAGCTCAGAAATGGGATGAAGTGAGTTTTGCTAATGTATAATAATATTTATTTATGAAATATATTTTAAAGCAACCATCCAATTATTTCATTTATGTCGAATTGCAACATACTTTTGCCAGATGGTGTTTCATATCAGGTCAAAAAATAATGAAGGAATTTGGCGTTAGAACTGAAGTAACAAGAAAAGATGAGTAACTACGGACTGCAAATTTGTTATACCATATTTTTTTTCTAAAATCAAGCTTTTTGTATTTTTTTTTTATTTCTATGGTTTTTATCTCTTCCCTGTGGATTTATTTGTTTTTATTGCATTTTTCTTGCACCTTGTTAGAAGTTAGCAAAGATAATTTACAATGTGGTGAAACAAACTTCCAATTCCCAGAGAAGTGTAGACTTGAAATAATTTGTCCTTTCCTTTTTTAGATTATTTTATTAGAGGTGTAATCAGTGGCTGGGGATGGAAGGATGTGATTTGAAATTGCCAAGAGAAAGAAATAATTTTTCACTAACAATTCTGAAGAAATTCCTTCACAACTCAGTATGTCCAGTTTTACTATTGACATTTCGTTCTTGTCTTGAATAGAAACGTAGGTCTTCTTAAAATTGCTGGACAAATAAATCGTGGAGAGCTGTAGTTTAGACATGTTAACAGTGCACCATCATGAGTAGATTTTGTTGTCCCAGAATACAAGTGCTATTCTTATATTTCCATAGTTCTTCCCCCTTGCCCTGCCCCTTTCTCCCAATCCCTTCTTGGGAACAGCTTCAGCCTTTGCTGATGTGATGGTAATGGTGATCAGGCCATTTACTTCCACCTGAACTGGTAGGTTTTATATCTTTTGTAGGTTTTATACAACAATTGATTTCTGAAATCTTTGCCTCATTAAGAAATAAAAGATTGAGCCTGAGCCACTCAATACATGGTCACGGTCTCAATGGACTCTGTTGGAATTTCACATATTTCAAAGATTATTAGGAATGGTCTTCAATGAGTACAAGTGACTGGTTCTGTATCTCCTAGCTACCACTTCAGCCAGCTGTCTTGGTCTTTCAAGTATTTTAATTCTTCTACCAAATATCATCAATATTTCTATGAATCAAGTATGTCACTTGAAATTAAAATGCTCATTTTATTTTGAAGGTTGATTTTTTTAAAAGTGACTTTACATGAAAATCTAAAATTTCTCAGAAGAGTGGAGGTTCTCAGAGAAATGTGAAGTTTTAGTCCAGCTTTAGTATCTTAGAGAGGGAAAGCTTTCTGTACTGGCATTTTGAACAGCTTTAAATAGATCAAATGTATGATTCTTCCTTTAATGTTTCTTTCTTTCCCAGGGAAAAATGCTCATTTTCCTTAACCATATATTTAGAAAATACTAGTGACTCTGGCCTTATGCTTCTATGAAAAGCAAGACCTCAATAAAAAAAAAAAAAATGAGGCTAAGATCCAGGAATGGAAGGGTTACAACCTATCTTTTCTATGCTAGAATCTAAAGCCAGATGTGTAATACAAATACTGTAGTGGAATATGGAGGGAAGAGGAGAGATGATCTAATATATACAGATGCTAGCAGTCAGAATTACTAAAGCTGTACTGAAATTTCCTCTGCACCTGGCACTGGAGGTGTTAGCCATGCCAGTTCAGTCCCCCAACACAGATGTTCTTGTTGTACCACTTCTTATGTGTAACATTTAGGTTTCTCTTTAGCTTGGCATAGCACGCATAAATACAGTAATCCAAAGGCCACCTATTTATTAGTGCACCTGCATCTTCTGCTTTCTTTAATTCCCTTAGTATATTGCAATCCCCTTGTGCTGCTGATCCTAGCGCAAAGTAGTGTTATGGAAAATAAAATTCAGGTATTATTACCATGCAGAAATTACAATGATGGAAAATATTTTTCAAAATCAATCACACATTATATCACACAAGGCTGAATTTTCAGGTGGCTAAAATATGTAAATGCAAACCTCTTTGTTGTACACAACCTTATTTGTATTGCTTTATAATTAGTATACTGAAATCATGTACCATAAAGTAGTTACCATAGAGATAGGCCTCAATAAACAGAACACTTAACAGTCATGCTTGAAACATGCATGTAGTCCATTTGATGCCACTGAATCACCACACTTAAATGATTCGTTGGACAGACACCAAGATTAAGGTCCTTTAAAAAATTGTCTCCTAGCCATTTGTTAAAAGTAACCTGGAAGGTGAAAATTCCAAAATACTGATGAACAATCTTTTGTCCTTCCAGATCATTTTCCGTATGTAACCAAAAAGCAACCCTCACACTCTTACTTTCCAGTGTGTAATTGATTAGTAAAATGGAAAGAAACCCAGAATGATTGTTCCAAATTCAAATTCAATTTGAGGTTTGCTCCTTCCATTTTGGACTAGAGGCGGGGCTTGTCAGCCTGAAAGGGGTCTTTTCTTTCTGTATCAGTTGGCAGGATGAAGGATATTAACTCTCCCTACAAGTACTGGCGAACAATATATGGCATATGTTGTGCAAATAGCACATACAACAAAACCAACAACATAACACAAGAGCACGTCCCATCATGGCCCACCTAGAATCCCAGGCACTAAATTAACCCCAGGAGCTTCTCAAGCTCATACATGTCTGAACTGAAAAAGAGTAATCCTATATACATACTATTTCAGTTTTGGCCTCAATGCTTGGAAAAGGAATTAAAAAAAAAAGATACATAATAAAGCTGAATTAGTGAAGTTGGAAAGTAGAACACCTTTTCTGAATGGCTGTCCTATTGTAATGCCAGTAAGTAACCAGGAGGCTTGCCCACCCTCTGGAACTCTCTGATTGTAGCTGGTCAGGAATTACAGTAGAATTTCTTTCAGAAACTCCAGATATGATGACCGCTATTCAGAGTAGCATTGCCATATTCAGGTTTAGCATAGTCCAGCCTGAAAACAACTAAAGTGCACATATTGCATTCATACAATTGTGATCGCCATATCTGTTCCTCATGTACTTTCTCTTACTCTCCATCAACCAGAACAAAAATAAGAATGAAAAATGAAAACTAAAATAAGATGAGAATCATTCCCTTAGTTTTATAGGTCTCCTATTTTGCATTAATCTCAATGAGGATATATTTTTCTGACCATGTCAAATCACTCTAAAGACAAATTCAGTAAGGCTCCACATTTCAGTGTAGATTTTCAGCTCAGGATCTCAGGATGAGTTAGCTCTGGGCCAGGACTTTGCTTCTCAGTTTCTCCGATACCTGAAACGTTGTGAGTGGTGGTATAGTTGAATAGTGTGTGTTCAGATCTTTTTTTAGTAAAAGATTGTGGTTTTCACTTTGTGGCAGAACATCATAACCAATGAAATTATAACCAGATCCAGTTTTGTTTTAAGTTGTCTTTTCTTGTTTGGAATGAAATAAAGTTTATTTTTTCTATTTAAAACTATTCAGGACCAGAGCACTAAAAATAACTTCAGTCTCGCTACTGTGATACGTCTAGCTGACTCTCGTCTTTTTGTCCTGGAGAAGAAATTTGGAACTGTTCTGTACTTGTCTTGATCATGGTTATGGAAATACCTTTTCTTCCTATGTGTGTTGTAAATAACTGTTGAGAAAAGCTATTGAAAAATAGCTTGATGTTAGTCATTAATACTTATAATATTGAAAGGTATAATAAGAATTATATGTCTCTTCATATAAAGCACATCAAAGCAGACATTTATTTTTCTTGCAGCACTGTTAGAGGTAGTTTTCCCCTTTGGTTTCTCCAGTAACAAAGGTTTCTGCACATTCCAGAACTGCCTTCTTGTAAACTAGTAATAGTGCAAAAACTGAGTTTTTAGCAATGTGTGTAGTTCAGATAGGAAGAAAAATTACTGCAATTTCTTGTACATAACTAGATTAGATAGCAGAGACCAAAACCCACAATGACAAATTATGAGAACAGAACAGATTCAAGGAAAGTAAGCGTCAGGAAAATCTACTCACCTACTTGGAGCTCAGTCCTGGAGGTAGCAAACACACTTGTGACCCGTTAAACAATGAGTAAGTAAAGGGTGTGTCACTTCTGCAGGCCTTAGCCTTCACAAAGGAGCCAACACATGTGGTAACATTAGGATGGTAGATTTAACAGCAAGTTCGCTTTAGACACACTGCTGAGTTGACTGAGCATGCTAGCTTGTCTCCTAAGATTCCTTTTGGTGACAACAGAGAAAAACATGCTCCTCCAGAAAATCAGACCTGTTAGACACTTCCTCTGAATCACTGTCTGGAGAAAACTCTGAGCTTTCTTCAGTTCTCCATATAAAAGTTCCTAACACCATTAGAGTTCCTCTCAAGGTACCATCCTTTCATCTGCTTCTTCTGCTGTTCCTGTATCAGGCTTGTCAGCCCTTTGTGAATGTCCTGGAAATCCTAGGCCACCTCAGACATTTAGTTTAGTTTAAACACATTTAGTTTAGTGGGAAACTAAATCAAAGCATTTACTGACTGCAGGAAGGTAGGAAGATTGTCTGATGTGCTTAGATGATACAAACACCTGCTCCAGAGTTCAATGAATTTGACTTCATTCAATTGCCTGATGTTCCTTTTGTACAAAGAGAAGGTATGGACAATGTTTGTAACTGAAACTGCAATCCAAAGTGTGATTGCAGCATTTATGTAATTAAATTAACCCCAGCAGTGAGAGAATGAGGGCACAGAAACTTAGGAGGCCAACCAGCCCCTAAGAACTTGGGAATCTCAGCAAGCTCATATAGACTATATTGCCACCATCACTGTTATGTTGGTTTTTCTTGTTAGTACCTATCCAGATAATGACCTTGGATATCTCTGCCATGCTGACGACTCCTCCCCCAGCTGCAGCAGAAATACATAACCTTGAATACTTTAATACAGGCATTCTAGACCATAAGAAATGGCTAAAAGTGATCTATGATACATCCCATTGATTTTCAGAATACTTCCCTGGGGTTAGGCTCTTGGTTAACAACTAAAAATTGCTGTCCTTCAAACAAGTATCCATTCTGCATACTGTGATCTCCAAACACCATGGAACACTACCATGGTAGAGGAAGCAAATGGAATTTGTTCTCATAAAGGGAAAGAGGAAGGAAGATCATCTTGGGGGGGGTCCTGAGCCCCTGGACCAAAATCATTACCATCTTCATTACCACCAATCTTTAATCAAAAGAAGTTTTAATACTCATGTAAATGGAATGAGGATTTCTTTCTGGTGGATATCTAAAAAATTCTGGTGGATAAATACAGGGATAATGCCATTATTAGAGTTTGCTACCCTGCAGAAAGGGAACATTTATCCCCTGTTACTACTAGTCCCCTTAGAAATGTACAAATCAAAGCTGGTTTTTATTGATCAGATTTCTACATTTCCATCAATATTACTGTATTTTTCTTTTCTTGGCTGTGGCATTTTTATAGGGTAATCAAATATCCAATATAACTAGAAGCCATTTAAAGTGAATGCCAGAACTACTAAGGAGTAATTTGAGAATTAGATCTATTTTTGTTAGTTGAAATGATCTTGACTTGCTTATATTGTATTGTACCTGATGCTCAGTAATATGATAGTACCAATACAAATAGAAAGATATCCGGTTTGAAGTTCTTAAATATCTGTTAAAAGTGGTGAGCAGTCCAAGCACATTAAAATTCCATTTTCCCCCATACAAGTGTTTGCTGCAGATGACCCCCACTGATCTTAAATATATTTCTGTATCTGTAACTGAATAGAGGTTTTCCGTACAGCATGTTCTAATGGTACTCTGGCCTTTAGCCAACAAGGCACTGAATAAGGCTATTTTTAAAATACAGAAACTGGGAACAGCTGCAGCAATCAAATTTGATAAAAACAGAGAGGAACTTTGCTTTTTTTTTTTTTTTTTTTTTTTTTATGGTTTGTCCAAGTTTAGACTCCTTTCATAAGAACGGCTTTTGTTCTGTTGGATGAAGGGGATATAAGAGTAACACAGTGAAATCCTTTTGAACAAATAACTTTTAAAAGAATACAGATTAAAATAATAGGGGGCTTTTTGGTGCAGCAGCATGTTCAATGCAATTGTACCTCAAACTATTAAAAGAATAAATCTATAAAAAAAGAATACATTTTGTCTGTCAAGCTTTACTATAAAAGACTTACCCATAATGATCTCCTGAACTAGGAGATGAAACCTCTTGTTTCAAATGTTGAACATCTGAACGTTGGTATTAGGGAGTAGTTTTTGGGTGGAAGTGATTTAATTTGAATGCTCTGGGGTGGGTTGTGGGGGTTTTTTTTATTATTGTTATTTTTCTTCTTTTACTATTAATCAAAAAAGTTTTTATGAAGAACTTTCCTCTCCTTCCCCCTGGTAAGCTGGAAAAAAAAAAAAGTTCACTTAAGGAAAAGTTTTACAAAGGCCTTCTGTGCACATTAAAAAGTTTCATAAAGTATTTAATTATAAGGACTGATTCTTCCTTGTTTGCCCTCCTCTTTTTTTGGGAAACTTGTCATTCAATGATTAATGAGAATCACGAGATGATTATATACACACAAAAAATCCATTACGCAGTAGTAGGCTGAACTGTATCTGTTAAATTATTCCATCTGAGGACAGAGTCTCTGCGCTAGACTGATGCAAGGCACAAGATACTGGGTGAAACCTGGTATTTGCTGAAGTCACTAAGAGTTTTGCCACTGAATTTGACAGACAGGATTTTATTGACTGCATTCATTTTAAGTGTCAAAAGTAGCAAATATGTGTGTGTGGTTTTGTGTGTGTTTATATATATGAAATATCTGCTTAATATATTGTCACTGTATCTGGGTATCTCACCAGGGTGAAGATTACAGCAGTGATATATCTTCCTTTCTTCACACTAAGAGGCAGGCTTAGCTTGTTTTGTTTTGTTTCAAAAACAGGAAAAAATATGAAGGCAAGAGTAAAGGCTTGAGTTGAGAATCAATACCGGCATGAAATAGATATATGGCGCCAACAGTTTTTTAATGTTTACAAGCGAACTCAGCAACGCAAAATACACAGAACTGGGTCAAACGCTATAGATGTAGAACTTGATATATCATCCTCGAAGTCAATATTAAGAGGGAGAATAGACTTTTAAAAGCAGAGGGTTGAAATTCAGGAGCTGCTGATTTATTTCCTGTCTCTGCCACAAACTTCATGTGTGATCTGAGCTAGGTCAGTTCTGCAAACTCATGCTGCTTAACTTTACATGATAGGAATAATATGACTCTTGTGGGTCTACACACAATATATCCAGCTGAATATGGAAGCAAACCTTTTGCAGGACCTAAACTTGTCTGTGTACAATTTTCACTTTGTAAAAATGGACATAATATTATTTTTCCCCAATGCTTTGTCTGTTTTATTTGTCTATATTATAAATTCTTGGATGTAAGAGCTGTCTTTTGTTATATGTCTGTGAATTAGTAACAAAACAGAGCCTTGACATCATCTGGACCTCCAGGCACAACTCTGATACAAACAATTATAAATGTTGAGGCATATGTTACTCCAGGTAACTTAAAAAACCCCAGGATGTACAGATTGCTCTTGATTTACTGATTTCTTGTAACCAGGAATATAGAAAAAGCTATTCATTTGGAATCAGGAGACTACATCAAACACTGAATACATTTTTAGCATTTTATACAACAGCAGTCCCTATCCATGCATATGGAAGCGACCCCACATTCCTGCATAATGGGTAACTGTAGATTTAAAACATGCTGTGTTCTAGGAAGATGCTGAACAATTCATGTGGTGCAAAGCATCAAGCTCGGGAGTTTTTCCTCTGGCATCATACCAGTTTTCAAATTCTTATCCAGTATTTTAACTGGAACCAGAAAATTTCCAGCATGATGATTGCTAGGGTTTGATTACATTTAGTAAGCCATGGAGCCCCTTCTCTTCAAAGACAAACTGCTGCCAGAGACAGATTTACCACTGACCAGCAGTGTTTTTATGCAAATGTGCCTGAGTGAGTGCAGTAACCCCAAGTTATAATAGAGTCATTCAATCTCTTGCCAAGACAGCAATATTTATAAATTGCAAAGATAAATTGGATATCAAAACCGGTTCCATTACAGAGGGAAAGTTCTCTATGTAAATCAGTATTTCTAATCACACCATGCTTCTTCCCACCCCTACTCCATTTTGCTTTCCTTGCTTTATCTTCATAGATGAATTCCAAATGTGTTTTTCTCTTGTGTGTTCACTTTGAATATTGAAGCATTCAGCTAAAGCCAAGCTAATGGATAATGTAAACTCCTTACTACGAAACTTTAAAGTCTCCAAGTGTGTTTCTTCATGCCTTGGGGAAGTGCTGTAGAGGGCTTATATTCCTGTACAGTGTTTTGTCTGCTACTTGTGCAAGTTTCTGTTTGGACTTCTCTTTCTCCTGTTGCCTGATGGGAAGAAATGGGCAGTCATCTCCCTAGTGACTTTATCTCCCCATCAGGAATGAGTGCAAGGGGTCAGATGCCCCTCTGCATGCTAGTCACCATCTGCTGACAGCAGCGCTCTCCTGGGAGAGCTGGCTTTGTTTACTGACAGGGCTAATATGAGGAGACACGTGAAGTACTTTGGTTTGTGGAAGAGGGCAGGAGAGGCATGGTGCTGAGAAAACATTCCCACACACTCTAATGGCTCATTCACATAGAAAACAAGCGACAGCCTTCAGCTCTTTCACAGAGCTCAAAGTAGAACAAACAGACTCAAGAACCCCAAGGCACCAGTCAAAAAACACTTTCCTAATGCACTAATACTGAGATGCTCTCCGTGATAGCTTACCTATGAGACTCAGCTCATGGGTATTCATTTAGGCAACTAAATGATCTGGCTAGATTGAAAACTGCTCAGTATCTGGTAGTTGATGTTGTTTGCTGTTAGCTACTAAATTCTTTTTGCAAATCTAACCTTCAGTTTCCTAAATCTAAAGCTCCTAAAACTGGTTATGATAGGTGAAGCATGCATTTGGAGCATTTTGTCAGTACTGTCACCAATTGGTTTTTTCTTTTCAGAATAAAATCTGTAGAACAGAGAAGAAATACAACATGTTTAAAAAGCGATTGTTTTTTTACTCCATAGTTGGTGGAGACACACAGAGATGCAGTAACTTCAGGACAGAATTTAAGGATCAAAAAGAAGTGACTTTCTGAATTGGTTCTCTAAAACAATTGGGATACATGTCATGGAAAAGTCCATGTTATAAGCTGTTTAAGTGATGAATGATGTTTAGCAAACAGCAGCATTCATTATTCCGGTCTACGATTTGTAAGATGTATAAGCAGACAACAAAAGCAGTGATAATAGGTCAACCCACAAGTTCACGTAGCTCAGTACCTGACCTCTAATGCCAGCATGCATCGCATGATTAGAAATAAAGAATAATAGAGCAAACATACAGTGATTCTTCCATTAAGATATCCTACCAAATATGTATTGATTGTGTTTTAGGGAATTTCAAAGTCTAGAATGGCATTATGGTATAACAAAGTACTAAGTAAAAAGAATTTTCTGCTTGTTCTAGAACTGCTATGAAACTGCTTAGTTCTTGCATTTTGAGAAATAACGAATTACAATACTGTCTTCACCTACTCCATGATACTCATTGTTTTCTCATCTTTCCTCCATTCATTTCCTCACTTCCTGAAGGGTCCTAGTCTAATTTGTTTTCATACAGAAGCTGCTCCCTATTGTTACCATGTTTGTTGCTCTGTCATTTCCAGTTATTTTATATCTTCCTGTGCATTGCTGAGTAGACTGGAACTACAAACTCCACACTGTATGGATGAACCAATCATAATATTTAATGATATTTGGTCATTATTGAGCACTGAACTGACATTTTCATAGAAGTAGCCACAGTAACTCCATAATGTTAATTCCTGCATGACAGTATTGATTGTAGCCCAGCAAAATAAATATACATGTATATATGGACATATAAACACAGACACACCATATTTACTTTCAAATGTAATATATATGCATATAATAGTCTACACATCTGTAGTTAGCTATGTCATATGCAGTTAGCTCTGTTTTCCCTCATGGACATTAAGTTACATGTATTGAATTTTCTGCCTTCGTATAGCCCCACTACTTAGCACTGTAAAATTCCTAAACTTTTTTTTATAATTGGCTTTTTTCTTTACTTTGTTGAACTGTCAGTAACTCACTGTCTACTTCTATTTCCAGATTATTTAGGGGTATATGTTGAGCAGTACAGAGGCCAGCACAGATCTTTCTGAGAAATCAGTGATAACCTTCCACCAGCATGAAGAATTACTTCCCTTTTCCTATCTTTTAATTTAATAGAAGATCCGATCTCTTTGAATAGAGCTTAGTCTCTTTCAGAATCTTTGGTGAGGACCTTTTAAGAACAAATGTAACCATTGATGTCTTGACCCTTTATATTCAACCCGTGTACTTATAGCCATGTAGCATCTTTAAAGAATGGGACTATAATATGCACACTCCGTTTTCCACTTTTGCTCACTCTTTCTTGTCAAAGTCAATATAGCTCAAGGATTTGTTGAAATGGATATGACTATGCAAAAGCATAAGGTCAAATATATTAGCAAAGGCAAGAGCGTGAACTAACCCTAAATCGATAATTGCATGTTACGTTTGCTTCAGTTTACTGCTTCTGAAGCGAGGTTATGTCTAATTTAAGCTTGATTCTAAAAATATTCATATTTTGCCTAAAATAACCCCAACTTGCAAATGTGCCACTGCAAATGTGAAGTTTTTGAAGTCTGTGAAGGCTTCGCTTTTTTGGTAGATAAGAGTATTGTTCAGTTCCATCTTCCAGTATTTAACATACCACATTTTTTTTTAGATGTGTAGTATAGATCAAAGGGCAGGATTTGGCCCTTAGTTACCTGCTGTTACTGGCACTAATCTCTCAGCTATTGAAGAATGATGCATCAAATTTATATCACTGCAAATGTCACTATTCTGAATCTTGCATATGTTGCCTGAGCTGTCAGTAATAAAAATCTGTTCTTAATTATTCTTGCCTTTAAAAAACAATAATTTTCTAATAACCCAGTGAATAGGAATTTGATGTTTTCTTTAGCTGGAAACATTTTAATGATTTAGTACATCTATAAAGTTCTGTGTGCTTTTATAATATAATAACTTTTGCAAATGAGTATGACTTTCCCATTTAAATCCCTATGGCTATCAAGAAAAGCAGAATTTGTTTAAATCTGAGTTAAGTTTAAAAGTGGGTAACTTAAGGAAAACATTTTAGGAGAAAAACAATTCAGCAGAAAGCCAGACCTACAAAATTGGGTTTACATGTGTTACAGGGATGCAAAATATAAAAATGTATAGTTAAAATTAATCATATTGTATATTTTAATCTTTTGTCCATCTTATTGTTTTTCCTTAACAGGAATGAATAGACTTTATTTTTACTTCATTAATATTATATGGAACTGATTTTACTGTGATGAGAGAATGAAAATAACAAAGAATAGTAAGAAAGTATAAGAAGAAAAACAAAGGCTTTGGATTGTATCAGATTTTCTGGTTGGAAGCAGAAAAATCCAAACCATAAATCCTATTTACTTTTAATACTTCTCCCCCACACACACACACACACCATCACAGTACTTCTTTCAGTTAATTACCTTCACTGAAAGCCCAGAGAAGTGAACAGAAGAGACTCTCTTTGAAACTTTGGACTGGCCTCATAGATATGATAATTAGCATGAAATTCTACCTTCATTAAAGGTTGAAGGGTTTAAAATGTACAAAGAGTAATGCAGTCTCCTTTGTTTTTTGATGTGATGATAGACTAATGTTTTAGCTCATTGCTGTGCTTCACCGAATAATATACCCTTTGGAAACATGGATATTAACAGCCAATCTATAAAACACACATAATATACAGCTAAAAAAAAAGTTTCTTTTCCTTGTCTGTTTGGTCTTCACAACATACATTTAAACAGGAGCATATAAGACATTTGATATAAAACACCCTAGTTGATTTTGGATAATATTTCATTACCTTGCTTTGTTGCTTCTCAAACCAGACTGCTACATTACTGTTTAGGTTTCTGTTTGTATCTCTGTTTATATCTGAAATTCTGGATAGAATTTGTCCTTGCTCCTTGAAGTCAAGCAAACTAACATTTATTTTGCCAGACACATTATTTATTTAAATATTTTTTGAAGCTTAATGCCAAAATGATACGTAGTGAAAAAGCAGTGTGAAAGAAAAATATGTAACTGAGTGCAAACAAGCACTATGAAGTTCAGGAAAGCTAGATCAATAGCTGCTGATATAAGGTTTGTTTCTGCCCTTTTTGCATTGAATCTGTGCACTAATTGAGACAAAGATCTAATGCAAAAAAAAAATGTGGTCTCATAATTAAAGACTACAATAATGCATGCACACAAAGGCTGAATTATAATTGTACCTGTCGTCTTGAACATGTTGTATAGAAGAGAATCCAATAGGGTCTGGAGCACTGACTTTTCCTGTTTAATGGACAATGGACAGCATAAATTTCTAACCTGCAAACATCTCATCCTATGAGTGTCAGGTAACCTAAATGAAGGAGCCTTTCCTATTTTCTCATGTAATAAGATTATTTGTTCAGTATTTATGTGTTAAAAAAAAACGTGGACATTATTGTTGTATTTTAGAATCATTTTTGTCAGGATATTTCAGAGCAGTGTGACAGTAGACCCACATGTGTCCAACCTTAAAGCCACAATCACTTCTTGGGAATCATTTTCGCCAGTTCTGTTCTCCACATCTTTTATTATCAGCTGATCTGACAATTCATGCTAGTCAGGATGACCACTGTCAAAATACTGTCTAGATAAAATGTGGCTTTTTTCAACTTTCGCAGATGTAAGTGACCAGCTTATGGAAGTGGTTGGTCTGGAAGGAGCCATGGAGATGGGACAGATATACACAGGTCTGAAAAGTGCTGGAAGACGGCTTGCCCAGTGTTCATCTGTTGTCATCAGGTATCAGCAGCTTTAATTTGCACTGCATTGTTGTAGTGAAACAGTAAAGTTTATATATTATCAGTTCACTTTCTTTGGTAGTTTAATAGTCATAATTACTGTACTTATTTCTTGTGAACGTATCATTTTTGTATATGAAATATATCTGTGCCATCTATATTTTATGCCCATACATCTTCCTTCCTTTAAGTGTGTCAAAAAACTAGGAAAAGGGTATTTACATTCAGTCTTCACATGTTGTATTCAACTGTCATTTCATCCTATGAAAAAATGTTGTCAAGCAGTTGGAGCAGAAGGAGTAAAGCCTGAATATCTTGGGTTTTATTATTGACGTACACTCCGCGCAATTTTGAGCAAAAGGTCATTTAACATTATGTTGACACATTTTAACCCATTTATAATGCATACCTCACCAGGGAATAGTAGCATGTAATTAGTATTTGTAAAGCACTTTTTTGATCTGTAGAAGTCAAAGTGCTCTGGTTTTAATTTATTTGTTATTTACTGAACACTGACAAGTCAGTATTATTAAATGTGTTGGCATGTGTAAGCCGCTAATGGTGGAGCACCCTAATTTAGTTGTATTTTGTCATTTCTATGCTAAAAGTGACCAGAACATTCACAATAGAGGAAACTTGGATTAGGACTCAAGGAGAAAATAATTATTCTAACTTTTGGATTAGATAAGGACTGGAAAAGAGAGAGATGGTCAGCTCTTCCTCAGTGAAGAATTTCTCATGAAGAATTTTTCAAAATTTTAATAAAATTATAAGCTATACAATTATAAGCCCCAAAAGCCTAAAATGAGTATAAAACAGAAGAGCAGCATTAAAATCTTTTAAGAAAATAGGCAGGATTTGCTAAAGTGCCTGGCATATTTTTGAGACTATCCTCAAGGATTGAGTGATGTTGACTTCAAAAGTACTCTCATGTAGATAAGGAAGAGAAGAAAGATCACAGAGGTATTACAACCTTCTCTGCATACCAAGAGATAATTTTTATAATCCCACATCAGCAGGACCACAACTGCAAAAGATTCAGAACCCTTCCAAACCTATAAAGTGAGAGTTCATTCAACATTCTTCCCTTCCTCCACTTACGGCCATAGATGACAGTGAACAATCACATGAACTGTTAGTTGTTTTCAAATAATGTCCGAGCCAGAATTTCCATTGACCAACATCAGTGCTCAGTTGACTCATTTTTCCATTATTAGATTTATCCACTCCACATTATTTCTGACAGTCTTGTATGGAAACTACTATAATGCAGAAATATGAGGTTGGAAAAGACCCAAAAAGATCATCCTTTTTTTCTTCTTTTCTTTCTCATTTGTCTATACTGTTCTTAATGTGGTATCTGAAACTTGACAGGGAACACTGGCTATAGGTCATCAGTGCCCCTTTACTAACAATTTAAATTTATAACGTAGTAAAGCCTCTGAATATAGTATAACTGTCATGTTATGTGAATGCTTTGTCTAACCCAGAGTTAGACACAAGTGTAATAACATCTTTTATGCTTCTAATAAATTATAATGATAGAGCTAAAATTTATTTCCTTTAGAGTTGCCAGTCTAAATTATAAAAAATAGCAGAGGTTGCTTTGTCTTTTCAGTTAATAAGGTTTATTCCTGAAGTTCTTGTGTAATCCATTCTTTATTTCACAAATTACAAACTATTCTCCCTTGAGAGAGTAGTGTACTACTTGCAAAATGTGTGAATGTTTGCAATGTTTTTGCTTTGTGTGTTGAAAATCAAACTGTCTACTAAGTGACTAGGTTACTTTTGTAAGCATGTTTGGTCATACTGGAGATTACGTAGAAGCTTAGGGATAAATCAGGTTTATATGTGTATGCCATCACATATATGCCTCCTTAATAAATATATTTATCAGTGTAGTCTATTTACTTTTTCTTATACTATGAAATATATCCCTTTAGGACCAGCAAGTCTCTGCCTATGCAGATAGATGGGGAACCTTGGATGCAAACTCCTTGCACGGTAAGGGTACTGTTATCTGTGGGAAGAGAGCTGAGAAAAAAAAAAAATTAGGAACTTTTTTTTAATGAGTAACAAAAATTATAGTAGTCAGAAATATAAACTGATTTATTTACTTTCACTTCTCTTTCAGTGATAGAAAGAGAATCTTTTGGTTCAAAAGACAACCATTGTCATCAGCATTAACTCAATTTACTTAAGAACTTCTTTACATACTTACTATATAGTTCAACACTCACTGCATTTTCAGTTTATCATGCTGTTTTTTCCCACAGGTTGAGATGAAATAAAAAAGCATTTATTTTAAGAGTTTGTAAAAGACTCAAAGGGTGCAGTCCCAGCATCCCTTTACCCGATGTGATCATTTATTTATGATGTTTTATAAGATTTCTAGTCTCTATTGCTGAGGAAAAGCCAATGTTGGTTTTGATGCTAAAATGTATAAAGTAACTAATTATTCTTTAAAAATTTAGGAAGATTTTCCATTGTGCTTTTGAGAGTTCGTATCAAGGAGGTTTTATTTAAAGCACAAGTCTTGACTGCCGATTGAATTATACAGTGGAATTAATATTTTAAAAATCCTTACCGTTTAAAGGAGAAATGAAGGAAATAATTTTGTCTTTTGTTTTAGTGCCCACACATATGAAGTGAGAGCAGGTAAACAGCAATTGGGATGGGATGGGATGGGATGGGATAGGATAGGATAGGATAGGATAGGATAGGGAGGAGCTTGCTCAGAGGATGTTCTTTGAGTAACTGTTTACAGGCAAGACAAGAAAGGTATGTCTCTAAGAACTCTCAATTTTCATCTGTTTCTGATAAATTATAGAGAGGCTAACTGAGCATTTGGAGAAGACGTTGAAGAAATTTAAGCTCTTTATTGCTGAATTTAGTCTTAGTGACATGTTTTAATAGACAATTTTACTAATTTTGTTTCCATAAAGAAGACCTGTGTTTTTAAGTAGATGAATTGCTGTAGCCTTTCAACTTGTAAGTGTGACAAAATAGTAACATGACAAGGAAAAAATCCCACTACAGATGGGAGTAATTCTCCAAACCAGGATACTGGATCACTTTCATGAGCTTTATGTCTGTAGTAGAACTAAAAGCTACGCAAAAAAGTAAAAGGGAGCACCTTTAGTAAGGTGCTAACAGTTGTGGCAGCTGATAATGTATGGGTAAGGATGACAGAAAAGGGGTATGATAGTTCATGTTTACTAGATATATCATGGATTACAGCTGAACAGCAGGGAGAGTGCCTGAACTCTCATTGTCTATAGTAAGCACTCAGATGCTGCAGTGACAGGAGAACCATGTGCACACACACTGTGTGAAGGCAGAACAGTGGGGATTTTATGAGATTTATTCCAGGAAACCTTTTGGAGTTAAGAGATATCATTATCTTTACCTCTTCTACAGCGATGGCTCAGTGCAGAGTAACAGCACTGAACCCAGCAGTTAGTTGTTCAAGAAAAAGACGTAATTTTTCAGTTGCCAAATTACAGAAGAGAACTTATGGAAGGATGCTGGCAATAACGTGCTTTTTTTGTCTTGATTGCTTGCTCTGTGCAAAATCCCTGCTATCTGATTGATAATGCTAGCAGAAGCTGCCTGCACAATTGAGGGGAAATCTGGAAAAAAGAGACAGTTCTTACATTTCAATTACTGCCTTGAGGAAACAGTAAATTATTGCTGATAATTACTGCTGTCCAGTTTAAGTACCATTTTAAAGGGGATAGAAATGGCATATACTTCTCCGTGGAACCCATCCTTTCTGCTATACCATTGTTAAGAGAATATACTTTGTATTACATAAGAAAACCATACTGTTGAATGTATTTATTTCTTCTGAGAAGAAAATACATGAACTATTTGCCTATACTACTGCACCTCTATGAAATTAGATATAGAATTATTATTTTATGTTGTATTATTCATTTTTCATGAAATGTTTTTTTCTTCTTTGCTGTGGAGCTTAATATATTTCTTGCAATTACTCCTTGCAATATTGTACATGTACCCCAATCTGTTTTCTACATTTTACAAAGGAAAAAACATGTATGGTCCAACCTCTTCCCTCCCCACCAGTTCTAACTACACTAGAGCTTTTTCCCTGAAGTCCTCTGCAAAGTAGCTAGGAATTCCTCATGAGACAATGACAAAGGTGGACACATTAGCTTTCTCTCAGCCAAAGTTTAAGATTTCGTTTCTAAGTGTGTGCTTCACAGGGGTCTTTGGAAGCCAAAGTGGTTTTGATCACGTAAATATTGGGATGATATCTCAGTGATGTGTATCCAAAACCAGAGTCTGAAAGAAACCCATAAAATCTACATAAAATCTTATGTGTAGCCAGCTATGTGGCCAGTTACTTGAACCTGCAAGAGCTCAAATTCCAGAAAAAATATGAGGAGGCCAAAGTAAGAATCATGAGCCTTTGGCTTCTCTAGAGACAAAACTGCGGTTTTCTCCCAAAATTACTTGAAAGCAAACGATTAATGACCAGTTTGTAAATGGGAAAAGGTGTAATGATCAGATAAAGAAATTCATTAGTTTAGTTTCTTAGGAAACATGAGAGTTTGATTTTTCATTTATTTCTCCTCTTAGGCTATTTCTTTCCCTAGCTCTTACAAGGAATGAAACCTGCATATAAAGATGCTGGCACTCCTCCACCATGCACTGAGACGTGGGGGGACATTCACATGCTACCTCTTGTTAGGTAGGACAACTTATAGGATGCTGAGGGAAGGCACTAATTAGTTTACTAGCTATATTAGCTATATTGTTTCAAGGACAGAAGCTACTGTCATGCTTGGATATATCATCTCACTAGTTCTAGGGGAAAGACCCCTGCACTTTTTTCTATTGCACAGATCACGTACATCAGTTAGACACAGCAGCTGAGCCTCAGGATTTTGATTCTTCAGTATTCCAGCCAGAAAGCTATTCTTAAAATAAGACTGCTGTGTCTCCTTTTCCAACTGTCCTTTAGAAAGTTGAAATAACACGTTTTATTTGGTATGGTAACCTCAGAAACTTCAGTGTATTCTGAGTTGAGTAGTTTTAGGGACTGACCTATAAATATTACAGAGATTAAGTGAAAAAGAAATTCATAGTCAGCAGGTATTGAATCCACCCTGGCCCAAGGTGCAAGTGGTAAAGCTCAGAAGTCCTTTTTTCTTTCTGTTTCATGTTTTTATACAAATGAGAGTATTTTTTGAATTATTTTTAAAGAAATCAAATTCAACCTGATCAAAATTCTCTGGCTATTCCTTTACGTATATTGAGGAAAACAAGTTCTGTATCAAATCCCTGTTACATATAGGATGCAGACTACACATGCAGGCTAGGAGAATTATTTCCTGTTGAAGGAATCAACAAGTTTATCTTTACTACTTCTCCTTTCTGACTGTAAAAAGTTTTATGCAAATAGCATGACTTGGTGACAACTGTCCCTTCTCATGCATATATAGACCATGTTCCCCCAAAATGACAGTCTGGGCTCTGAGAAAATATTGTGGGACTCAATAGATAATGCAGTGATTCCCCAGAAGCTGTGATCTGTGATTTTTTCATTCCTGTGATCAGTTTTAGTACTGAATAAATTGTTGTGTGCTTCTTTTAACATCTTTTATGATTTTCTATTGCTCATGCACCTAGCATCCCTAGACAAGAGCAGGAATGCCTTCCTGTAGGTTCCATGCATACTTAAAAATGTGAGTGTCTGGGTCGAAAAAATCTGTCATCCAGAATTATTCAGTATGTTGAACACATGCAAACTGCAGTGTCCGGCAAAGTCTCTCTGCTCTGGTATAATAAGATGCAGAATCTGAGCATCAAATTGTATTGTTTTCACTGTTTTTTATAGAGGAGTCTTCAGGAAAAGGAAAGATGATAATGTTAATGTTATGTTATGTTAAACATCTTGTCTGATTAGCTGAAGAGGAAATTCTATCAGAGCTCTCCCAGACAAACATAGCAACATGAAAGATATCTGTGGTTTCACCTGATCTCCAAACAAGTCATTAATAGTAATGAAACTTCAAAGACTCTCAAGTTAATTCAATAAACTTCTACCTTTAGCCATCAGGACTTTTTTTTTAAAAAAAGTCATCTTTCAATTTAGCTACGTAAATTATTAGCATTGTTTTGAAAAAATCCATAAGAATCTTCCATCTTAATTAGAAATAACTGCATTTTCAGTTCTTTCATCTATTCCTGACTCGCTTAGCATCATATCTGAGTGTCAAGCTGCTAACATTAGATTAAAAGTAAAAGACAGAAATGTCTGTAGAAGGTGCAAGAATATTTCCGAAATGAAGGAATGAAAATCAAAATCCATAGTCAGAGCTGACCCTATCGGATTACCAGAAATACAGTTTCATAGACATCTGAAACACATAGTATTTTTAGAATTATTTACTGATAGGAAAACTTGCAGTAAGTCATTTAATAATTAAACTCAGGAATAATATTTCAAAACATTATAATTTGAATGCAACTTAAAAATAAATTTGGAATGAATGCTTTCTCTCTAGCTTTTCTTTTCATCCCCAGAGACGTGATGAGCCTGAGCACAGAGGTCTTATTGAAGTCCTACCTTTGTGGTTAAATCCAGACAGAAACAAGAACTAAAACCAAACCAAAACAAAAAAGCTTTTACTAATAATTACTATACAGCAGAGCTGGGCGAGAAAACTAAAAGAGAGTCACAAATTTGCTTTTATGTAGAACCATTGGCCCCAACACCCCACAGATTGCATGAAGAAGCTGCAGCTGTATTCTAGACTATGTAAAATATCTTCTTTCCCTGTCACTGAATGTAGCAATATTTTCTTATCGGTTGTTTTATAATGGGAGAACTTAAACTTTTCTGTCTGCTTCTTTAGAGCAAAGAGCAACTGAGACCTAGATATGGTGGCTGATTTTCATAGAACATTAAACGATTATTACATAGTTAACCCACAAATGGAAGTCAATTCTTAAGAAAAGTTTTTGGTGTTATACTAAAATGCTGCATTTTTATCCCTTTTGAGTAACAATGTGGATACATTTCTGTTTCAAGGCCAGAATGATTTATTGAGTTTCTAACACATTATTTTGCAGCTGGGCATTTTTTTTCATGCTCACAGGTACACTGCACGTTAATTAGTTTTGTTTACCTATGCATATTTTTCCGTAATTTCACAACAGTAGTTTTTGTAATTGACAAAGCAATTTACTGCATGTGCGCTTTCTGCACCTCAGACAAATACTCTAACATGTAATGCACCTTTCTTTCCAGATTGTTAAGAAAAGAATTAGTTGTGACTAATTGCCAATTAATTTGCAGTGGTTTTAGGGAAGAGGGGGGAAAAACAATTGCACCCACTAATTAAAATTTAAAATACTCCAAAGTGTCATCTTTAGGTGTCTGTGGAATGCATAATTTCCATTTTAGTTCTGCACTGGATCTGTAACAACCCTGAGCTTGACAGCTCTATTAATTTAAAACCTCAGTGATACCTATTAGTACAAAACAGGAAAAAAATGCCATTAATCATTTATTTTAATTTTGCAGCTCTGTCATTTTCTCGGTATGTTTAAAAATTATGATGACACCATAATGTTTTCCAATCTACCTGTGTGAAGGGGAAACGGATCATACTACTTAGGAGAGAGACTAGAGTATATTATTAGAGCTTAATTAATGCCAAACTGATTAGATTTGATTGCACTTTGCACAATAATATTGTTAAGAAATTTATTTAAAAGACGTGTTGCATAACGCTATACTTAAAACAACTAAGTCTAGAACTGAAGAGATTTTGACCAAAATGCCACATAACACAAGTCACAGGTTAATTTTGTTTAGCATTGCCTACATTCTATAGGTCTTATTCATATCATGATTCCCAATGCAGCTCTTGATCACCTTCAGGAAGATAAAGGTATGTGGTACTCCTGTGATATATAGTTGTTGCATTCCTCCATTTCCTGTAAGGGGAGCAGCGTATGGACATCTAGACTGTGGGAAAACCCTCATACCCTCAAAACTACCAACATCCAAACCCTGATGACAGTATCAAAAAAAGTGACCGTAACCTAACAGATCCAACTTGATAAGTTTTTTCTATCAGTTTTTTTCCTCTGCCCTTAAAATACTTCTTTTTTTGACATTAATTGAAATATTACAAGCAGAGGTGATTATCTCTGTTTCCAGTTTTCTATTGTCATTTAACATTGTAGCTAGTACCTGTATTTATAGCACCATGTTCTGTGTTAATAGTAAATATTTAGGCATTCTGTGAAGTCAGGAACAAGGAGGTAACTACCACGTATTGTAGAAAAAGGAACATGAAAGCAAAACTGACTGACCTGAAAGATGTAGTTATTACACTAAAATTATTGTTTTTCACTGCATTTCATTTAGTGGATGCATTGCATTAGTGTGGCTTCAAGGCATATTTTGAAACTCTGACCTGCTCCTGAAACAAATAAATGTCTGGTTTATGCATTTATAAACAACTTTAGTATCATAAATTCAGTCTTCTCCTTTATCAGAAAATTTGCTATCAACAAATAGGGAGCAATTAAAATATCTTATTTTAAGAATTATGCTTTTTTTTTAATTAGATCTGGTGTTCCTTTCCATGAATACATCATTGGACACACTTTCTAGTACTGGAAAGGTGACTTTGAAATTGCAAATGCAGTATTTTTCTGCTAAACCTATTTACTAGCTATACCGGCCCTTTAAATTTCTGTGGTCATGAACTCATAGGATAAAATCTTGGCTCCAGTGAGTGAATGAGAGTTTTGCCATTGGCTTCAACAGTTTGAGTTCAGCCTGCAATGTTGAGTATCAGGCTTACAACAAAAATCTACGGTATCTTAGCAATTCACATGGCTATTTACTTTTGCCCTAAATAGAATTTTGTTATTTCCTCATTTTGCCTATTTTTAAATATAAATGTGTGCCAAATAAGCCAAATAGAAGGGTTTTTTTCCCCAGCAGAACTTCAGGCACTCCTCTAATTTATGTTTTAAATGTCATCCATATTTTCCATAAGATATTATATATTTTCAATTAAACTGATAAGTGATCTCAGAAATTATTTTCCAGAATTCCATAGCAATTTGTATGAATATGTTTGTCAGGGTATCATCAGTTCCTAAAAATATATTAGGATAGGGTTTGAGAATTTTTCTCTGAGCAATGCCTTTTTCTCATGTGTGTGTGTAAATCACAGATTCACCTAGGAAAAATAAGAAACAAAAAAATAATAGGTTTTATTTAAAGCTTTTGTGATTGTGCTTCTACTAAAAAAAATAAGGTTGCTTGTTGAATGAAAGAGAAACTGAATGGTAGAAGTTAGTCTTTAGACACTGCATATACATCTACACAGGATCTATATACAGCCATAAGTAGCAATTTCTTTATTTTTTACTGAACTAAAACTTGGTTGCTTGGAATTAAAGATTTTTATCTAGTTTGGTTTTGGGGGGTTTGTCTATTTCAGTCTCCCATACAGCACTTTCAGTGTTCAGTACTACTTTGACCAACAACATTATTTCTCTTTTTGAGACCCTTAGTGCTGCTTCTCATCTTAAAGCGTGTATTGCCACTTGTCACCCAGACTCACAGCACCAGTTCTGGCAGTGCTGCCAGTGTGAAAACAGAAGCAGAAGTGAGAGTCCAGGGCAGAAATGCAGTGCCTGAAAGTCTTGAGAAAGACAAAATTGGCCTATTTCAGGGAAGGTAGCGCAATAGTCCAGCATGTATGACAAACAAACTGATCTTCTTATCACCCAAAGATAAGATATTTTAATGTGGGTTGGTTTTTTTTCAGTAGGAAAATAAGGAATCAATGGTTATCATTGTTAACCAATGCAATGTTAACATACACTACCATGTATAAGT
Organism: Ibycter americanus; assembly: GCA_035590275.1. NCBI lineage: Eukaryota > Metazoa > Chordata > Aves > Falconiformes > Falconidae > Ibycter > Ibycter americanus. The sequence continues at coordinate 81,197,512 of JAVJGI010000050.1, read as the reverse complement.
AAAAAAATATATTTTATATTTACACTTTATTTTTGTATTTTCAGAATGTAAAATATATTTTACACCACTGGAATCATGCCAATTTATAATAGTTGGAAATATGTCTTGGAGAAATGCATATAGGACTCCATCCCCATGCACATGAGTGCTTAATCATGTTCAGGCATCTTAGCTGATCTCAGCTGATAGGATGCAACATACTGAAGAGGTCATGGTCTCCAAAACAGATGGCTCAAGCCAAAAAAGAACATTAAAAATGATAAACATTTTCTCAATATGTAATTGCATTCATCCTCGGCAGCATTGAACAACCCCAATCCAACATGCGCAATCTGTATGGGGTCTCAGCATTACCTCACCTCTTCATACTAAAGCCATTTTTTGAGCCTTGTTCTTTTATTCACTTTAAGATGGAATTACTATGATTTACTTCTGAAAGGAAACTCTGAGGCCGTTCCTACTGCCACATCATGGCCTGATCTTGGGATAAGCTGAATCCTTACGACTGTCAAAAAATTCACTCACAGCAGCTGCAGATTGCTTTATGTATTGATCCTCAGGATCAGGTTCATGTCATCACTATTCCTGAGCCCCAAAATATGTCTTATGAAGCATGTGAAAGTTACAAAAACCCTTGAGGCGATTTTCCAGGACCAGATCATCAGCTGATATAAAGTGACATCAATGGAATAATGCCAACTTACCCCAACTACAGATTTGGCTTCCTAAGTGGTGCCTGAAGCAGAACTTCTTGTGAGAAAATATGTTGATGCCAATTTTTGAAAGCAAGAGTTATTATCCCTGTGAAATTAATCTAGGTGTCCAAAAAAACCCCATATGCTAAATGTTATGCTAATGAGCAATGTTGACAAAAAGAGGTCATGTATGAAACTTGAGACTAATGAACTAAGGTGGCATGGAAATGAGCATTTGGAGAGTAAAGTGAAGGCTCTAACAGAGTTAAACCAACCCACTCATTCTGTTGAGATTTTTATGTTTCTGTCTCCTTATATTGTAAAGTAAATTTCCACCCCAAGAAATCTCCTGATCTATATTTTAATGAGCCTCTCCACGTGACATACATTTTTTGTTTCATTACTGCTAGTGAATGACAAGTGAAGGATATTCATTTTAACTTGAAAATGTCAGGTATGCACTTTAAGAGATATATTTTTCCAGTTTTTAATGAGGTGGTGTTTCTTTTTGAAAGAAATACCCATCTCTGATGTGGGTACTATGCAGGTGACAACTGATATTTAATAAGTGATGGTTCTTGTATTAGTCGTAGTTCACTAAAGAAAATGTCTCGGATTGCTTTTGAAAAACTCTTAGCGTCACTAGCCCAAAGGCAAGATGTGACCTTTTTATTACATAATGAGAATCATTTATTATCTTACAATGTATCTTAAAGTCACAGACAAAATGCCACTTTGATAATTGCTTTCAATTAGCTTTGAGCATAGCATACATTCATAAAATGTCTTCTCTAATTTAGACTTGAATTAGAGAAAATTGCAGACATAATCTACTTTAAGGTTGTCTCATTTAAGGTGATTCGTACTTTTATATCAAAGAAATCAAAACGGGTGGCTTTAGAGCAGTCTTACAAAGTGTTTTAAATAGTCTTCAATATTTGAGTCTATTCTATTCACAATTAATTAACAAATTAGAATGCTAGTTAATCTTTTTTGACCTTTTTTGTGTGTTAACTTTTGACTTTCGTTCATAATGGTTATTTTGAAATTAAGAAGTGTCCTGTGTTAAAAGAGAAGTACAGCTTGATTAGGTGTATAAATAAAGCACACAAAGACATAGCTTATATTTTAATAATATGCAACAGCTTAGTCTGTCAGCATGTATGTCCTTTCCAACTTTTAAATTCTTATACATCTTGTAGATATGTAAAATATTTAACAGCAAGCAAGAAATCCCACACTCAAAAAATAAGATCACATATTGGCATGTATTTTATTGCATATGATTTTTAATATTGATTTAGTGTGTAATTTAAAGTATTTGTGGAAAAAATGATTATACATAGATTGGTTTACTGCAATGTAACATCATTCATAAAAAGTACAGGTATTTTCCTTTCATCTTTGATTAGATGAAGAAGGTTTGGTAGTCACATATAACGATAATTCAGGCATCTCAGATGCTCGGAATTGAACTAGTTCAACGGATAACTCTGTTTTTCTTTTTTCTTCCCCCAGATAAAAATTACTCACAAGAACCAAGCCCCCATGTTGATGGGACCTCCTCCAAAAACCGGTCTTTTCTCTTCTATCCTCAAAAGAACAAGGAATCACAGCAAGGAATAAACCTATGTAGTTTAGTTTTTAGAAAACCAATTAGCTTTGTTGGGCTTTGGAATATTTATGCTGGAAATCTATCAAGAATTTTAGAATATCTTCTACTTGCAAAATCATGGATTTTGGTTTAAGAGTTTCTGTTACTGAGCTAATGTAAAACTATGCTACTAGAAAAAAATATCGTCACAGTTTTGTAGGCATTTTGCATGATGAAAGCAGATGTTTACATAAAGTGATACAGCATATTTTTTGTTGCATGCGTTACCATTTACTAATCTATGGGCTAATTCTGCCATGGAATATGGGAAGAGAATGTCATGGGTAATTTGATTTTCTCTCTTTTCCATTTCAGTTTTTTGTACTACAATGATCATATGTCACAGGTTCAATAGTATGTCCTGAATCAAACATCTTCACATCAATAGCCAATTAAACCTGTTTCAGAGTAAAGTCTATTACAGGTCTTATTCACCTGTACTTTTACTTTATCATTTATTTCTACCCTGAGAATATTTTTATTCAGCTAAACATTAAAATCTTATCTCTTATTCTGCTAACTCCTATGTATGTGAGTAACTGTACCTACTGACAACATTTAACAATGTGTGCACTGTTCAAATGATCATGATTACTCTTGTGTAAGTTCTTGTAAGATTGGAAGTCAATGCAAAACTTTTGAGCAAAAACTATATGGCTAAGGAGATCATACTAAGAGTGAAGATAATAATACTTGCAAAACTAGCCATCAGTGTTGTTTGTTGCAACACTAGAATTATTTTAATGAGCAATACATCTCTGTAACATGGCAAACTTTAAATCATTCTGCATGTTGACCAATAGCATAGTGCGTATGCACACAAATAACCAAAGCTCATACCTAATAAAGTGCATTTCCCACCAAAGATTTAGTGAAGGATGCTTCAAAGAAATGGGTTAATGCATAATTAATCAAGCTTACTGGAGTAGACTCACTTCTGAAAATTTACAGTTCTTTTGATTACGTTGGCAATGTCCAGACAAATGTTGGGGTAGGAAAAAACATTAAATTAATTCCAAGTAAATGCTCACTTTTCATTTGTTTTATAAGTTGATAGACATAGACACATACTCTAAATATTAAGACAAAGACACGTACTCTAAATATTGGAAAATTGAATATATTTGATTTTATTTATTACAAGTTATTATTTATCAATTTATGCCATCCATAATTTACTCATCCCTTAAATTAATCTCTTAAGGAAAGGATAAACTGTTATCTGTTCCCCTTTTGTAGTCTGTTGTCTGGAATAAAAACATTTCTTGTTATAAATTTTGGGGAGGTGGTTGCTCAGGTTTTTACTTTCTTAGCCCTCTGAGAGACTTCCTAACAGCTTAGAAATCATGATACAGGGATTTGTCTGAGGTTTGCACAGCACTGTCTAATGTTGAAGGGAAGTCCAAGAATGGCAACATTTTCAGTCTTGCATATAAACAGTCTCAATAAAAACTTTTTATGCAGTCTTAACATTGTTCTTTGTTCAGAGTGAGCTGCTTCTCAGCTCTGCATGACTTAAGTTCTCAGATTTCATCAAAAAAACCCCAAACAAGTAAAAAAAGAAACTTTGCTTGAAATGCATGATATCCCATTTTTATCTAGACTTTAAAATGTTAATGATTTATTAAATCTATTTTTCTATTGATTCATTCATACATTAAAAAATTAGTACTTCATCATTCGGTAGTGCACGGTACTGTGCATGTATTTAAATAAAGTTACTATCATTTGTTCCTCAGTATAAGAATTCAACTGAGTCCTAATTTATATAATAGACACTGAAATAAAAGTCAGTATATAGTTGGTAAGGATTATGTCTTTGAAATATACAGTCTGTGTTATGTAAACATTAGGAGGTAAATACCAATTAACATGTTCAGCATTAGGTAGAAAAATATGAGGGCGATTATTTGCTAAAATTAGGATCTTGTAATTCTCCATTCTTGGGTCCAGTGGTGTTGATAATTACAGTTACCATAGGAGTAAACTAATATTTTTCCTGTGCACTGCAAACACACACACACACAAAGAAGTATTTGATGCACTTCTTAACTGCAAACATACGTAAGTATAGAGCAAAAAGTAATTGCAAGAAGAAGGAACTTGCTGACATAGTATTACATAAAGTGTACATTGGTTTTATGAAATTATGGTTACAGGTGATAAATATTTTCACATAACTTGACATTGGATTTTCTAACAATGCTCTCAACTTTTTGTGGCAAAAATGTGTTTAACAATAATATATAATGTGCTCTCTATGATTATCTCATGAACATTGTAACTCTGAAAACAAATAAAATTATACATAAGCTATTATTTAATAATGTATGCCATTTTAAATGTGCCAGTCTGTGATAGCAAATTGTTCACAACACAGTTTTTCATATGAAGAGGGATAGTTGGGTTCCTGTAATCACAATTACACACAATTCTGACTAGACATACAAAAGGTAAATCAGATCTGTTGGTCAGTATGTATCAAATTCTCACTGTAGCAAAATATAATGGAGCTGCCATTTTACTATATTGGCACTTATCACAGCAGTGACAGTCTGTCTTTCTATTAATCTTGTTTGATTGGGTTTTTTTACCATGGCCTCTAACAATTTAAAGCCATGGTCAGGTTGAAAGTATTGATGATGAAGAGAAAATCTTAGAGTACATAAAACATAGTATGAAAGAAAAATGCTTGATTTAATGAAAGAGAACTTCAGAGGGACTTCCTTTTTTTTTCCCACTTCAGTGTGCACAGAATTAATATAATGAAATTATACACTGGTGTATGAAGTGAAACAAAGAACATATATGCATGTATCTTCATACAGCTGAAATAGATGCACTGTTCTTGCACTGACTAAAGAGTAGTAGCTGTAAACCTTCCACTGTTTACAATGAAACATTCTTTAAGGCCTCATTAATGGAGTTTGCAATATAAATGGAAATTACAGATATGTAGGAATTACATCTGACACTGGATTTGCAAATTTTTCACCTCCCTGCTAGAGCGTTGCAGCTGGGCAATGTGCTGAGGAAAGAACATGACATCTCAGGAAGAAACCTGAACTTCTGAAATTGGTTAGCATTGCTATCACTTCACATGAGTTCCTGTTAAACGGAGGTGGAAGGAGGTTTTCTTGCAGAGGCAAATACAGAATTACTGTTTCCAGTACTTGCAAGATATTTGTATGCATATCATCACGATTATTTAAAGCTAGGGGGTTAGACCTCATAATTTGGGCTTATTGGTGTGTGTATGTGTATGTGCATGCCTGATCAGGTAACATGCTGATATGCTTAGGACTTTGATGAGCTAAAAAGCACTTAGTTTTAGTTTCTGAAGCAGAAGTAGATTTTCTATAAAACTTCCTCACTCTTATCAACTCTGTAGTATTGCATGTAAATTGCAACAATGATTAGCTAATATCCAAAATTATTCAATGCAAATAAAGTCACAGACTTCAACGTGTTTCAGAATATCAGTGTAAGAAGTAATATAGTCAAAGAACATGTGTATTTGGTATAGTTATTGTAATAAAGGGAGAAAAATAATTTTTTAAATCCATAGGTTAGTATTTGTTTGCTGAAACTATAGCTATTCGGTGAATATTAGTGATTTAGGGTACTAGTGCTATTCTGCAACTTACTGTCTTCAATGCTAACTAGCCTCTGGGATTGTAATTCTGTGGACCATAGCAAGACCAAGACTTTCTGGGAAGCAGTTACTTCAGAAGAGTGTTGTCCCTCACCTCTCTGGAAGAGTGACTAGAGAGAATAGCTACAAAACTGGGGGGCAAAAAAATCAGGAAGAATTATCTCTAGGCAAAGAGACAGAAGATCAGAGAACTCTACTAAGGAATGACAAAGCAGGTGCTTGAAGTGATGTGTGAAAGGGGTGGGTTGCTCCAAGGCAGCCCACAGAAATGTAGTGCAGGGCCTGGGAGGCCAGGTGAAGGTGCTCAGGGCTAACGATCAGCGATGTGCCGAGGAAGTGCATTAATCAGATTGATTTGGAGACCCCCTTCCATTTAGGGCTGAAAGACCTAGGTAGTATTTCTTTCCTTCAGGGGGAGAAAGATTGTCTGTGAGGGGTTAGGCCCAAGAAGGGGAACAACTGAGTGCCTCATGTGAAGGCAGAAGGACTTGTGAGCAAAAGAGAACTAAAGAATGGGTTAAGGACTTGCTAGGGCTTTGTTTTTTTCTCAGTACTGTCATAGCCTGAAAAAAAAGAAAGCATTTTACTTTGCTGTTAAATAGCAGTTTGCCTAAGTTCTAAGCAGTTAGTACAAAAACAAATAAATAAATAAATTTAGAAAGCTGAGGTGGACCTGAGAAGTACTCCTCCATGTTTTATGCAAGAGCAGTGAAGAAAGTGTCAGCTTCTTGTCAGGTAATGGCTGCTTGTGTCTAGCTCGATAAGGTCTGAAAGTGTTTTGTTTTCCCTCCTCTGTCCATAAGGAAGGAAACTTCTTGTGGTCCTGCTGAGGTGAGTAAAAGCCTTACTGTAGCCTTAGGGGGAAAATAAATAAAACGTGGGTGAGATCTGGAAGCTGAATCTGTTAATGAGGTATAAAGTAATAGGTTAAAACCGCCAGCATGCGAGGTTCTGGTGGTGTGCTGTGTAGCAACAACTGATGGTACAAACTCTCTTCAGGCCTGTCAAGAGTTGCTGGTGCCTGCCCAGCCCCAGCTTGTGCCATGGGGGGCCTCCTGGCTCTCATAGCCCATTTGCGCTCAGACTATGGATTTTCAGTTGATTTTGAAATAAGGAGGTTTGACCTTTCCTGTTCTGATTTGTGTGTCTGCGGCACGGATAAAGATGGAGCTTTCCCATTATCAAATTCTCTTAATTTTACAAATGCAGCTGAAGCAGAGAAACTTCTCTATGACTGTTGACTTCCATTATGTGAAACTGCCCGACAGCTTGAAACTATAAATAGGTGATGATACGTTCTAGGCGTCTAGAATCTGGGCATAGTGATATTTCAGGGGCTGCTTTTTTCCTTTCTGATTCATGATTCAAAGAGACTACCTGAGAAGCACCTCGGGGCTCTCTTTAAATATGACTCATATGAAGTGTAAGTGATGATCATCAGGCTTTGTTATTTATAGAAATGCGGTAGCTGTGTTGATGGTAAAGAAGCAGCTTCATAGTGAGGTGCCCATTTCTAATAAATGTGGAAAATTATTTGCTGGGTCTAACCGAGTGAGAAGCAAAGATTGTGAATTTTCAGGTCAGTTCTTAGTCTGAGGTTGATAATGACTGAAAATACTTAGCTGCTGATTGGCGTATTTAAAATAAACTTTTGGTTGTTTGAGTATTTTTTACCTAGGGTCGAAGTCTCATGCTGTGAAGGAACATAACAAGTTGCATAAATAAGTAACTTTTCCGGACAGGGAAGTGAACACTTCTTACTCTTTTGGTGAAACTCATATTTATGGGCCACATTCTGCCTGCCAATAAGAAAATACAAGTTGTCAATATTCAGGCCTGTCAGTCTTTTTATATTAAGTACAAAAAAAGAACACATAATAACAATTTTTTGTTAAACTATTTGTATCTGCAGAAAGATAGTGGTGATTTGTATATCCCCCAGTGAGGTAATCGGAGTTTGCAAAATGAGCATCAGCACTGTAGTTTCTGCCCAGCCATAAGCTTGGCTGTTGCAAAGGGTGCGGTGTGGAGTTTTTGAGTGTGATAGTTTGTTGTTTTGTTGGGGGGTTGTTAGTAAAGATTAGTGAGTTTCAAACCTCTCTTTTACCTCCAGAATTGTCAAGACTAGAACTTTGATTCAGGCACGTATTTTATATGTTTATGGTGTAACATAAGTAAGCAAGCAAATGCAGGAAGATCTGTTGCATTTGAGCTGAACTTTACTTCCGTATGTTTAAATTCAGTCTTATTACTGAAGGAAAAAACAACAACTTGTTAATTTTAGGTAGCTTGGGAGGATTTTGGAGGAAAATGGGTGTGTTGGGTCTTTCTTCTGAGTAGCATGACCTTGTTACAATAATATATATATGTAGATTAAAGAATTTTCATCTCATTTACATCAGTCGTTGTTTTCTGTGGTTATATTCTGCACAGTGATTTTTTTTTGATTTTTTTTTTTAACCAGCTTAATCTTTCTCTTGATGGCTCAATATAATTAGTTTACAAGAAATTCTGAAAGGTTCAGTCCAACTGTCTATTTTTCAAATTCGAGCCTTGCAAATTGAGGCCTTCATGCAGCCAAAAATTCCTTAGCCTCTGTTTCATCAAAATATACAAAATTGTGGGGAGGAACTTACCTTCCCTGATCCATCTGTTTTTTCACTGGATTCCCATTTAGAGTGAAATCAGATTTACCTTTTTAAATGTCAAAATATTTTGTGCTTGAATGTCAAAAGGAAATATAAGGTATTAATTTGTTTCATTAATTCTGTTTCATTAATGGAGTGATTAACTAATATTGTAATGTAACTGACTTTTCACTTTAAAAAGCAAAAAGTGAATGAATTGATGCCCTTATTTTATTTCAGTATGGACATAATTCTTATTTCCTTTAGAAGAATTTTTAAATTCTTAGTTTGTTCAGGATTCTAAAATGAAACTTTCAACCCCTGTGCTGCTGCAGTTGTCACCAGACTAAAAGCCTGCAGATCAATTTCTCTTCATTATGTAACATATCTGCATTTTTATTATTCCGATAGCCATGCAACTCCTAAGAGTTGCCTTCAAGGAGTTGTTTTTTGATTCCTAGTTCTTTCTGTTTCTATCTTCTTGCTGAAAAAACCTAGACATAACATAATAACATTAAATAAAAATTATTTCACATAGTCTAAAAGTTTACCGAATATCTTATAGTTCCCTAAAAAAAACCAAAAACAAACAAAAAAAAACATAACAAACCACCCCCAAGAAAACAGCAGTGGACTCTGGTTTTCACTAAAAATAGAATGGGCAGACAGTTAAAGAAGGAAAAACCCATCATCAGGTTATCCTAATTATTATAAAATAAGTGAATAACAGAAGAATATTTTGGACTAGGTGTTGTAAAATAAATTATTTGCAAGGCAGATATAATGCTTGTAAGTGTTTCTTCTAAGATACTGAATACACTGTAATTCAATTGACAATAATTGTTCAATCACATTGATAAGGCATTTTTGTGTCACTAATTCACAAAATCCTGCTGTAATTCAAAAAATCCTGTGGTCTTTAAAGTGTGTCTCAATCTTTTGGGTGAATTATCAGCTGTGAATTAATACTGTGTGATAGCTAATCTGTGAACACTTTTCACCTCAGTTACCCAAAACATGTAGGCTGTCTGAAGTTTTGCTCTTCTTGTTTTGGTATCTTTATCACTAAGCAATGTTAGAATGTCTAACCCAATTGATACCACGTTAAAATCCTTGCTGTGACAATCATCAGTCTTATTTTTATGATCTTGGGACGAGAGCTGGGAGGACTCACATGAGGTTAATGGGGCTTTAAGAAAATGTTATGTTCCTCCAGTGCAAGATATGGTTCCCTTCTTCTGATGGGAATCCTGTCACTTTGTCAGATATAATGGCTTTCTCTGCCAAAGAGCTGAGATATTAGTCTGTGTGAAATGATTTATAGTTTTTCCTTGGCTTGCCTGCTGAATCTTGGAAGAAAAATATATCTTATGGCAGATGCCAATTGTTCCCTGTTGGTCTGCGCATAGAAATATGTACTACTATGAGAGCTAGTCAAAGCATTCAAATACAACCAGAACAGTTGTGTTGACAACTGAGAGCAGAGCAGAATTTCTGGGGTCAGACTCACACAGGCAGAAGTTGAAACAAACTGCTAGAAGTTCAGAAAAGGGTTAAACTTTCTTTACTCATGTCTAGAGTGCTGTCTGTCTGAAAATGTAAGAATACAAGTAGGTAATAAATACGTCTGTAACATATCACTGATAACAGTCATTTGTCTGCACAGTATTTGTGCTATTTTCTTATCTCAGATACAGCACAAATGGTAATTTTTAACTATTTCTGCTGTGTGCTTCCTCCACAAAACGCAGTGCAATAGCATAACGTATGAGAGCAGAGTGCAATTTTAGCAAGTGCAGTAAAATCTTGTTTTAAGGAACCCAAGATACCTTCTAGTCCAACACCACAGGACAGCAAAGGGATTTGCAGGAAAAATCACATAATGCCATTTGCATCTCTTCTCAGTAAAAGAAGGGAGTTTTGGTCAAATTACAACCTCATTTATTCTTTCATTCTAACTTGTTTATAAATTAATTTAGAGAGTCGCTATGATATGAACCTCGTCAGAATATGCAGCCACAACTGTGTAAGGGAGGACTGAGAATATTTTGCCAGATCTGGTTGCCCTTACATACAGAAACTCTTCTGTAAATTTTCCTTGATTAGAAGCAGCCTACTTACAAGGTACAAGAAGCACAGAGGTAGTAATTATTTGTTTAATTATTGGTTCCTTTAAGGTGTTAAAACATTTAATTTTATTTTTTTTAGCACATCTCTGCAATGGCTACTGTGAATATTTTTGCAAGAATAATCAACATTGAAGAATGATTTGTATAGGAGATGGCAGCATACAATATAGATAATTTCTGTGTCATGTTACTTCTACTACACCAATGTGGATCCCCTTGAGAGCATTTAAAGTCCTAGTGTAGAATGTGATAGTAGGTTGTAGCTTTGGAGATTATGATTGAAATAAGACACTATGTTAAAGTGAGGCAGGGATGTGGAAGTGAAATCCCAACTCCACTGAAACCATTGGTTTGCCATTGCAGTCACAGAGCAAGGGTTTAATCTCTGCTATTTTGTGGTAGAGCTCAGAACATCTTTCCTGCCTCAAGTAAAATGTCTGAAAAGAAGTCCAAGAAAGAGACTGGGAAGTTTTGTGCATTCACACATCTGTAAAAACCTACTGAATGCTTGCACCTGCAAGAACCACTGTTAGCCTGGAAACCAGGTCTCTTCCTTTCAGCCGAGTGCTCATGTCTTCTTCTTTCTCACTCTTTTCCTGTGTCCTTTGCAATCTTGTATTTCTGTCTCCAGAAGCCTTAGTTTCAACATGCTGTATTACAACATGTTTTCACCTACATGGCTCTATTAGTTGGTGGTTAGGCATTATGCTGAGAAATGTAAATTTGAAATTTCTCAGTTTAGGGAAGAAATTAAAGACTTCAGCTTTCTGACAAAGACTGTAACTGCTATAACCAATGTTACATGTAAGTGAGTTCTGCTCAGTTAAGGACCTGTCCTTAAACTCCACCCTCTGAAAGGCATGTGAATGTTGAAGCTCCAGCTAGGTGGAGTTCACACACAGGGTTTTATTTTGCATTTGCCAATTCACATGTAAATTTTATGGATCCTATGTGTAAATGTCCCTCTCTTCTGACTATTCAGAGCCTTAAAAATCTACCTTTAGTGCTTTGAATCGCCCTGCTGGGGTATGTAACACCAAACTTGAGTACAAATAAATAGTTGCTTTGAACCTAGCTTTTAGGATTTGCATGGTCAACAGAATATTGACTTCGTATTGAATTCTGTACTGTTGCCATAAGAAGCCTGACACAGTGCTGCAAAACCATGTCTATGTACAGCATAATACAACCCACTCCTAATTATTTCTGCTTAGAGTAGCTGCTGCTGTTGGATTTCTTGTCTTTTATGCTTAAAACAGCAGTGACGCAGTAGTGAGTCAGGCCTTTGCCAGTGCTTAGGTGTTATATAAAAACATCTTCAAAAAAATTTTTAAAAGCAGGCATGTGTGTAAACCTTGATTAACATGTCATACATCAGAGGTATGCAAATTGTGTACAAAGTGTACGTATTCAATCTCCTGCATTTACATACAGCTTTTTGTTTGCAGTATTGTTTAATGTCTGGGTACTCTGCTGTTTTGTCATTTCTGGCAGCCATTGTGCACCTTTAAGCTTGTGCTGTCCTGAAGTATAAAGCCAATCTCATAGCTCATTTGTTTCAGTGTTACTAGATTGTTAATCAACAGTTAGCATAAAGCAACATAGTAAAATAAAACAACAAAACATATTTTGTGGTATTCTTTTTCCTCCAGAGCTATAATCTGAGAAAAAACAATGGTTACTTGAAATGAAACAAAGCAAAAAAACCAAACCAAACCAAAAAAAAAAATCCTAAAAACTACTTGTCTTATTCATTAGAAAAATGTTACAGGTAGAATTATGATTATTTTTTTTTTTAAGTAACTCATTGCTCTAATCCAGTGGTAAAGGAGGACTGAGAACACTTCTTTAAAGTAACCATTTTCATTGCCACATGGCCATACTGAATGTAGAGAAGGTACAAGGTTCTTGGCCTTATTTCTTTGCTTTCCGTTATTGCTTAGTTTCATTCAGCTACTCCCATGCATGTCATTATGCTGGACTGTTTCTTAGCATTTCTCTGACCTATGGCTCACCACTGTTGTATCTTTACCTTCAGTCATAAAATAAAAACTGATTGTTTGCATTCTCCTCAATCTTTGAAGGTTGGGTGGGGTTTTTTGTTGTTTTTCCGTAGTTTTGTTTTCCCTCTGCTAGTTTGCTTCCTTTGCTTTGTTCGTACGCTTCTCATTGAACTATATGTTGTTTTGATCTCAGTCACAGCCCTTGTAAATTTTCTTTCCTGTTCAGATCAACTCAGAGTCTACCTCTAAAGGATTCCTCATATGTTAGTTCACAATCATCTTCTCTCAGGAACCATCCTCAGACTTACACCCCACCTCCCTTCCCTTCTGGTTACACTAGGCACAGGTTATCTGTCCTCACTTATCAGGCCCTCAGAGGCTTATGCCTACCTTAACAAAAGTTATTTTTATGTCTATACCTAAAATCATTCTATGTTTAGAGCTTCCATTTTGTATAATTTCTTTGATACAAAGGCAAGTACCTATTCATATGATCTATATCTAATCAAGCCGTGATGACATTCTATAATGTGTAGTTTTAGATTTTAAAGCAAGGATTTGGGGGGGGTTAGCATATAGTGATCTTATATTTGATTAAAATTCCTCTGAAAACATCTACAAAGCTCCTTCATTATGTCCTTTCAAATCCTTCCTTCAATATCTACAAAAAAACCCCGTTTCATCTATCACCACAGAAATCAGAACCTGTTTTCTTTCATATTCCCACATATGTATACCTAACTGGTTTTAAATTACAAGATCTCCTTCAGGGGAAGGGAGAAGGGAGCTCCACGCTCTGTGAAATTAGAGCATCTAGCATAATAGGAGTTCTGGTCCACAGCTACATGATTTAAATGTTAGAACAACCGAGTTATATCCATGTAATTTTATGTTGGCAGATGCAGTGGTTTATAGCCTGCTGATGATTACATTGCATGTCCCATCTGCACATGATCTGCAGGGAACATGAACACAGCTAGAGGATTTACATTGTCACAGTTTCAGCTTTCTGTTCCGAAACTTTTTCTTTCATTCCCTCTTCTGTTGGCCAAAACAACAACTGCATTCTCCCCACTTGTAGAAGGAACTGTAAGACATTTGTCCCACACAGGTTCTGTGGATCTGCTTCTTTAAACACTCCCTACCCTACCCCCCAAGGGGGGGAGGGTGGCAAAAAAACCCAATCCCAGATCCAGCAACCATGGAGGCTTTTCAGAGATACTGAATAGACGAAGATCACATTCTTCCTTTCTCTCCTGTATATCACAGGGAAGGTGGCCTTGCAAAATTTTTTTACGTTTAATTGTTTTCCTGGTGATCTAATCCAGGATCAGAAAGATGCAAAAAATCTTACAGCCTGGATTTTTACTTGATTTTTCAGGTAAAAATACAAGACCCTTAAACTACGATATGGGCATGCAACATTAGGGCTTGAAGGCCACATATGACTACCTGGGGTCATAGGTATTCATATAGGGTATTCATATTCATATAGCCTATAGGGTGGCACAGGAGTGGTGGGATGGAACATATACTCTTCTTTCAATATGCTTTATCTGCTGTTTTCCCTTCTGTGACTTTCATTTACATTCCTCCAGTGAGAAACTGCATTGTTAAGACTCATTCTATAACTTTAGCGGGGGAAGTCTGCAAGAATAAAGAAGTATATATATTAAAAATAAAGAGAAATCACAAAATGCAGTTTGTCATAACTTCGAGTAAGCTACCTCAGTTTTGTTGCCCCCACCTGTTATTTCCCATTGGTGTTTGCCCAGGCAAGATGTGTTCAGGGATAAAAGAGAGAAAGTAAGATTACTTGGAGTCAGGGGAAATTAATGTGTTATTTGCAACAGAGCTGGAGTGCAATGCATTGTATAGAAGGTAGCTTTAATTAAAACCTTTATTTCAGAAATAAAATAAGTAGGTTGAAGTCCACATGAAAGAAAAGAGGGGGAAAAAGTTGCATTGTCTTGCATCTTTCTGTTTTAAAGACTGCTTACAAGCTGAAGGCACTCTTTGTGCCAGGCTGAGCCTGGTGCATCACAGGCTCTGCAGCCAGGTGAAGGGAACACTGGCTGGCTATAGTCTCCTGAATTGGCTGCCTACATAATAGCCTATGTTTCTGCAACTTTGTCAGCCTGTTTTATGAAGGAAGCACTATCTTAGATTTGAGATAGCCCTGATTACTTCATCCTCCTCTCTAATGTGCTTTCCTGCCCTGACACCTATTATTAAAAGATGGGAAAAGTATTTAAGAATAGTTTATGGTTGCTCTTGGCATTTTGTGCCTTCTTGGACAAAGACTTTCAAGGTAGTTCACTTTGTGGAAGCTCAGTACTAAAAGGGTTAAAAATTTTACTTCTTCCAAGATTCCCAAGATATTTTTTTATTTGTTGCAGTCTGATCCCTGAATGAAAGTGTAGAGGAAGTGTCACTATTGCTGTCTTATGCATTTCCTTTACAGAAATTACGACATTTGGGCTAGAATCTCATACATTGTAATGTAAGTCCACAGCAATCAGCTAAATTGTTCTAGATGTTACATGAGATTGGAATCTGACCTGGAATGTTAGTTAAGTAAAGTAAGAGCAGGATGAAGAATTGTTCTGAAAAATATTTCAGACTTCATCTAGCCATCTGGATTGAGTATACCACCATCAATGTGTTTTGCAGATGTGAGAAGAAAATCCAGATTCTGCTAGCTGTACTGCCAATGATGTTCTTACTGCCTTGAGTGGTCCTGCCTTTCATCAGCAGTATGAGTTGCAAAGTCTGGCTCCCATCCCTAAGGGAACCTACGTGTTTTAGAAGAGATCTTTTGTTCAGCAAACCTGTCTTCCTCAAGAAGCAATGCTTGTTCAACTCCATAGAGAATTGTTTACCAGTTATGTCAGAAACACTTTAGTAAAGTGAAACAGTATTAAATATATGACTTTTTTTTAAAAAAAATAAGAAAAATAGCTAGCTCTTGCAAAAGGGTTTTCATCCTGTATGTTGGGGAAGAGAAAAGCCAAATGAAACTTCTGGCATTAGAGTCTTTAAAATGAACTTTTTTTCTCTTTTAAAAAAAATTGCATTAAAAGTATAAAATTGTTTGCCTTTGACTCTAGAAAATGAACTTTTGAGACACCTTTCAAATTCTCATTGAGAAATTGCTTAGCTCTTACTGAGACAAAGTTCCCATTGAGCGATGTTGTGATCTCACCACTACTACCTTTGTAGCATTCAGTTCATTTCAAAGGGCTTCTTGTTGATGTACACAGGGTGCTTATTTAAGGTTTGCTTGAGGAAGACATACAAAAGCTTGACTGAAATTTTTGAAATTTGACTTATTATACTTTTACAGAAAGTGCATTATTAAGACAACTCTTTTTAACGAACAGAACAAAAAGCTGTAGTGTGCAGAACCCACAAGACAAGACTGATTTTGCCAATTAAATACCTACTTCACCACAGGCAGCTAGGACTTGGGACCTAACCTGAGATGTGTGGCTTTGCTTGTTCTTTCACTCCCTGTGAGCATTTGTTCATTTACGGCCACGCAGATAATGCGTTGCATTTCACAGCACAGCAAGTTTAATCAGGACATGTCATCATTAATTTGTACTGATATGCACTGATGGACAGGGTTTTCCAGGAGCATGACTAGCTGTTTATCAAACGATCGTCAATTCTGGAGAAGAAATGGTGCAATCCCCCTGTTGTTTTACAGCATCTGCTTTATCATCTGCTCACAGAAGCACCTTCCCCCCCCACCCCTTCCTTCTCGGGGTTTCCCTTTGTAGCTGTCACTTGTAGACAGCTTCATTTATTTCTGCTGATTTCTAATTCATTTAGGAGGGATGTCTAAAAAACATGTTTGATTTATTGAAACGTGTTGTGGGACTGAAATGGTTAACAATAGCAAGACAAGACTAAATACCACAATCTGCATTTGATTTTTGATGTTTGGTTTTTTTTTACAAAGTGTCTCTTTGAGTATCATAAATAATTTACAGTTCAAAGTGAATACTTCTAAGTGTTAGAAAACCAAATTCACATTTTATTTCATTTGCTAATGTTTCCATGATATAACATAAAGCATAAAACCCCTTCTTATTGCTCTATAGTTTAGCAAAAGAGCTATTACATTAGCACAGAAACTCAAAAGGACTCTTATAAGAGCAGGTTAAGGAGATGTATTAGTTGTTCAGTCCAAGCACAGAAGATTTTACCTGACTAAGGACACCAGAGTTAACCTTTTACCATGCAAAACTTGTTATTTCACAAGTGCGTTGTTTTGTTGCTTTGGGGAGCTGCACACTGGGAATAACTCTGAAAGTTAATCCTAGGGAATAATGATTTCATTTTAGCTGGACATACTGTGAATTGCTTGTAACAGAGGTAGCACACATGACTTCCAAAATGAAATCATAACTGCAAATACTTGAGGAAATGAAAAAAAATCCATGGAAATCAGAAGTTTTGTCGCTGATATGCAGTTAGGCACATCGACCTCAAACTCTTTTAGTTCTTGTTACTATCACATAGTCTGTCCAAGTTAAGGGATCTTCTAGAAGCAATAACTAGTTGAACACTTTCCCTGCTTCACCTATAAAGACTTACATATTTTAATGCCTAGTTCTCTTTGAAGCTAAACATCCCAAATGTTACTGGCATAGAGGTAGACAGAAGACAAAAAAAGCCATTAACCTTGGAGGCAAAAACATAAACCAAAAAGAACACAGAAAGCTTACTCTTAAAAAAAATTGAACTTAATATCTGTATAGTAATTATCCCATCTCAAGATAAGTGACCTTATAAGAAGATTTGCTAAAGGAGATCAAACCTCACTTCTCATTTTTTGATAAAAATATAAAAATTCTGTCCCATACACACAGACCAAACAAATTACTCTAAGGGACGTCACATTTTGTCTGAAATTATATGAGCTATATCTGTAAATGATATCTAATATTTCAAATTATATAAAATGTTGATAGTATAGTATCAAATATTGACAAAAATAATCAAATATCTGCAGATTTTTTTTTAAAGAGAGGGAAGATGTTGTTAAGGATCTCTCTATATTTTATTCTAACAAAATATTCTTAGCACTGGTCACACTGACTTATGAAAAACTTGATCAATCAGATGCATTTAATACCTGTCATTATTTATACACTATCTTTTCATTCTGAATGATTGACTTCTACTTTGTCCACCAAAGCTGATACAAAGGATTGCTACATTCACTGTTGAAATTAGTCTCAGATGTATAACGTTGCCTAACTTCACACAGTAGTGTAAAGGGGGAAAGGGAAAACAATCAATGCCCAGAAGGAATTTTAGAGAAATAGATACTAACTCATCAGATCGACATTTTGGCGCTGGGGACAGGTTCTTAGCTGAGGTAAATAGGAGTAGTTGCCTCAGAGTCAGTGGAGTTGATTTATTACCAGCTGAAAGACTAGTGCTAGACCGACAATGTCCCAGCCCCTGTGAAAGGACATGTACTATTCTCAGTGAATACAAATGGGGTGGGCCTTTTAAACGGGCCTGACTGGAGGTTTTGTACATCTATGTGATTTGGCAAGTGGTTGGTTTTCTGAAGCCTGAAACAATTTGCAAATTCAGAGAAGGAATTGAACTAGAGGAGAGGAGGGGAAAGAAAAAGACAAGATCTTTTGGTAAATGAAACTGTAAGAACAGGGTGCCTGTGCAACCCTGCTATAAAGTAGGATGGAGTTCAGGGCACTTCCATGGCAAGAGTCACCCTCAAACTGCCTGCCTGAAGGGACTTGTGCCTTCATCCTTCAGTTTCTGCGAGAGCTCTCTGTCACAAGGCCTGACGTACTGGGTGGAGGATATCCTTTCCTTTCAAAATTACACTTAAAGTATATTTAGGAGCAAGCCTAGAGTCTGGTTTTTGGGAAGGAATTAGTAATGAAGTGTCTGTTTCATAGGTAATAAATGCCTCAGGGCAAGGACTTGGGTTTCGCTCTGAATTGATGAGTTTCACTGAAGTTGTAATTGACGACTGAAGAAATGAGGAATTTACTAATTTGCGGTAGGTAGAATGTGCTTTGTACCAAGACCCCAGCCTCACCTCCCAGGGCCCTCCACTCTCTCCAGGGTGGTCAAGCAAGGGTTACACAGGGGTGCAGGAAAGAGGCAAAACAGCTGTGGCACACTGGACACAGGCCACAAGTGCTCAGCCTTAGTTAAAGTACCCTAGTGCATAGAATGATATTCTTAAGTAGTATATTTGATGTAGGTATTTATAAACACTAAGTTTTCTCAAGCGTGTTTGATGCCATTGTCCTTTGTGACACCTTCGTTTAAATAACAGAAGCCACAGTGTGTGAAGTGCGGAAATATTTCTTGTGAAATTAGCAGGCTTTTGTCAGCACATCACAAGAGACTTGCAGATCATTGAATCTGGACCCTATTTCAGTTGACAGCATTTAGCAAAAGAATAATATTTTATGAAATATAGATATATGTCTATATGAACTAAAAACTGCTGTAAATGTGGTAGTTAAAAGTTTAAATGTAACAACTAATTAAGAGGTGCATTTTCAATTAATAGAACTATGGGATTTCTTTTCACATCAAATTTTCCCTCCCTTTAAAACAATCTTTACTGTTTTGATGTTACCTTCATAACTAAGGATGCAAAGCATTCCCCTTTCAAAAAAAAAAAAAGGGGGGGGGGGGGGGGAAATAGTGTAAAATGCCAGAAATCCTTGAGCTGTATATTCATAATCTGAAATGTAGTTAGAACTGCTGGCAGCTTTAATGATAATGCTAATTCCGCCCCCCACCCCACCCCCCATCTCTGCTAACATTCAAATCCACTGTTTCTTCTGGATTTGGTTTGGCAGTCGCATCCCACTCAATATGAAGGCGTGCGAAAGAGAAAAATCAGTCTGCTAGCATACTATATTGGACTCAATTTTTTACTCATCTCATGGCACTAAGACTTCTTTTATCTCCAGGAATGCCAAACTGATAGAGCAAATGACAGATGAAGCAGTCACTTGCAACAGTTTAACTGCAGAATTTGGGATACTTTTTTCCCCACTGTGAAATGCCCTTTGATACTGGCACAAATAATCCCAAATCACCACCG
>JAVJGI010000050.1:81138993-81177563 GCA_035590275.1 Ibycter americanus | reverse complement strand
CCTAAATGAGTTGGCATCCAAATCTCAAATTCCTTTGTACCATCACATGGGAGCTTTACCTATTTTTTTTCTAGATACACAAATTGTTGAAATCCATCAGTAACTGACTTGTCAAAGGAAAAGAGGAGTGTCCTTAGATTTTGAGAGGCTTGGGCTATTTTCTTTAGCTGACAGATATTTTTTTTCATTTAGTTCACCAACGTGTTGAATGCCATGAGAATTATACTGCAGCATAGGGAATACATACATTTTTTTAAAAAAGTAGTAGGACTTTAGTTCAATCTTTTCCTGTCCTAAATTATTTTAAATTTATTCAAAAGATTTCCCCCCTTAATATTTTTTAGGACTTCTGATCTTCTCAAAAAGAAATTGCTCATTGCAAAGCTTTCATAGAAAGCTTCAATTTTCATTTTTATTAGTAATGTAGTTCTTGTTAATTTTTATGAAATATTCTTGCACAAAATCACCATTAGAATCACAAAATAATTTAGATAGATACCACTGGAGATCATCTGGTCTTAGCCTCCTGCTTAAAACAGGCCTGCAGGCCTAACATCTCTAGGTCAAGGCCTCATCCTTGTTTTGAATATCTCCAAGAGATACAATGCAGAGATTCTACTATGTCTTTAGAGCAGTGTCTGACCAACTTCTTTGGGCAGATCTCTTCCTAGCGTGTAACTGGAAATTCCCTTCCTGTAAATTATGTCTACTGCCTATGGGTTAAACTGACCAGCCTGTCGTTCCCTAGGTCTGCTCTTCCTGAAAACAGGTGTGATATCTTCCAGTCCTCAGAGAGCTCCCGCACATGCTAGCCCATGAAGAGACTGCAGAAAAATGTCTCTCAATGAAACTTCCTGGCTCCCTCAGCAGTCTCTGAGGTCATTCAGTCTGGTCCCATGGATTTGTATGTCCAATTTGTTTTGAGCCTTTCACTCTTCATTTTAACGCACATAATACATTTCCCAGTGTTGTTCCCCAGGACTTAGAAGGCAGACCTGAAAGAAGCCTTTACAAGTTAAAGCAAAGCAGACATCATGTTCCTCATCCTTTTCTCGTCTTCTGTCATTAACTTCTCTGCTCCATTCAGCAATAGGCCTATGCTTAGGTTTTCTTTTTTTTCCAAGATAACAAAAGGTTCTTGCTGCTTTTTGTATTTCCTGACACAGAGCTTTGGCTCTCCTAATTTTACTACTGAATGCCCAGGAAATGGTTTTATAATGTTTTTTTGGGGCAGCCCAACATCACTCCCACTTTCTGTACAATTCCTTTTAGCATTTCAGCTCAGTCAGGATTTCCTTATTCAGCCAAGCTGGCTCCCTGTGCTTGACTCTGCACATTGGAATGGACAATACTTGTACTATCATTGAAGGTCAACCGGCTCTCTTGGACCTCTTTGTCCTTCAAAGCAGTCACCCATGTGATTCTACCTACAAGTTTGACTTGGCTATTTGACTTCCTCATGTCTCTCAGGATCTTAAACTCTATCGTCTCCTGATCAGTTCTGCCAGGGTCACGCTGGACTACTGCATTCCCCACCAGTTCGTTCTTATTTGTGAGTAGCGGCTATGCCAGGAAGGCATACCCTCCCTGCATCTTCACCACCTTTGCAAAAAAAAATTGTCCCTAACGTTCTCCATAAATCTTGTGAATCTTTGTGTCCTTAGACATCCCCATTCCAGCAGACACCAGCGTGGTTCAAGTCCTCCTTGACAAACAGGGCCTGCAGTTACAAGGCTTCTTCCAGATTTTTCTAGAAGGCTTTGTTCACTTCTTTATCAAATGGTCTGTCATCTATCCATTGCAGTCCTCCAGTCATGATGTCATCTCCTGTCATGACAAAGTGTAATCTTTGACTATCTCCATAACTCTTTTCTTGTCATTGAAATATAGAGCACAAATCATTTATTTACCAGTTTGTTCATTTACATTCTTCACTGTCTTCAGAAAAACAGCTTACTCAGATTGGAACTTGCTTTAAACATTAAAATCTGTGTGTTTCAATGTTTAAAACTTTGCTGTCTAGGATGCAGGTTAAAACACAGTTTTTCTATGGTCTGAATGCCCTCTGTAGTAGGATGCAATCTAAATTTTCTGAATGCTGAGAACTCTCCGGTGACTCTCTAGTTGTCCCAAAAAGGA
This sequence comes from Ibycter americanus, assembly GCA_035590275.1. NCBI lineage: Eukaryota > Metazoa > Chordata > Aves > Falconiformes > Falconidae > Ibycter > Ibycter americanus. The sequence goes on along the minus strand of JAVJGI010000050.1, from coordinate 81,175,424 downwards.
CCTATACATGACTGATGTAAGACTAGAAAAGAATGCAACGTCTTATCTCAGAGGACCACAGGATGCACCAGGTTCATGAGTGAGCACAGGCACAATGACAATATAGGAACCAGGATATGGCATTGCGGTTGGGCTCTTGCACCAGGCTAGCTTGTGTTATCTCAAGTTCCAGTCAACAAATTATATTATGCAGGTAAAACTTTTGTGTTTTATAAGGTATGGCTATATTATGTCTTGAAAAATAATATCCTGTCTTACGTCACGAAGACATAAGTTGTAAAGATATTATTTTGATTTACTGGAATTTGTTCGTCATCTTCACGATGAAACAAAAAAACCCCCACAACTATTCCAGGTTATGTTCCGCAAAACAAAATGAGACATAAATGTTGGTTCTGTCTTCAAGAAACCAAAATACTTTCATACACAAGTTTACAGCAGAATAAATGGATTTTGAAGAGACCAACAAATAGCAGTTTCATAGTCCTGTATTTACATTCCTCTTACCTATTCTACTGCTCAAAGCTTTCACCTAGGAGTTGGCGAGCATCTAGGAAAACCTGAGTGATCTCTTTCAGTAGCAAAAAGGTAGATTTATTCGATTACATTCCAAAGACTGGCAGCTAAGGGCAAGAGTTGGCTCTGCAAATCTTAACAAGTGTAAGATTCACTTGTGAGCTTTTAAATATACAGACTTCATAGACAATATTTCCAGTGATTCTTGAGCTCTGGAAACAGTGCTGAAACAACAGTATCCTTGTCACTTGTCTACGCTGAGTGGAAAATTCTGCTTCTTTTTGAGCAAACCCCTTTGTTGGGATTGTGTTTTCTCTTAAATACTTCAAATAAAATGTTAAAGATTTCCTCAGCTTGGTAAAACTAGCGCAAGCTCGTTGCTGGCTATGGAGATGGTAGCTTGGTAGATGATTTTAAAAGATCATTTAAGTATGTGAATGCTTTCACTGAAGACAATGGGTCTATCACCATTCTTAAATTTCAATATGTTTTTAAGTATTTTGCTTCAATGGGGTTCTTCCTTTTAGATAAATTTCATGACCCAAATTTTTGTAAGTAATCAGAAGGTACTCAGCTACTACAGATAAAAATAGCAATAATTCTTTCTTTCCTTCTGTAGAGGAAATAGCTCAATTAGCTATTTTTATTTGCTTGCTTGTATGCATGACAGAGTAGTTACCATCCATGTGGAAGTTAGATCCAGCCAAGACAGTGAGTCTAGCAAAATTCATCACATAATACCCCTCTATCAACATCTCAAGACAAATTTTGATGTCTAGAAAGTTATGGATTGGTGAATTTTGTCTCCAGTTTTACAGATTTAAAGGACTCTGAGGACTTTGGAAAGAAATTTCTTTGCATTTCAACCAAGACAAAAAAAAATATTTTTTTTTTTAAAATCCTTCTAGCCTTCATGTCCGTGGTTTAGGTACACAGCATGAATAGGAATAAATATTAACTGGCTGAGCAAAGGAGCTAGTTTCTGTTGAGGTAGATCAAATGGGGGTATTAGACACAGATAGGAAAGAAAGGTTAAATTCATCTAGCATCAATCAAATGAAGTTGGGACCCCAGATTTTTATATGTTGATAAATAACTGCTGGGGGAGTTGGCAGGGGGGTGTTCGCCATTAAACTAATTTAATGTTCTTACCTCAATGCTATGTCTTTGACCTAGGTTTTCAGTTTAGTAGTCTTTCATGGCAATGATGACTTACTCCATCCCATTTCTGGCTTTGAACTGGAATGCGTGTTGGTTCAATCAGAAATGCAGGCAACATCCAGAAAATTTTGCGGTGTATAATATGAAGGGTGTTTTAGTTTTCTGAAACCTGAAGCAAAACTCAATAGTGAGAAAATTGGAAGAGAAACCCCTCAGAAGGTGCACAAGAGACCTCGGGGAGAATTTCTGAGTTGTTTGGAAGTCCATATCATTGAAAAATTAAACAAGTAACCTACCAAAACAATAAGGCAAAGATCAGAGAGAAAACTGAGGCTTAGACTTTATAAGGATAGGAGCAAACTGCTCCACTATTCTTGTTCTCATTTCTGTAACTGCTTGTCTGGCATACTGTCTGGAACCCTTTAATTCACAAACATCTGGCAATAAAACTTGGAGATGTTTTCATTGCTTTCAGTCTCTGTCTTTGAGCATTGTGCTTCCTTGTCTTTCCAAGAATAAATCTAAGGCTTTTTGAAAATTTTTGCAAAAGTTCATGGAATTGGATTTCACTTTTGTGTAACAACACAGATACTTAATCACTGCAAATGAGTTCCAGGTGTTGTAGCCTTCACTGCTTATGATAGGAATATCTTTCTGGTATAGACGCACCTCAGCAGTTTTGTTACAGTGTATTGTATATGTTCCTATGTAAAAACATCCGGTTTAGCTCTCATTCTCCAAACAATTGGTGATAGTGTTTTATTCTGACTTTTTTTTTCATCAAAGATGGCTCTTCTTCATACAAAACTGTATTACTTGCTTATGGATTCAGTAAAATGAGAGGGTTTGAATATTATTTAACTATGTCAATTAATATATGAAGCTGTACAGTTTCAAAGAAGTTGAAATGTTTTGAGAATATAAATCTAGAAAAATTACAATATGAATAAATATCTGTTTTCTAATAAGAAAAAAAAAATCTTCCTGGAGATTTTTGGGTAGTCTTGTAAAACTTAACACTCCTTTAAAATAACAGTATTACAGTCTTGGAAACTGGAGGGATGCATGTTCTCTCTGTTTTTAAATTGAGCCTTAGCACTACTGAATAGGAACATTCATCCTTAGAATTATCTGTTACTTATTTCATCCCTTTTGTTTCAGAATCAGCTGCAGATTATTCTTTTTCTCAAGCAAATTTTTAAGAACTCTGTTGATTAGCTTGTTTATTATATGACTCAATATTGTTTCTGCCCTGAGTTTTAGCAGTTTTCTTTCTTTACTGGAAGAGAGCTAGGCCTGTAGTGCAGTCCAGCTGCTGTCTTGCCATTTTGTACACTACATGCTCCACAAACAGGAGGTAAATCCTAAAGAGGAGCAGTGCTCTGAGGAAACTGATGGACTTCTGGTGTAAAATAGATTGAGGGTCTGTGGGATTTGATTCTCTTCAGTGTAAGTTTTTTCTTTTTTTTTTTTTTAAATCTCTTTTCTAGATACAAGTTACAATTGGGCCATCATAAGGAGCGTCTTAGTTGATAGCAAATCAGACAACAAACTACAACCCATCATTTTTCTTCCTACTCCCTCATCCGAGGAGGAAGGAAAACATTACATCACCTCTTTGTGTGAACAGGTTTCACTCTGATATACTTGGCCCACTATTCAAGGCAATGAGGAGAAGTGAAACCGAAGTAATTTCTTTACTTCATTTGGTCCTTTCCCAGCTTTTTGTCACTGGAGTCACAAATTAAATGCTGCTGAGGGAGGGGAGCACTATTTCCCTAGATAACATAATAAAAGCAGTGACAATCTCCCTGTGTTATAAAGAGACTGTGGACTTGTCCTCCCTTGCATTTGTAATTAGTCAATGAGAATCTGGGAAGGATAGGAAAAGCACCCATGGAAACAAAGAACTTGGGTTTTGCCCTGAGCTTCTGTCAGGTCAGGAGCATAAACAGGAGTGCTTCGATCGGGAGTACAATAAAAGCCGTACTCTGTTCACTATTTGTTCCTTGAGACACTAGATACTCATGCTGTTTACCTTTGAACTGTGTGTGTGGCATGTGTGAGGGTTTGTTGGTTTGTGGTGTTGTGGTTGTGGGTTTGTTTTTTTTTTTGTGGGGGTGGGGGTGGGGGGAGTGGAGAGTAAAGGCAGCTTTTCTCTCAATGAATAATTAGAAGTTCAACTGGTCACATCATGAGCTTGGGGAGAGGGCAGACACAGATGCTGTGGGAGCAGCAGTGATTGCCTCGGTCACAGTGTGGCTGTGATAACAGAGACAGATATGCTCAGCTGGGTGGCATTTACTAACATATTTTCTGGCGTTCCAGCAGAATGGACTTATCTGTTCACCTTACGTTATGTTATGAGTAGCAAATAAGTTTGTGTTAGATTTCTTGGTTATTTGGTTGGGTTTTTTAATACATCAATGCTTTAGATGTTTTTTTACTTAAAATTCAATAATAGATGTTAGATTAGATTCAGTTTCCAAATCTGATCTCCATTCTTTCTCAGACTTTTCTTTCAATGCATTTAGCACACAAGAAAACCATTTTCACTCATCCCTGTCTTAACTTAGAAAACAGTGTACTTTTGATCTTGATTCGTTCCTTTTGTTGACTTAGAAAAATAAGCATTTTATTCTCTCTTTTTTACTTTCTGGGCCTTTTGTTTGGGTTTTGGTTTTGTGGTTGGTTTGGTGGTTGGTTGGTGGTTTTTCTTCCATCTGCTTGTAAGTGGCATTTTTTGTTCTCATGACTTAAAACACATCATATTGTGATACTGTGTGTTTTCTATCATATTCTGTGTGTATATTTAGGGCTTGTGAAGAGTGACAAACTAGATCATCCTGTGAAAGTGAAGGTTTCTGACAGTCGATAAAGCAGTTACTCATAAGCAACAACAGAAACTCTCATTCTATTACATATCACTTAGGAGTTAATTTTGGGGATATTTCTAAGGTTTTCTCCTGATATCTTGCTTGTGGACTTCAGACATACAAATGACAGCTAACTGACATACTTGACTCATATTTATAACAAAGTCTTCCCTGCCAAAGGAATTTGGATTTTTTTTTTTCATGCCAGCCAACTGGTCTAAATTCATCGGGTTTATTTCATTCAGCAGTTCAGGAAAAGATCATTGAGTACCAATTCTTTAAAAATTCCCTGTTGTGTTATTTCTAATTGATAGTTTCCACCTTGGCGTTTTTTTTTATACAATAAACTATTTCTAGTTCTTATACAAATACTGTATTGCTGGCAGCTTAGCTTTTTTATTTTTATTTTTAATTTTTTTTCTGACTTTTACTAGAGAAAGAAATGCTTATGTATGTTTATTGCACTCCAATATAGTCACTCAGAGACCTAACAGTGCAACCTACTGTATAAGACTAGGAAGTCGTATGAAATTGTAAGAGAAGGCACCCAGCAGCTTTACAGAGAAAAACCTGGAGATAATGGTGGACAATAAACTGATGACAACACTGATGAAAGGATCCAAGTATTTTACCTTTAAACAAAATTAGAATGCAGTATCAGTTATGCTGGGTTTAGACCCCTTATCTTTCTTAGTTTGCTTTGCAATCTAACGAAACCTCTCACATTCCTAAATTCTGCAGTACATTGCAGTATCCACCTAAATGATTTGTCTATGAATAGGAGATAAAATGGTGTTTATCAGCCGCTGATTAGAATTATTCCTAAAGCTTTTTACTCTTTTAAACAGCATAATGATCACCATTTAACTTTTACTTTGAGAGCATATACCCTTGGTTAAAATAAGCATGGGGAACTTCTGCAGTTATGTCTATTTTGAATTAAGAACACAACCTTTTAGAATTATTTTAATGATAATTTCTGATACCTGCTTTCAGAAGTCTTTTAGTAGATTCTACTATATTAACATTTCTCTTTTTTTAGAGCATGTATAGCCACACTTTACGTACATTGTACAAAGCTGCTTTAGAAGCTTAATGTATGAATGCTCTTTTCCAATTCAATAGGTGTAGTGTACATTATTTACTAAGAATGTACCTATTCATTTCATCAGTAAAGACTGAGGGACTGCTCTACTGAATTTATCACTTTGTAGCTGTATCAATTGACTTCCTTCCTGCTTTCTACATCAATAGAACCATTAGCCAGATTTAATTTTTACTTCCTTTTTTTGGTGATGATGATAACTATGGAGGACATAGTTTGACTTTTGGATTCCTAGCTGACTCTGTGGCATCTATTTTTCTTTGAGTCAAGCACATTTCATGTACAAAGTACTACACAGAAAAGAATGTCTTACTGAGAGTTTCAGAATCCTTAGGTTTCAGGCTTTAAATATAGATTCTCTCAGTTTAGGGTGAGATTTGTCATCCTGCTGAGAACAATAGTGATATTAAGCTGCTACTTAGTAGGTCAGAAGGAAGAAAGATCTCCCAACCTATAGCTTTTGTGTTTAAGGTGTTTGAATCCTAAGTATCCTGAATACACAGGGTTAAACATTTCCTGAAGTCACTGGAAAGATGTTACTTTTACCTGGAGATGAGTTAGGTCTAGTGGGTTCCTTGTTTTGAAACAAGCACAAAGAAGAGCACTTTTTCAGTCTGCAGACTAAACATTTTACACTGAACATCTAGATCTCCTGTACAATTAAATTAGTAGACTGCACAGATACAGCTCACATATTCCTTGTGTGTATAGGCCACACAATAGCCTAGTAAGCGCTGTTGTAGTCTGCATTAGTTTAACAGTTTTACCAACCAGACTAATATTTCTGAGAACAGAAGTGTACTGTGTGAAAGTATCCTTAACGGGTCCCCTGAAAGAGTGTAAGAACATACCCTTGGACAGCACAGTTGGCTCTAGTATCTGCTATAGTGGGTTACCTAATAGTAAGGAAAAAATGACAGCACTGGTGTGAGTGAGGATGCAAGTTCTCTGGATGCACAGAAGTCCGTGCATGTCTCAGCACAGTAAGCACCATTTTCAAAGAGTTCAGTTCTGCTTCTTATGCCAGTAAATCTGCCACTGGTGTTGGTTAAATATAATATATAAACCAGATGAGGAAACTGTTCCTTAAAGCAGAATATCACTTATGTTGTTTGTCCGTGGAGAATTTTGGAGAAGACCTTGTGTTGCCAGCAACACAGGGGAAGGGAGATTTCTTTTTTAAAAGGAAAATATGCTTTCCTGAGATTTGTCTTGCAATGTGCTGAACTATAGACAGACTTCAATGAAAATTTCAGCCACAAGATTTCTAGATAAAGTATGGTATTGCCAAGAAAGTTAATTATGTTACAAAACTGTACCTATTAAAATAAGTTACGTGGCACTTTTGTAATGAGAACAACATACATGTGTCATACCTACTCATACAGTGTAAGAACACGATGGACCCAGAAACTTCATGGACATAACAGTTACTGCCTTAAAGTTTTGGACTGAATTTGGCAAATTTTATACTCCCAGAGCAGGCACAATAGGTATTGGTACTACTTCAGTTCAAGTTGTTGGTCTTGGGTACAAACTGGCCGCTAATACTGAATACTAAGTATGTCAAGCCCCCTGTTAATATTGCCAGAGATGTTAAAATTTAACAAAAAATGAGCTTTTTAAAATAACAAAAAACCCAAAACCAACACACCAACCCTTGGAGAAAAAAATTTAAAATCGTGCTATCTTACTGTATGAGGAATAGAAGAAAAAAAAATATTTTTTTACTCTTTGATATTCTTCTAAGTGCCTGTCCTCAGTGACTGGAACTGTCTCAGATCTCGCTTCTCTATAATAAGCTAAGAAAATTAGTTTGAAAGGGAATGAGTAAAGAACAAGTGAGTACTTGTGTAATGTGATACGTGTAACTTGCTACAGGCAATTGCTGACTTAAAACTAAACTAAATACCTCTACAAGTATTCCAGTTTAGAAGTACAGTTTCACCTAGCATTTCAAATGCCTAACAATGCTTCTAAACATTTAAACAAGATCTAAGTGAAATTTAAATTTAAACACTTAAAAAAGAATACCTAACAACAATTGTGTGTGTCTGTCTACAACACTTTGTTATGCTGTCAATATTTTTGTGGAGTTGGACACTATTCAGCAGTAGGATGCCTGTACAGGATGGGGGGTGGGAGGAGGGTGGTCAACAGACCCTATCTAGTAGCAATGAAAAGGCATGCCTTAAAAGCAAAAATTTAATGTACTAGCCATCAGACTGTGAGACACTTCAACTCCATTTGGTGAACTCCCTGTATGTTTTGATTGTTATCACTTGATGGCCCACATTGGGTACCTCAAAACTAAGATAGGAAGTGCTCAAGCATCAGAATATATGCACTATATGAAACTTCAGCTTCAAAAAGGCCTAGTCTTTTTTGCTCTGTCTTCTAAACCTTACCACTTGTGTATGTAGTTTATTTCATTACTTGCGCGAGATTTATTTTGTTGAGTTAGAAACTAAGCAACAAGCTAGCATAATTGTTTTTTGGTTTGTTTTGTTTTTTTTTTAATTTCTTGTAATGTTCTTTGTTCAAAGAGAAACATTTTCTACTTCAATATTTTTTTCTCACTGTGATATAGAAGATGAATCCAGATACCTTTTTGTACTTACAGGTTTTGCAGCTTATAAAGCAGAAGAGTCATTGCCTGTACTGTTATTTTGTCTATATTTCATGATCTTTGATCTTTCAACCTTTACTCTGTTGCAAATCAAGTTTCCTCTAGTACAAGCAGCTCCTGAAGCATCCACTTTGGCCATATTCAACCTACACAGGTTTCTTGAGGATGTTCACCCTGTGGTTTCACAGATTCTGGAACAGGAAGCAATTTAGTGAACTCTATTCACTGGAAGGGTCAAATGCCCCCTGCTTAGAAAAAGACAACTGACCTAACACACATTACCATACAAGTGGAAATAACTCCTTGGGCCTCCTACTCAGTAACTTTTGTCTTTGTTATAGTATTAAACATGTTGTTTTATTTTCTGCCAGTCCTTTACATTTTTCACAACACTAGTCCATTTAATGTGTGTTTTTATATTAACAAAGTTGAAATTTTGATTTAATCTCTATACACAATTTATACTTAAATATGAGCAGATACGCATAATGCAGCACTTGTTCTCTCATTCTCTGTGCATTGGGGAAAGGAGGTAGGATAAATTAGGTGTGCAGTTCCAATTAACAAGCTCAGGAGTCATAATCTTGAAGTTACTATTTAAGCTATGTGAATGATGACAATATACCCAACATTTGAAAGCAACTGCTTTATTTTCAAGCTGCTTTTTTTTCTTATCACTGCAGTGGGAAAGAATAAAGCTTGAGGCTTTTTCCAGAAAGGCGTATGTACATTTTCCCTCAGCTAGAGGCAGGAACAGAACTTGCAGAGGTTCATAACTATTGCTTCAGCACTATACTTTTCAGTGAGTAAATATTGCTCGTCGATGAAACCTCAGGCAGACAGTCAATAACGGTTGAATATTAGGTAAGGCTACAATGAATGTCTTGATAAATTTATAGTTTGGTGTTAAATACAAAAAAAAAAAGCAACAAACCAAACACAAACCTCTGAAGGCTAAAGAGAAGGTTTTTAAACATTCTGTAGAGATTAGAGCCAAGTCATTCGCTGGAAATCAGGTAGTTGCTTACCCCATTGGGAGACCTAATACTAAAATCCCGCGTAACTCTTAGAAATGTTACAGAAAAGTTATGTCAACAGCATTATCTTGTCCTAAAGATTCTTGCTTAGTTCTATATACAATTCTATTTTTTTTAGTCCAATTGAAAAGCAAGATAAGTATTTGTTTGCTAGACACTTATAATGAATTACACCTTGCACCTGAGGAAGTTCTTTGAAAAATTCCAAATTTTACACAGCATACCTTAGAGTTATATATATGTGCCAATTTGTGCTTTAACAGATTGTGAACTAGTACCTGAGAAAGCAGGGTAACAGCAGAAATCACCTTCTGAGGTGGATTTAGACCATGTAGAACCCCTTTTTTCTAATTCTGTGCTTTAAACTTAAAACTTTTTTTTCTCTATTTGTAGTAGTGGACATAAAATAAAGCTAATTTTTTTTTCCCTGTGGCACCTAACAGGCAGATTATCCATTTCTTTGTAGAGCTGAGCAGAAGTTAGAAAATTAAAGAAAAAAATATCTAAACTTACATGTTTGAAAATCTAGGCACAAAAAAGAATTTCTAGTTTGTCCTCCTGCACTTACAGGGTCATACTTGAGAGCTTTGTTATCATACTGGATTTCTCCTTCTCCGCCCCCCTTCTGGGTTCACTGCATTTGATCTGGCTGCCAAGAGTATTAGAGAATCCTTATTTATCCTTTGTCTGCAATGGGTACCAAATGTAACATTTTCTAGAGCTCATCTATGGTTTTACTGGAAAGCTAGCAGCACAACAAATAATCTACTGCAGAACAGCCCTTCTGTCCATCTCTGAAATGTTTTCAGAAACTTCTCATTACTCACCTGTTTTGACTTCCTTCTCAGCAAGTTGTGGATAGCAGAATATGAATTAGTGTTGTTTTGCGCCTGAGCAGCCTTCTTGACTGGTGCCCTTTATGGTTCCATCAGGAAGTCGTGAATGACTTGTGAAAAACAGTATTTTCAAGTGTAGAAGTGTCCTGAAACCTGTTTGTACACCAATACCAAGATAAAACTTTAATTCGGGTCATGTAAATTGTATAACTGAAATCCATGTTGTAGAGTTCTTTGTAATTACCTTGTCCATTAAAAATTGTCATGATCCTTGACTGATAGCCACCAGGATCCCTAAGATATAAGATACTGTTCCTAGGAATGGAGAAAAAAAAGATGTATACTCACTTTTTTAATAGGAAAGGAGTGTTTTATAAATCTGAACATTCCCTGAATCTGCATGATTACAATATATCATTTAGTCATTAATTACTGATGCCTTCATAAATATGAAGAAATGGAGTCCTGTTCATTACCATTCTTTGCATAACCTTCAGGGGACATAAAGGGTCTCTTGTGGGGTGGAGGGAAACCTAGAGGAAGGAAGTTTAGAGAGAAGGTAACTGTTGTGTTAAAAGGCAAGTATTTCCACCATGTGGAACAGGTCATTTAAGAATATGGTGAGGTAGCTTTTATCTGTTTTGCACATCCTTAGCAACCATTATCAGCCAGTTGTTTCTGTACATTTTTTTTTTTTTTTTTCTTTTTTGGGGGGTGGGGTGGGGGCGGGGGAGACTAGAGATAGTTCAATGAAATATATTCATGCTCATTTTCTTGAATATGCAGGATTACTTTATGAAGATATAAGCAGAGGTGTCTACCTTTATAGGATTATTTATGAAACATAGGAATGCCCATATTCCAGCACATAAAAATGATGAACCTGCTAGAGATATCATTTTGGAGTCTCCACAGGAAGATGATGTCTGCTTGACAAAAAGTAGTTCATAGCTATTTGCAGTTGCAGATGTATACTATATGGGGTAGATAAAAATTTTATAGAAAATAGAGAACAAGGCTACATTTATCTCTCACTTTCTCTCCTTTTTCTCCCTATTTTTTTTTCCCCTGCCCCCCTTTGTTTTGTTGAGAGGTAGCGATATATTACGGAATTTTCTGGTATGATGATGTTGCTCTGAATCAATAAATGAAACCTCATGTTACACAAAGGATACTGAGCAATTTTACTTTATAATAGGTTGCAGAAAGTGACCACACTTTGCATTTCCTGCCTTTATAGTGGTTTTTGGCTTTCAAAGTCTCCATCAATATAAAGAAAGTAAGAGTGAAGTGAGATACAGCGTGCAGTGAAGAGACATGAAAACTAACAATAAGGTAGGAAGCAGACAGATCTATACCAAGGTTCAGGTTACGGTCATACCTCTGTCTCCATGTATGTTGGTGCACCACTCCCAAATGCTGGAGGCTGCTGCATAGTGAAGAAGCTACTAGCATGTGAGAGACAGGTGCTCTATCTGAAGAATAGTACTCACAAAAGATCTCCGTTGGGCTCTGCATTACCACATTGCATTTAATTAACTAGCAAAACACCCTGAAGTAAAATTAAATTAAAGGTCTTGTTTAAGCCAAGGAAGGTGAAGAGTTTCAGATTTCATTTGCCATGTGGTATTTCATTATTTCAAAGGTAATCTGCAGCTCTTACATAAGGTCAGTAATGGCTAGCTTGGTTTTTGACATTGTAAAAGCCTTGAATGGGTCTGTGCCTTAAGCAGAATTTCTTGGGTTTTGGCCAAAGTAGATTTAGATCATTTGCAAAGAGTTTGTACATTAACTCCATATTGGTTGAGATGCATTATGTATCTTTTTCTGTGAGCAGCAAACAGACTTACTGTTTCTCTCTCCTTATTTGGATGGGTGAGATAACAGCTGTGAAGTTCTCTCTTTCCCCTTTGCTTTTGGAAAATCCTAACAAAGATGTAGGAAGCTACTGTGAAGAGCAAAAGCAAGTTTTTACTTCTTTCTTTTCTTCATGTATATTTGTGTGTGTGTGTGTAATTCAAATCACAATCTATCACTCAGCATTTCTACTACAGAAGCAAATAAAAGCCCGCTTTCTGGAAAAAAATCATCAGCTACCTGTTCATAATTGACAGAATGCATTGGAAATAAAGCAAGTTTTCATACTGAACTTCTCCATTTTTGTTGTTTAGATAGGCTATGCTACTAGCCTATCTAAATATGCCAGATATTTACATTTTAAGTATGAAAGACATTAAAAATGTCATTTGTCTTTCTCCTTTCCTTCAGTAGCCAAATCACGTATAGACTTTTTCCATTGACATCATAATGGTTGAGAAGTCAAAGGAAGTGTAGGATACAATGATCTATTACAATATCACTGAAAGTATACAAACTCTGTGATTGGCATCCTCAGTGGAAGTCTAAAAGTCATTTTTCAGAAGTGTTAGATACAGACATGTATGGAATACATCTACGGATAGACTTGGTCCAATGTAATTTTGAATCATTACTGCATGTCTTTGACAATTAAATCGTATAATGTATAAGACTATAAAACTATCCACAGTGTGTACACATTAGCTTTCTTTAAAATGCTACTTTTTATAATATAATAGAACGTTATCTTAACAAGTTCAGTTGCATGAAGAGTGCTGTGGACCTTAACTAGCCTATTCACATGAGTAAAGCTACTGACATAGTGCAAGGTGAAATATGAAGGGCAGTAATCAACTGTTACTCTGTATGGCTAAAAAATCAAGAAATTAAGTGAGGAAAGAAAAAGTGTGTGTATTTTATTTTATATTTTTCAGCAGCTGGCACAGAGTAAACACAATACTGCACTTGACTGCAGTTGGAAAGATGTCAGTAGAAAACAAATGTAATTAGAAGAAAATCCTGTATCTGGCTAACAATTTTCATGACAGGTTTTGCCGCCTTGGAATTTAAAGCAACTGCCATATGAAAAACAAAACCTCTGTAGAAGATGAGGGTAGTGCTGATAACACAAAAATCCCATGGAATGTCTAATTACATGTGCTATTAAGAAGCTTCTTCTAATAAATACTAATTTATGACTTGAAGTCAGTTTCTTTTATATAGTTCACAACTGCAATAACCTCTTTGATTCATTTACAGTATTACATCTCAAATATTTTGTTCTAAAAAAAAAAGTTTAGAATGTAGCTTTTATCTATGTGCTACTTTATTTAAAACCCTGCATGCAGCTAATGCTGATCTTCGTTTCAATGCAAGCAGCTATAAATATCTATATGTGAAAAAAAGCTGCTGTCATTATACCTGATTTTTAACTTCCATTTCTGTAGTAAGGACATGATACCTGCATAAACGATAAGAAAATATGGTGAATGTTGTAAGACTATTAGATTATTAGGTAAGTTTGCATTTGCCCTCATGGAAGCATAGGCCTAGAAAATGATGATCTCTTTTCATTATTATTCTCAATACATGACTGTAGTCGATTGATATTAATATTGGAATGAGTACTATTTTATATTTCGATCTGCAGTATTTCTCTTTGTGTTTTATCCAGTTGCTTTTACTCTGAGGGCTACAGAATGAGTTGTGTGCAAAGATGGAAGAATTGAGGTTTAGTATAGAAAACAGAAGATTCCAGAGAAACGTTAGGGCTTCTATATGTAAAAAAAGTAGATGTTAAAAGGGAAAGAACAAGCTCTTTGTCTCTGGATAGGTCAAGAAGTGATGTGATTAGTCTGACCATTAAAAGCAACAATCTTACTGTAAAGCACAGTTACACAGGAGCAGTTTGTCTATGAGATTGTGGGAGTCCCTGTTGCTGGAGGTTTTTAGGAACTGGTTCCACAAATGTGTTGGATGTGGGTTTTGTGCCATGTGTGGCTTGGGTCTGGGGATGGACTGGATGGCCTCCTGAGGTAGATCCCAGCCCTGTTTTTCCCATTTCTTCTGTAAAGCTTCCAGGACAGATTGCATGAAAACCCTTACTAAAATCTATTAAAACAATTACAATCACTTTACCCAGCAGACCATCTCTTTTAATTTTTCCAGTGATGGCTTATGCTTATTGTGGCCTGATAGGCTTTTATTAAATTGATCCTTGTCATTTATCATTCACCATCTAGTTCTCTCCTAAGTGTTTATGTATTGATTCCTTTGTTACTTAAATTTGACCGGGTAAGAAGAAAAAGTAGCCATCTTCAGTCCACAGAACAACAAAAAAAGGTAACTGCCACCTGTAGCATGCTCTTCCATTCCTATCATGTTTTTATGTTGATGGATCCATTCAGCATTTTCAGTGGTCTAGTCAGCACTGTTTTGCTGGCCTGAGTAACCTTTCAGATCTCACAGTATGGAGGACTTGAGGACTGGCATGCAGCTGATGTTAGGTAGCCTTGACAGCATTTACATAACCTCCACCACCCCTGAGAGGAAGTGCTTTGCTTTAGCTACATTTGATGTCCTTACAATATCAGAAGTTTTAGTTCTTTTAATCATACAACATTTGCTATCTGTAATGTTAATAGGAATTTCTTATAAAAAGAAATATGATGTTGCACAGTAGCCCTATGAAAAACTGGAATGGGAGAAAAAGCCACAAACAATTTGTATCAGCTAGCTAAAAAATCTTGAAAATTGAAGAAAAATCTCAATTGAAATCTGCTTTAGATTTTTTAAAATCAGTGATTCAAGGAGCATTTCTTAAAGATTCCCTCATATCATCATCTTTTTTCTACATGGACACTGTCATAAGCATTTTACACTAAAGGGGATGGAAGCAAATTCTGTTCTGAAAAGAGAAACATTAATTTAAAAGACAATTGAAAAAAATTATCAGAATTTTATGACATTATTTTATTTTGGCATGCCTTGTCCTCCTTGTCACTTACAGTTTGAGTATCTGTCCTCTAAGATTGGCACCATCAGTCCTTAAATCAATCCAAGCACAAAGTTACGTGTTCCTCCCATTAGAAAGGTAGGTTATTTCGGTGTTTTGCCTGAACTAGGCACAACTTGCATCATATGTTTACAATAGCAACATGCAATTAGACTAGTAATATTTGCATTAGCAATAAAATTTCAGGGGGTAGGATTTTATTTTTGCAAGGTGTGGAGACTGTGGAAGCCCAATATTACCATCAGCCAGTCATGCACCTGAAAACTGAGTGCACCCTATTACGTATCCTGTAAAGAATTAAAGCAATTATTGTGAATTTGTTATTTACAATTAGCAAGTCCTGTTACCCCGAACAGGTACTTTACAGGCATTTGACTGTTCTAACGCAGCATAACCTTCTAGGAAATCTTGTTATTCTGAACTGAATTGCTGAAAGTTCAAATGTTTACTAACCAAGCAAATTTGCTTTAAAAATTACTATGGCACATTTCTATAGAGCAATTCATTAGTGTGCATTATATCTATTAAAAAACCCAGCTCTAAACCCTTGCTTACCTGTATGCCTCTATACTGTGTATCCCCTGAAGGCTTTCTTTTGGAATAACTGATGCAAAACAGAAAAATGGAACATTAAGAGTAGAGGTATTGAAATTTGCGGTGAAGTGTATTGACGTGGTATAATCTGTAGTGATTATTAGTTTGCAACATTATGAGACACCCCTGAGATAAGAATGTATGTCTAACACATCTGTGCCATTTTATGACACCACATTATTCCACAACGCCATCCAATCCACTTTCTTCTACGCATCCTTAGCAATTTACTGTGGATGTGACCAGTGAAACAGAGGGCCATAGGGCTTAGAAGCCAGTCTGAGGGAGAACATCTTTACGGCAAAAACTTCACAACATTGCCTGGTATCCCTTCGTTTTAGCCCTGTCCTCCAGAGAAACAGTACTAAAATGCCTCTCGGTCACAGTGTGCATCCTCGGTGAAACAGTAACAAGCTTCTTACTGTGACTAGTTTATGCTGAGCATTAACAATCACTGGAAACATGTTTACAAGATGACAAAAGCCAAGGTAGTTGAATATTCAAAGTTAATGCTTCTGCTCTCTCCTTTGGTTGACAATTATTTATTTATTTATTTTAGGGGAGGGGGGAGGGGAGCAGAACACAAATGCACAAATTAAGTGTAGTGTGAGACTTAAATGGATGATCCTTTACACCAAATTGCTAATCTACTGCTGGAGCTAAATATTCTCAGGGAATATAGCTTCCATTCCAATTAAGTTTAAAACAAGCAGCTCCCTACCTTCACCTACACAATGCTACAAATTTTAAATTCACTTATGAAGGCAAGTTTTACTCTAATTCCCTCACAAAAGTTAATAAGCAGCAAAACATATGACATATATATAAACATTTTATGTGGGACATTAGGGTAAATATTCCTTAGAAAAGATATAGTGGAAGGGTCAAAAAATGAAATGTATGAAGGTTTCTTTTCATTGTGATCAAACTCTTCTGAAGTTAACACGTTTCCACCAACTGAGTATAGCTTTACAGGAAGATCTAAGGGACAGATCAAACAACTTCGTAACTTAAAACTGAGTGTAGGTAGATTTGCTGCCAAAGTTGAAAACTACAGATTCCTAAATCTCTTCTCTGTTTCTCTAGAGGAGGTCAATAGAACAGGTATCTTCTTTCCTTCTTATTTTGAAATTACCCAGAATTTAGGTATCAGTGAATGTGTAGAATTGAAAGGACAGAGCAGCTGAACAATCGGTGTGCAACAAAGCTTAACTGGCATCCGGAAACTATGTTTTTCTGCCAAAGTAGCAACATGCAATCAGTGAGCAAGCCTTCTTAAAGCCTTTTCTGGAGAAGTAGGAGTTGTGTCCATGCCACTGCTTGTTACAGTGGTTACATCCCATAGGCTGGCACAAGCAAATCCATCATGTGACTTCATCTGCATGTGTCTAAAAAGCTATGGCACTAAGATTAAAACAAGTTACGCTAGTCTGAAGTGGACCAGCTTCCATGTCTTTGAAAGCCATTGTCCACTACAGTGTGCTAAATGACACTAACTTTTGAGCACGTTAGTTTTTTATAGAATTAGATTTGATATACATGGGGATTATGTTGTTTCCAAAAGCAATATACCAAGATTTTCCATGTGTCTGTGTGTCTAGTAGCTACAGTGAAATTTTAGTCATCCTACAAGGTACCTATTTTGGTATGCAATATCTATATGTGGAAGTAAACTATTTGCTTCATATGCCATTATTATGCAATTATTTTTAAGATGAAGAGGTGTTTTAATGCTGAAGGTGAGAGGATTTACACTTTCTCAAGTATTACACAATGACCTTTTTTTAAAGTCCTCTTAAGCCATCACTGCGGAGTTGATGATGCTCATACAAAACACTCAATTATTGATTTTTAAGCACTTTTAAGATTCTCAAGATGCAGTTTATATGCTTGTATAGTTTAGAAGATGCACCACAGCTCATGCTTTGGAAAAGATGCCAGATATTTATGCTTGTATTTCACACATGACTTCCCAAGGAAGTACTCCTATAGTTGAAGTGCAGTCAAATCAAAAGAATAGAAAAAAGTGAAATGCTTTAGTAATAATTAACAGTACCTAAAAACATCAGTCTCTAAAACGCAATAGACATGACAATGTGAAGCACAAATGGCACTTTTTTTTCCATGTAATTTCTTTCTTAAATTATTTCTCAAAATCCTTAGAAATTTTTGCAGATACTTCCCTTTAAGTCATCTACATAGCCAGATGTCAAACCAGAAAATGATGGTTAGCCTTTAGCATACTGCAAAGTGGTGGTGGTGTTTAGGGGTGAGGATTTTTTAGGTCTTTTTTCTTTTTTTTTTTTTCTTTACATCAAGAACTTAATACACAGCACTTTCTCAAGTAGGTAGTAGCATTGCAGCTTCAGACCAGATGAAGTTTGTATGTGATCTATTGGAAAATCCACAGGGAGGGGAGTGCCTTTTTTACTTCTTTGAGCAGATGTGGATTAAATTCACCAAATAGAGAACACAATCTCATTCACATACATTGATAATAATGTTTTCTTCCAAATTGTTGACATTTAGGACTATATTTATATTTTTCTTTAGACTCCTGAATATGTTGGTAATGCATAGCTCCTATTGATTTCACTATGGGTTAGGAGCTACATATCCATCTGTCTTTAGATGCCTTTATACCTGTCAAAACCATAGTTTTAACTCTCTGAATACAAAGTATTTCCTTTCAAAAACAGGAATTACATCAATTTGTTAATGAGTTACAAGAACGGATGCTCTAAACCAAAAATTTATTTTTCATTAGTAAATACAGATCTAGAGTAATTTTTTCAAATAATTTTGAAGTACTTCTCACCTTCATTTTTAGACTGAAATTCAGAGAGTATAGAAAGATAAACCTCTATTAACTTATAATTTGTGACAAAATTTTAAAAACCTATCATTTACATGCAAATACATGTGAGGTGTACTTACTAATGCTATTTTCAATTTCTGTTTGTAGCATGCTATCAGAAATGTTTTAATAATTTTCTATTTCTTGGTTAACAATCTAGTCTCTAATAGAGTTTTAAATAGAATTAACTGTATTTTTTTATGTGAGAAACATATTTGTTCACAGATAAGACTGAGACGGAATAGTTTACTCACCAGTTCGGTTTTTATGGTCAATGAGAATTTTAAAATGATGCCAACAGTTCTGCAGATTACTACAAAACTCAAATCATGGGCTAACTTTAAGCTTATTACTGTTATAAAATGTGCTACTTCTGTTAGAATATTTTTGAAGTCACAATTGTTAGTTTTCATCAACGAATTATTCTAATATTTTTAGAAATATTTTCATATATGATTGGTTTTGCATTGCTTCTTTTTGGCAGAGGATAGTGTACTGATTTTGGCTGGGACAGGGTTAATTTTCTTCATATTAGCTAGTATGGGGCTATGTTTTGGATTTGTCCTGGAAACAATGTTGATAATGCAGTGATGTTTTCAGTTACTGCTGAGCAGTCCTTACACAGAGTCAAGGCCTCTTCTGCTCCTCACCCCCCCAGCGAGTAGGCTTGGGAGTGCACAAGAAGTTGGGAGAGGACACAGCTGGGACAGCTGATCACAGCTGACCAAAGGGATATTCCATACCACATGATGTCACGCTCAGCATGTAAAGGTGGGGGAAGAATGAGGAGGGGGGGGGCATTCAGAGTTATGCCGTTTGTCTTCCCAAGTAAACATTATGCTTGATGGAGCCTGGCTTTCCTGGAGATAGTTGAACACCTGCCCATGGGAAGTAGTGAATGAATTCCTTGTTTTGCTTTGCTTGTGTGTGTGGCTTTTGCTTTACCTTTTAAACTCTTTTATCTCAACCCACAAATGTTCTTGCTTTTACCCTTCCAATTCTCTCCTCCGTCCCACCGGGTGGGGTGGGGGGTAGTGAGTGAGCGGCTGCATGGTGTTTAGTTGCCAGCTGGGGTTAAACCGCAACAGATGGGTTGCACGATATATCCAGGTGAATAAAGAGGATAGCTCAAGGGCAGATAATCTGGTTTTACGTGTCCAGACAGAACAGTCCATTTCAAGTCCATATATGTATAAAACTGATAATTTCTTCAAACATTTCAGGGGAAAAAACAGCCATATGTGTGATTTAATGGCTGAGAACTCTCCCTCACAGACTATCTGCCTTTTTTCTTTGCAGTTTCTATGTTGCAGTCTGTTAAAAGCCATGTAGTTTGGAAAAGGGACACTTATGTGCTTTGGCATGGCTGCTGTATACTGGGCAGGGAAACCTTCCAGATGAAAGGGGAGATTAGACCTTTCCCAGGAGCAAGTAGTCATGCATAGTTGGCAGAACCTTTTGGGATACGCCAGGGAGTAGTCGAGGTACTCACTTTAAAGAATATTACTTACTAAAAAATAAAAAATAAATAAATCCACCTTTAGAAATGTAAAACTTTTCATTTCCAAATAAGAGAAACAAAAAGTGCTTACCTCAATGAGAGGTTGCAGGAAGTTCCCATTAAGATATTGGCAAACTTGGAATGTAATCGTGCAGATAAATACCAGACCATTTTGTCAGATACCATTTTACGGTGGGCTGTGCTCTAAATAATTGCTTAGCTGTTTAAGGATAGTACTTTAAAAAGCAGACCTTGCTGAAACCTTTTCCCATGTTTTCCTATTGATTTGATTCCTTACAGATAAAAAAGCCAAACCAAAAAAACCCCAGTAACAGCCCACACACACATTCAGTTGCAAACAGCACAGACTGAATGTCTGTATGATGTTACCAAGGATTGATATCTGTTCTTACAGATGGACACGGCTGCAGTGTTGCAGGGCAGAGGGAGGTGTGCTATGTAGTACCCTAGCTGTTGTCATATCATGCAACAAGAAAAATGCATAATTGGGAATAGTACTGTCTGGCATTGGTGACATAAAAGTAGGAAGGTATGTCATCTGTCCCCCCAGAATCCGTGTCTAACCTCTATTAGAGATCCAAGACTTGCTGAACCTCTGTGTGGTATACTGGTTTATCACCTACAGAAATGAAGTACTGGCTCAAGTGCAGATGATAACTGAATGCAGTGGATGCTTGTTAAAATTCTCTATTCTACTCTATTGCAGTTTCATAGCAGAGAACGGATGGATTAAAAATGTGTGCTGATTACTATACAGCTGGGACTTTTTAACAAAACGGCTGCATACTTGTGGTACACCAAAGAGCTAAGCTATGTTCTCAGAAGCACTTACACTGTGAATCTGTGAGGACTCTTACTTGTAGGGATGAGGTCTGGGCTTCAGTCCCTTGGCATGCTGGGCTGTGTTCCTTGTAAGGGTGATGTTTCTGGGAAGCATGGGAAAGTTCTGTGACTCTCTTTGGTTTGATATGGTCAGGAGAAATACAATGCACTCTGCTGCTTTTTGTCTTTTTGTTTCTTTCCACACACTTGTTTTGTTCAAACACAGTAAAAGGAAAATACACCATATTGCATAAAACCCTCACAAACATTTGAATTGCATTCTATTTTCACTTTAAGGAATTAATTTACTCCAAATGCTAGGCAAATTAGGTGAACTGGAACATACAATTAATGTAGCTTGCTCAGCTGAACAGAGCTCAGCACTAAATATGGTCATTGCTACCACCTCGTCAGTAGTGTGTGCTGTGTAAGCTGAAATCTAACATCAAAATTTGTTTTGAGTTGAAATGTGAGAATAAGTTTTTCCTGTCGTCTCCATCAACATTTTTCAAAACTTTTCACTGAAATTCTAAAGTATATATGAAAGCTTAAGCAAAATTTCCGACTGTAAAAATGTCAAGTACCTGTGAGTTTGGCTATGCCCATTCTATCTGTCTGTGTAGCATTGATGTGATGGCATTATTTTTTTACTGCATGTGTTCTTTGTTTTGCCCACCTCCTTGGGGGGGGGGGGAAAATATAATTCCAGTAAATCAGATTCCTCAGTTGATATTCTACATATACCACCACCTTTCAGGAGAATTTCTTCCTCTTCCAAGTTCTGGTGAACATTAAAGCTATAAAAAGTGTAAATACTTGCCTTTTGTCCTTCAGTACAAAGCTGAATAATAGCATACTACAAGTATGTGCTTTCCTAGTCCCATCGCAAGACCTCTAGAACCCACTAATATTAGTTACACTGGGCATTATCAAGGACAGCCCTCTAGTTGTCATATTAGACAAAAAAAGTCCTGAGCTCATTCTGCATAATTGTTACCTCTATGGAAATCTTTTTCAGAACAAGAAATTTAATATGAGTTAGGCTAGAAAATCAGACTAGTATCAATAATTAAAATGAAAATAAAGTGTGCAGCTGATGACCTTGGAGTGAATTGGTCAGCTCTTGTTGTTTCCCAAATCTCTTCTTTTGGATTGCTAGATGTGGCTCATTTGATACTTAACATTTCTGATAGTTCTTTCTCTTTTACTATAATGGTTACTATACCACTGTTTAAAAAAAACCCTGCTATTAATAAACAGCATATGACACTATCATCGTCAGTCTAAGCAAGCAAGCTACTTTTTTTTTTTTTTTTTTTATTTGTCTTTCTGGTATTTACTGATTTATCTTAACAGTGATAAATAGGATGAATGTGGTTTTGTATTCATGCTGAGGTGAGTTATGTTTAGTGTTTCACTTTAAAGCTATGTTTAGTATTTTTGTAATTGTTGATTCTGGAGATGTTTGTACAGATAAGAGAGGGCTTCTGAACATGTTTCTATATACTTATATTGCACCATTAAACATTCAGAACAGCTGATGATATCCATATGGAAAGCATAACAAATATAAGAAATGCTATATTCAGACAGAAAAAATAAATTGTGTTTAGTGGTCTTGCAAAAGCACCATTAGAGTTGGCAAGAATACTTTTCTTGTTGACAGTCTTTGCTCAGAAGCCTAAGCCTAAATGCTCATCAAGACTCAACTGCACTCTTGCCATAGATATGTTCCCCTTGGAAAAGCTGAGGGTTGTTTGTCAGACAGTACTGGCAGCACAGATTTCTCTGCTATATAAAACCTAATAGAAAACTTGTACTTTTTAAATGTGCAATGTAGATAGTTCTTTGAGTTGCCATTCCAGCATTTTCCCAAAGCACTCAGTTCCCTACCAGCTGATGTGTTTTCATTGTTGATTTTGTTTTGGTTTTGTTAAGCAAATGCCAGAAGTATTTGGTCTGTCTTAGCTCTAATCAGGGAGGTGCTTGGGCTTTCAGGAGAAAGCCCTGAATTTAAGCTCTGAGTGAGCTTGCAAAATTTCATAGGCTGCACAACCCTGTAAGCTACATTTAGCTGACTGCCTCACATACAATAAAAGACCTATTGCTAAAAAGAGCCACAGAATAAATGAGAAATATTTAGAAGTTATAATAAATTATCTCTAATAGTCTTAATTTACTCTGCTGTTGCAGTAAAGTGGCATGGAAAGACTAGTTGAAGAGCCTGTGCTAGTTTATGCAGAAACTATTTCTGTATCATCAGGTGCATTCCTCAGAATCAAAAGCCACTAAGAAGCAACCATTAGTTGGAAAATGGTGAAATCGCATCCCTTTTCTAAAGTTCTCGAAGGAATTTTACAAACACTGGCTCAGTCTTTTGTGACCTGAGATCAAGTCCTTTCTTCAGTGCTAAAGAAACCAGTGCAGTCTACAGTTGCTCTTCTCTAGGAAGGAGGAAAGTTAAACAATTACAGAAGCACTAGTTCAATCATCCTTTGTTACTGTACCATATACTGGAAATTAGGCCAGCATCTCTCTTTGTAGCCACTGGTCATTCCAGATTAAAACTATATGAATAATTGACTTTTCTTGGGCGGCAGTTCCAAAAATGTGAAATGTGAATTTGCTCCAGAACAGCTAAAATATTTTTTAAAACTCAGTCATCAAAAGCATCTACAAACTTAAAACCTATCATTTCAGGTAATTTGAAATATTGCTATCTACTATTTTCAAACATTTTTAAAAAGTGCCTTGCACATTTCTAAAAGAAAGCTAATATTTTTTAATTGAAAAAAAACAAAAATGTTTTGATTTGTTCAGACATTGGTAGGTTTTTTTTGTTTGATTTTTATTTTTTTTAATGGGAGGAAATCAGGAATACCCAACAAATTAGTGATACGTTTTTGTATACATGAAGTATACATATACTTCTCAGCTGAAACAAAACCCATCTCAGCTAATAATTTAACTGACAACCACTATAGCAAAATACTTCTGATGAAACTAGAAAAACTTGATTTGGAAAGCACCAGAACATCTGCTACATGGAGTATCTAATCTACCACCTTTAAAAGTGGAGTTGAAGCTCAATCATCCATCCAACATTTACATTGGTTTACTTATCAAATATGCAACAGCACACAGGAAATGTACAATTTTGTGAGGGATGATTTAAAAACAACAGCAAATATATCCCCTTAATAGCTTGGTGGAATGGTTTTAAAGTCATGATGGTAACTATGAGAATTTCACAGATGAATTATTATTACAGAAGAGAAAGGATCATATTTAGAGCCCATGGACTGAGTAGCTTTAATGCCCTCAAGTTCTCCACAGTATACAATATACAGTGAAACCCAGAATGAATTGAACTAATAAAGAGACAGACTAAAGAAGTAATAGAACAAGTGATACATATGAGCCAAGGTCTCAGATGTACTTTAAGCTCATGCTGAGGAACTGCCCCAGACCCAACAAATAAGGCAATTTAGCATTAGAGATGCCAAACAGTCCTGGTTAAACTGTTAAAGCAAATGAGACAGTGACACATTTCGTAATGTTTAGCATCATACTTAGATGACCTATCCAATTTTTTTCAGTAACTGATAACATTCAGGGCCAAGTAAATGGTCTGCAGCCAATCCACCACAGCTTCTAACAGGTTCTGATCATGGAGGTGCCCACAGTAAGAAACGAAGCACTACTCTTTTCTGTGATCTATTTTACAGAAGCAAAAGGCTAGAGGTAGGGAGAACGGATCTGGAAAAATTAGCCAGCATCACAAAAATAAAGCTTGGGGAAATCTGCAACATTTATCAACTAAATATCTGTAAATATCTGTTAAGTTCTCTACTTTCTGTGAACTTCCAAATGCTTTTCTTATATGAAAAGCAAGAAAATAAAAGGCAGCCATATTGATTTCTCCAGTTGCAATTTTTTTTTCTTCATATTTTTATTTCCTCTGGGTGAGGAAATAACACTGTATGTGCATAATCCTAATAAAGGAACGGTGGAAGGCGAACGCCTTGGCAAACCTGTAAGTCTTTGGCTTCTGTGTGCTGGTACAAGGACAGGAGGAGGAAGGGGAGGTTTTCTAGTCCCATTTTTAAATTCAGGAGGATCTCCTAGGATCCTGATACAGCCCTTTTACATAATAACTTTATTCATAAATGCCTTTTTTGAAATTTAATTTTAGTTCTCTTATTTCTTTGGAGAAGCAAATTTTCAGTTAAATCTTCAAGCCGAGTCAGAAATCACTGTTTAGAAAGCAAATCTAGGCAAAGTTCCCTACAAAAGAGACTATATGCCTAGAAAGATTACTCCTATAGACCAACAGAGTCTCTCATGATCCTCTTCAGACTGTGAGAGGAAATGTGTTTTTAATCAGCTAGTCCAAAGGGGTTTAAGTATAGATAAATCTTTCTATATTCATGTCAGTGAAAATGAGCACAAATACATGGAGATCTCAAGTGCCTAGGAGATATCAAGTAGTTGAATAGAAAACATTTGATTTTGTGTATATGTAACAAGTTTGTGTAGTGGAAGTTTCTGTAATTAGTACACTAAGCTGGTGTTTGGTTAGCAATATCTGGCTTGAGAATAACTACTATTTGGATGATGAAGGCATTTTAGACTTACTGAAACGCAGGCTTTTGGCAGAGAGCAGATTAATCTTACTTTTGATCAAGGTAAGAGAAGATGCTTTGATCTGAGTAAATGACATAAGTGATAAATATGAAATTTCAATGACCTCATGAATCATGATGACTATTATCAACATTTTGCTACAGGTTTGTGGCATTGTGAGGAAAAAAAAGGAGAAAAGAGTCCTTTTAATTATGATTTTTATAAGCAGAACTTAGAAAGTTGGAAAATTGGTTTTACAGAATCTAACAAAAGAAAGAAATCTCATGGTATGTACTGTAAGGTTGCTCACTGATATCTTTGAAAGAACAAAGTGTTTTCAAGTCTGAAATGATAGCATCTATGGAAGATGTTTTCTTGAGCCTAAACAACAGATTGGTATGTCTCCTTTCTCTTCTTTTTTTTTTTTTTTTTTTTTTTTTTTTTTAATTTTCAATGGTAAGTTTTAAATATAAACATTATTAAATATTTTGCCAGTTTTTAAAATACATAATTTCAAAAAATTTTCTTACCTTTTTTTTAAGGTTGATCTTCTTTTTTCTCTTTTACTCTATAAAGATATATAGAGTACAAATCAGGAAATCTTAATTGTAGGTAGATTTATTCTAGTTCTTTATGGGAAACTTTCAGCTCCATCTAATAATAAAAAGGTGTTAATACATTCCTGTATGAATAAATGTGGAAATATGTTAAATAAGGGGAGGGGGGCATTCTTCCCTGCTTTTGTAACAAACATTTATCTAACATTGGTTGTCTTTTAAGAGGTGACACCACCTATTTTAGAGAAGTAATTTCTGATTTTGTTCTTTTAAATATTTTAAGCTCCCAGCTTCAAGGTTTAATTTATTCTCTCTCTGCTTTTGCTGGTCTGGATTCAATATTCAACTCTGGATATGGATATGTGCTTTATGGACATCCATATTTTTACTGTATGATTCAGCCAAAATACTTATATATTTTGTCATTTTACCATTGTAATTTGTTGATGGCTTTGTTAATTAATTTGACTTTATGTATTACCTGTGGCATCCTTGTTCTCAGTAGTTTGAGCTGAGTTGCATTATGCATGACTCTAACAATTGCCTCATGGCTTAAGCTTTTGATCATTGTCCAAGAATGTCTGAACAAACTGACCAGTATCTGTCAAGTACACCATTTTTACTATCCTAAGGGTAGGATTGGGAATGAAATATCTAGGTTTTCAACAATTTTAGGTGTGTCTGTGTGTAGGTGCTTCTTTGTCTATGTTACTGCTCCTTTGTGTCTATGTCATCCAAGGAACTTGTACCAAACATGGCATCTTTATGATGATGACATGAACCTCCCTGGGAGGCAAGAATAACTTTCATCCTGTATCTTTTAGTTTTTGAAATTAATATTCTGACACCCTATGAAGAGAACTTGACAGTTAAGAACAGCATCTAGGCCAGAGAATGAGGCAACAAAATCATTGTATCGACTTAGAAGACTGATAGTCCTCCTTGGAAGGTTTTTCTTTGACTGGTAGTTCACTGCTAGCCCTCTAACACTTTGTACATGTTTTTGCCAGGAACTACATTTACAAAATGTAATTTAGTAATCACAATTGATAAAACAACGTTAACAGAAAGTTCCATAATTCAGGTATGTTTTCCTTTGTAGCTTCCCTTTGAAAAAAAAAAAAAATTTAAAAATCACAATGACTCAAGGGGCTGTGCTTCGTAAATTTGAGCTTTCTTTTGTAAGATGTGAATAAAAGCCAGCTTCGTTCCTTAGGCCATCATCAAAAGCATAGTGATGACAATAGAAAGAGTCAACAGAGTTTCTAATGGTAACATCCTGAATAAAGTACCAGATTTCAGAGATTGTAACCTTAGATATAAGAAGTCTTACATTCTTATTGTTTTCCTGAGGCAAATCTACAAGCTGAGGACTTTTATGTCGTTCTGAGCTTCTGTTCTTATTTGCGCTGGATCCTAACTGAATAAGATTTTTTTTTTTTTTTTTTTTTTTTTTAAATATAGCCTGGCCCTGTTCACAATGGGATTCCAACATTTCCTGTTAGAATGTGATTTACCAGGAATTTAATTAATCTCCAGTTCAAACTGTACTGCAGGCCTCTAAAATTAAAAAGAAAAATAAACATAGCAATTAACATTGAAAGAGAGCTAAACTTAGCACTTGAAACTAAAATTACAATAAATAAAGATGAACCCAAACCAAAATTGAAAAAATGAATGCCAGTGAAGCCTATTATGTTCAAAAGCCAAACACGATTGCTGTATTTTAAATCTAGGGTTAAGAAATAAAATTATCATTATATGAATGGCATAATGTAATTACATAATCTGAGTCCTATCACATATAAACTGTACCTTTTTATATTGCCATTTTTCTTAGAGATGTTTATTTCTTCTCCTTCCCTCTTTCTTAACCAAGATGTCATTTCAAAACACAAGCAAATAAATGTCAAATCCTTCTGCCTCTGTTCTGCCATTCCATTTCTGAAAATCTGCCAAAGTGAAAATTTCCATTCAGACTGACTGGCATTTGTTGAACTGAATTTTTTTTTAATTATTATTTTATTTTAACACTTTTTTCAAAGGTAGTGGAAACTGTGCAACCCTTGCTGTGTCTATGCATGACGTTTTGCGAGCAGCTGCTTCTGTAGATTTTTTTCACAACAGTATATTTTTTTCCTGCAGATATTCTGAAAATCTCTCACAAAAAACTTCAGTGGTAAGTCTTGGTCTGTGGTGTTTCCAAACCTATATGTAGAGCAGGTACCACCCAATTTAACACCATGCCAACCTAAGAAATACAGACACCAAACAAAAAGCTACAGTAAGGAGTAAGATCGATCGGTGGAAAATTTGTTAAAATGTCTAGCCCCTCCTTCTCCTTTAAAAGAAAACGTGAGATTGTACAGACTTTGTCTTCAAAATCTCTGCTTTACTACTCAGTTACACTTTCTTAATTATAAAAATGAATAGGTAGAATAATATGCATAAAGAAATAGATGGAGCAGAATGGCTTATGGGGAATTCCTTATGTAAAAAAAGCTTTTCACATTTACAATAGAGTAATTTCTCCATCCTGCAATGTGTTAGAAAGAAATGTAAGACCATGAAATGTCGCTATGCTACAAGACTCCTTCTCACTTTGTGGATGGTATACATGCTGTTTACTTATTGAGGGAGCAGAGAGTTCTCAGAATACGTACTATTTTAGTTATAGAACCAATTTTTTTAATATACAATAGCAGAAAGTCACTGGTGAATTCTTCTATGCTTGTGCAGACCTGAAAAGCCTAAAACTGTGTGGATCCATAGCAAGATATTTCAGAGAGCAAGATGTTCCTTTTCTGGGCAGCTTCCTTTAAGCTGCACTCCTCTCATCTTCTTTACTTCTCTCTGGTGAACCTGTAGCTCTAACAACAGCAGCTGCAGCAGATAGGCTAGGCCATATTTGGCCCTTGTCGTATGTAACGGGGCGTCAATTCCACCTCCTGTTTTCAGTTCCTTTTGTTGTTTATTTATTTGAATGCAGGAGATATTTTAAAATATAATTTATTCTTCAAACCAGACAAAAAAATCTTTATGACAAAATAAAATCCAATATGAACCAGTAACTTTATGCCTTATTAAAACATGATACTTTAAAAAATGAAATTCCTAGCATTTAAAGATTGCATGTTCTTCCCTTCTCTCCTCTTCTTCAAATACTGAAAACTAATGAATTGCAAAGTTGCGAATGATGGTAACCTTGTGCACTCTATGTGGAAGAAGCCTCTAAAATCAGAGCTGAGTTTGGTGACCCAATATAGCTAGGTCAGAGAAGCAATGAGGTCCTTGAATATGACTGAAATCCTCCCAGCATGCAACATTTGTCCCTCTTCTTGA
The DNA here is from genome assembly GCA_035590275.1 of Ibycter americanus. NCBI lineage: Eukaryota > Metazoa > Chordata > Aves > Falconiformes > Falconidae > Ibycter > Ibycter americanus. The sequence continues at coordinate 81,146,071 of JAVJGI010000050.1, read as the reverse complement.
TCCTTGGTATACTTGCAAGTGCCTAATTTTCTTATTTCAAAAAACAGGGGTAATTATGCTTTCCTATCTCGCTAACAGATTTTGGGAGGTGCAAATGGAAGTTTTTAAGCACATTAAATTCACTGAATGAAAAGATCACTTCCTGCTTCTAAATGTTCTGTGCCTGTTATGTTTTCTAAGGGTTCAAATGTTATTGTGTTGGTATATCCTCTGTGACATTTATTATTTCTGTGAAGACTTGCACAATTCGTTTAGGGGGACTCTAGCTTGTAGTTCCTGTGCATCCTATTTCATCTGTACATATTATTGTAGGCTCTATTTTTAAGTGATTTCTCCCAACCTCGAATTTCTTCCCAATGAGGAATTTACTTACTACATGGATAAAATAATTATTTAGTCCTCAGTCTGAACCTCGCTAACATTAGCGTTTCCTAGTCACTGCCTACCTGAAATTTTCTTATCTCTGAACTTCACTTTCTCTTTTGGTGGCACCTCTGCCTGTACATGCCATGTAGTGCTGCCAAGGAATAGCTCCTTCTCTGTATTGCCATCCTCCCCCTGGTTTTCATGCTCTTCTCAACCATCTTTCACAGAAGCACTCTGCTTTTGACTCTTTGCAATGTAGTTCAACCCAACTGTGATACTGTCTGCTCTAGGTAGCTGTCCAATACCTGTAATAGCCAGACAAGCAATAACAAAAGCCTGCAGTGCCCCGCGTCTGCTGCTTACTTTCTGCTTCATATGGGAAAAGTCTCCATGGAAAGCTCAGGAACCTCATAAGTTGTGTTCTTTCAAACACTGCCTTAAAACCTCTGATTTGAAATGTCTCTGTGTGACACAGAGAAGCCATACCTAGCTACTGCCTATTTCATTGCTTCTGCCTCTCAAGGATACCAGTTTGGGGCAGGAGGGAGGACACATTCATTTCTGTTTAATGAAGGAACACCTATGCTCTCTAGGGCAGAGATCAGCATCTTTACTCAGCACCATCACAAGCACAATAGAGCCCTGCTGCAAGGCTGGCATTCTCAGCAAGCAAAAATTACAAAACATACTAAATATGGCAAATCTGAGAACATAATGTATATGATCTGATTATCCCTACAGAGGTTAACATAGTCCTTTTCTCCTATATTAGCTACTCTGAACAAATACATGCTCCCTACTGCCAATGAACACAAAAAAATGAATTCCTCACCTGAACACAAAGGGCAAAACATATCTCTCACCCTCTTGCCATGGAAGCAGCTTCCTAATTAACTGGAGATTGGGGCAGGGTTTGTCTCTGAAACAACATTTGCAACAAATATGCTCTTCGACTAATGTCATGGTTTACCTAGGTCTTCATTATTTGTTTCTGCTATTAAGTCAACTCTTTACTATTTAAAAAAGGATGAAGAAATGCAGCTAGCTGTTTTTCAATTTTTTCTTTCTATAAGTAATCTATAGCTGCTTTTCAGTGCCTTGCTATTTTAAGTGCTTGGAGCTGAGCTTAAAATTTTGTCCTCTTTCTTTGACTCTAGTATTGTTTCTCTTGGAATACTCAGATGTTATATTCAGACATCTGGGTTTAAGGATAGTAGGCATGTGAAAACGTGTGGTTAGGTCTTAATGGTTATAGGTGTTTATGGTTTCACATGTGTATATGTAGCTCCAGATGGGAAGACTAGGATATAAAGAAGAGAGAGTAAATGGTAGTTAACATTAATAATACAGGTATGATAATGCCAATAATATGATGTAGTATCAATATGGCCATTGCCTGCTAATAGTAATAGCTTTGATCATTGCTGTAACTGCCAAAATTCATAAATGAACGTTTGTAGAGAGAGGAAGTATTTTTACTAGCCCAGTTGACACAGCTACTGAAAAAGAGAAGATAAACTTAAGGCCCTTCTTTGGGTCCAAAAGCTTGTTTGGTTTTTTGTCAGCATAGCCACTCATTTAATAAACAGCATTGCTTATTCCTACAGACTTGTTGCTGCTATGTTAATATCTGTGCTCAAGCTCTGAGCACGTCCAATAGTGATCTTGAGTGAGAGTCTGTATTCCGAAAGGGCACTTTGTATCATTTTTGTGTCTTCTGAATTTCAGGCTGTCAGGAGGGCTTAGATCATGACCAAAGCCATCTAACGTGTAGTGAACAACTTCTAAACAACAGATTTTCCAGCAAACTTAGTAAACACAAGCTTTATGCATTTCTCTTCCTTTTCCTTCATTCATGTTTGTCTTAGACTATAACTGCATCAGGAGATTTGAGGTTTTGTACAACTCTTACGAAATATGGTGGGGCAGAAATCTCCCATAAAGTATGTGAAGGATTCTGAAGTGTTTGCATGATTTTCTCTTGGTATTCATAAGGGAGGACATGCAAATTACAGCCATCTGTGTGATTAGGGGTTGTGCAGAAATTCTTTGACTGGCCTGATATCCAAATGACTTCTAGGCTACTTCATTATCACTTAATCGTGGCTGGCTATTTCATGAGTGTAATTGCAAGGACAGCAAACTGGGAACCTCACTGACCCGCCAAGAACCTATTACAATTTACATTCCCATGTTTTTACTTGGTTTGTTCTTCCAGTGGCTCATATACTGCTATAGTAGGTCCCGAGCTAGTATCTTTTTTTATCTGATTTTGATTTGTTCAGTTAGTCAGGCAATGAGCATTGTTGAGACAAGACAGTGATGGTTTATACGAGTCAATCAAACTCATTTAACTTGTTCTCTGGTAGTTTGTGGTAGAGGGCTGCTTACTGCTTTGGCTGCGATGGTATGCAGAGCTAGGCGTTCTTTCCTGAGCATCAGTTCAGAGGTCTAGATGATAGTCCTCTTTTGTAGCAACTGTTATTGAAGTTACTACCTATGTGTAGCATGATTTTGGCCCTTCACTAATTCAGAAGGAGCTAGATTAGGACAATCCAAGGAGCTATGTGCTGCCAGGATCTCCACAATCAATAGCAATAGACTTTCTATTATTTTAAACAGCACTTCTCAAGTGAAGAAACAGTCATTGTCTCACTTTATAGGCACAAAAAAACCAATGAGATGACAGAGATTGCCAGCGCAGGGATTAACTAGAAGACTATTAGCAGAACCTGAACAATACGGAGGTTACTTTGCTGCAACAAATGGGCCAGCTCTCTGAGAGAGTTCCCAGGCCTTCTCGTTTCTAAAGCTGTTCTAGTCAAGCCGAAGTTTGAAGTCTTAGTTACATTGAGGGCTGAAAATACTGTTAAAATAAATTTACTTCTCACCTTTCTGCAATAAAAGATTTGTTTGGGCTTTTACCTTCTTGCACTGTTTGCGGAATATCTTAATTTTAGTTTCCCTGGCTAGAATAATTTTCTAGCACATAAATGTTTACTGAAAATTGCCTTGCATTGCATTATCAGGTAAATGGGCATTTAAACGGAGTGAGTTATGGAAGCCTCTAGGTTTGTGCAATGGTAGTTCTAAATTACAATGATGTATGCAATGTGTTAAAAACAGCTAAACTGGGATTACTTCTTTGTTTTCCTTCCTCTTTCTTTGAAGATACTTGTTTGCATGTACTTTTAATTCCACATCTGATAGTTTAGCATATGAATATAATCATCATGTGTTTTCTTCCTACTGGTACTTTCCTTTTTCCTAGTTTAAGATTCAGTCCTGGACGCTGCATTTCAATCAAAGGCTTTACAAAAAGCCGTGCTGTTGGGCAGGTATCTGCCCTATTCATTTCTCTGGGTTTTTTTCTGGTTAATTTTGCTATTATATACTACTTTGTTGTATGTCAGTAGCGTCATGATAAAATAAGCACTGTTAACCTGCTGTAACAGTCAGCATCAGGAGGTTAAAATGTGGTCAAGGGTTAATTTACCAGACAGAAATCTCATTAGATTTTCATGGTTTTGCTGTAGTCAGTCCCATAGTTAGTTGTTATTTTATTGAGTCTGCTATAGATTATGTTTTAAAAGTTGCTGCTAAATTGTTGTTTGGATTGATGGCATCCCTTTTATTGTATATCAGGCCCATAAGTACTTCACATTTACTGGGAAAATGCCTGGATGGTGTGGTTAGGTTAAACAATTTCAGAAAAACAAGTAGGATTTTTTTAATTTCTTGTTATTTTGAAATTTACTTGTCTATTATATTTAAATTGTGACTATCCTTTTTCTGAAGGATTTTCGTTAGTGTAAGCATAACTTATAAAGGTGTCCAAAAGGTTTATTTTTTCAGCATAAAGCATTTTTGAGTGTAATTCTTTGCATTGTTATAAAGTCAGTTCATTTTTTTTTTTTATTATTGTATTTAGATTTTATAATACTGGATTATGATGGATTCTTTCTTCATTTGAAAATATGGTTAAATTCTTCTCACATTTTCCAGAAGAGACTGGTCTTTATCAGATCTTCTTTTTGCTCTGTCTGTCTGGATTTACTTCGATTTTTTTTGTTACAGCAATAATTTGTAGCTCCATAGTGTGCCAAATCAAGCAAGAAATATATATTTCATTGTCCTCTTTCAGATAAGTGTGTGAAGTATATATTGCAATTATGAAATGGAAATAATACATAATTTTCAATATATAGTGAAGCTTTGTAGTGTAATTGAACATGTCTGTTTCTAAAAGAAAATATGTATCTGGCTTCTAAAGCAGTACCATTAGAAAAGCTGAATTTTTAAAACAATTTTTTCTAGTAAATTAAATTTGGCACAAATCTTCAGAATATTTTCAATTTGGTAGAAACTGTTCAGTCTTTTAAGCTAATAAAGTGATTTTGAGGTTACTTTTTTTTTCTAAAAGGCTTATTTTTTAAAAAAGGTATTTAAGAGTACTGTTTTCTGAAAATAGTAGTTAAAACATAAAAACTTTATTACAAAAAAAAGCCAACAAAACAAAGTTGCAAGAATTTTGGACAAACATGCAAAATTACCAAATAATTACTGTGGCCACACCAATTTACGAGTAAGATGGGTATGACCTGTGACAGTAAAAGACTGCATTTCTGCACACAGACCTTGGAGTGTGCTGCCAGTAGATATGTAGGTTGGTTGTGGGGTTTTTTTGCTGTTGTTGTTGTTTTGTTTGTTTTGTTCCCTGTAAGCATCTACTTCTTAATAGTTAATGAAATTTCCCTGAGTAGCACTCAGCACAGTGGATGAACAGAGATGAGGATAAAGAGGTCTTCAAAATAGCTTTACTCTTCCTTTCCTCCCCAGCATGCCTGAAAGGGCCAGCTAGGTGGAGGAGGGAAGAAAGAGGTGTGTGGTGTGAGGAGTAACAGCAGGCGATACAGCATGCCTCCTGTCAGGACATCTTTAATGCATGGCTTCTCTTGGAGTTACAGCCCAGCCGGGAGTGCAGAGAGCTCAGCTGTTGCAGAGTGCTGACCTCCTCCGGCTCCGTAAACCAGGGTGCCAAACCTGTGACCATGGGTGTGTGTGTGCTGGAAGGTGCCCACACTACTATGCCAGTAGCCTCCGAGGTGCAGGCTATGGTGTAGGGAAGCGCAAGATGGAATCCACTGGTGCACATTTCACAGGTGGTACCTAATACCTGATGGGTCTGAGGTCCCTTGGAAACTTCAGTTGGGGCTGGTTTAATTAGCTTGTCTGGCTGGCTCATCTACAATTTTTAGTGCCCTGTTTAAAGATAAGACAATCTGTCACTGATTTTGGTTAAGAAGAATACATGGTAAAGCCCAGCACTTTGGGAGTTGGTTGATGGTTGGCTCAGACACCCACTCTGCAGGGTTGGGTGGACAACTGGAGATGGTAGCTTCATCAGTCCTGCTGGTCCAGGGATTAAAGTGGCCACATTGCTTCCCAGGGACAGATCCATAGCCACAGCCTTCCCACAAGCTCTGCAGCTACTCTAGTCTGGATATGAGTATAAATAAAAAAACGATGGTCTCATTACCCAGGTAATTTCATTTATACCTGGAGGATTTGGTAGAGTTTCATTCCCCTGTTGTATCACAAAAGTGACTTACAGGAGCAGCAACTCAAAGACTTGGCCAAGAACACAATAAAATGATTATAGGTTTATACAACATTTAGAATGTCATTACTTTCATGTAATTCCAGGTGTGCAGGGGTGCTTGTGTGGAAACAGAAGCAGCAAGAACACAGAAAATGTATTGCTGGTGGTAGATGTTTTCGCTGAACAATGCAGTATGGGAAGGACAGAAGTTGTGGGAACATGGTGCTTTGCTATTCCTTGGCTGGACAGGACAAGTGGCAAGTGAGTATGAACAGTGAGATCAGAAGGGGGGGGAATTGCATCAGAAAGTAATATGCTCCAGAACAGAGTGCAGTCAAACAACTGTAATTTTCAAAACAGAATAGTACAGAAGATTTAACCTGAATATTGTTAATATCACTGCAGGCAATTTATGCAAAAGCAAGTTCCTCTAGTTGCCTTTACACCCTTAGCTATAAAGCAAGCCCTCGGAAAGGGCTGAGGGCAAAGCTGGACTCGCTGGCTTGGGGCTCTGCCTGTTAATTGCTGAACTACATCATATCATAAAGATCTGAAACTTTATAGCTCGCAGCAAGCCAGCATCGTGAATACCTAAATATACCACCTGATTCCTGTGATACCTGGACTTCAGTGCTCAAAGAGAGGACAAATATAGCTGTTATGAAACCACACAATCTGCTTTGGTGCATTTTGGCAGTTCAGAAAGGGAAGAATTTTTGGACACAGCCCTCCGACAGCCACTCTGTACAGAGAAAAGAAAGCTCACTTTCTTTGAGAAGTCCTCAGAAATCCTGAGATTGATAGGTCCTGGCACCGCTGCACCAAAAAAACCCCCAACAAACCACCACCCTAGATCCGGTGCCTGGATGCTGCCAAATTCTGCCCACAAAACCTAGAAATTATGTCATCCTAGTAGAAATAACAATTGCTTTCTATGATTCAGCTACAAAAGAAAAAACAACACACAACAGAAAACAACAAAAAAACCCAACCCCAAACAAACAAACAAACGGAAAAAACCCAAACCCGAACCCCCAGAGCCCTGGGATGCCCCCAGGCCCTCAGAGGGCAGCGCGAAGCCGCCGCTGGCCGCGCGCCCCTCCGCCCCGC
>JAVJGI010000050.1:80987308-81138211 GCA_035590275.1 Ibycter americanus | reverse complement strand
CGGGCGCCGCCGCCGTGAGGTGCGCGGCCGGCCCCGCCGTTCGCCATTACGAGTTGAGCACACGTTTGCGAGAGTCGGGGCTGCCGCCTGCGCGGATCGCCCGGGGGATACGGCGGGGAGTGTAAATAAAATCCTGCCTCTCGCCTGGCTTTCTGCTGCTGCCTCGAAGTGCTTTTGCGCCGTGTTTTCCTGGCAGAAGCGTGTAACCCAGGTGAAGGCAGAGAAGGAAGGGTTGTTTTTATGAATGGGACTCTGAGGTTAATTAGCTATGCAAATTCAAGCAGTTCATTCATTTTTTTTTTTTTTTGGTGTGTTGTTTTGTTTTGGTTTTTTGGGTTTTTGGTTTTGTTTGTTTGTTTGTTTGTTTTAAACCTAAAAGCCATCTTGTATTCCTCTCTAGGCTGATTGGACTCCAGATCCCGAGGAAATCTCCAGATCAAATGCCCAGTAAATAAAACACTGAGCTAAGACTTCTGGAAGAGCTGCAGAATGGATGGATTTTATGACCAGCAAGTGCCTTACATGGTCACCAATGTGAGTGATCAGTTCAAAGTTGGTGTTTATAAACTTGACTCCGACTTATTTCTGTGGGGGAGTTTTGCAGACAGAGTAATCTGCTTTGTTACCACTGTAGGGGTGACTCTTCAGCTGGGAGCTTTGCCTGTGAGATGAGCCTGTCTTCTTAGTTATTTCAATAAAACATCGTATTCTTTTAAAGACAGTTTTGGGGATGATTAAAAAATCATGCACATGATTAGCGGATGAGAAAGGCAAGAGCAGCAGCAGCTGCATTCAAAGTTTCTGGCTGCGTTTGCCTCCAATGCTGAGAAGAATGAAGTTGAGACAAATGTTAACACACCCCCCCACCCCCCCCCTTATTTTTTCTTTCAGGACTTTGCAAACAATGTTATAAGCAACACAGGGAAACAAAGCAGTCTATTATAATCTCGTATCTGGGTTCTCCAGCGTAGCTTATGCAGAGGGGATTTATGTGCTGTGGTGTAGGTTTGTGTACTTTAGGTGCTAAAAATACATGGTTGGTATTGTGTTGCTGCTTGAACACATTATGTATGTGTCTGTACAAGTAAATGTCTACATAGATAGATAGAGATGTGTTGCGTTGAGACACAGGAGTCTTTTAGAGGGTGTTAGGTGCTCAGCAGTATGTTTTGCTAGAAATTGGAGGTTGCAAGACAACATTTCCCTGCTTGAAAATGTGTAAAGAATTCATGCCGGCTTTGAGTATTCTTGGTTAAATGAAAAAAAAAACCCAACAAACCAACAATCAAACAAAAAATCAAACCACCTAAGATTTCTGGAGTAACTGATCTTTCCTGTTTACAGAATCCACGTGGGAGAAACTGTAATGAGAGACCGACAAATGTCAGGAAAAGAAAATTCATTAACAGAGACCTGGCTCATGATTCAGAAGGTGAGGGCTTGTCCAGTGTCCGTCCCTCCTTGTCCCCTGTCCGTGTGTCCCCGTGCTCCCCCCCCACCGCTTTTTTCAGAGCTCTTTATTTATTTTGGAGGTAAATATATCTAAATCAATCTGAATAAACCAGACAAGAGACGTTTCATTTACTACTGTGATTACAAACTGGCAAAGGCAATAAATGATAAAGTTAATATTCTTTCCTTGACTTACCCTGTTGCATCTTAGGTACTGCTGCATGTGGCACACGGATGTCATGCACTGAAGCCAAGCCTTTGCAGCATCTGACACAAGTCATGGCACCTGGCTTTTTCACCTTAAGGCCTCTTGAGATTCAGGGCTTTCCTCATTCCTCCCATCTTTTAACGTCCTTTTCACTGGTGTGTGTTCACCAGTGTTAGCAGGAGCGAGAATGCTGGTGTGGACGTTGTTGGTTTTCACTCTAGCTTTACTGTAGCGCTGTTAGTCAGGCTCCTGGTGTCTGGTAGCCTGTTTCTATTGCTGTGTAACACTGGTAGGGTTAAAAATCCTGGGAAATTCATTTAAGGGAGTCTAGAGTGGACAAAGTTTTAGGTGGCCAAAGATCTGTAACGTAGTCCCATCAGTAGACACTCACATGGTTGTAGCTTGAGAACTGTAATTGAGCAATAGCTGTTAACACATCTTTAAGCTACATGGTCAGTATAGATGCTATACCTACACTCCTGTGAGTACCAAAGACATACAGGAAGGTGTATAGGGACCTACAGTTTACCCTTATATAAATCTTACCAGGATGAGGACACATAGATAGACTTCTCAAAATCTCTACTTACTTGTTTGGAAAAGTTTATTTTAGCGTAGATTGAAAAGAAAACAACTTGCTGATTTTAAGTTAAATGATTTCCCAATGTGAACATGAAGTATCAGTCCACAGAATAAATGAATAGCCTCTGTCATTTAAGTGTATGTAAATAGTTATCTGACAGCATTCATAAAGGAGGAAGTCTCTCTCAAAATACAGTAAATTAAAAATAAACCATTTGTCTTTTCAAATATCCTACCTAGTAAACAGAATTTTCTTAACTGAGTTTCTGAGCTTTGCAAGTAAGCTGAATGCTGCTCTGTTTTACACCCGTTATAAGTGATTGATTTCAGTGAATTGCAAAAAAATGTAAGCTGCTGCAAAACTCTGTCCATGGAGAAAGTGGTTTCACTTTAAAGTAGTACAGCGAGTACAACATAGAGGAAATAGTGGTGATTCTCTTGTCATACAAAGTAAAACATAAAGGGAAGTACAGAAGATTTCCCATTTCTGTTTGCTGTTGCAGCAGCTCAGGTGTTTGGTTCAGAATTTTTATATGATAGTTATGACACTACGAATAAAAATACTCAGTCATTGCTCTGGCAGAACTCCTGTTGGAAGTCTGAGAGAGCTTTGGGGCAGATACTGCAGGAGGAGGCCCAAATTGTGTAAGGAGAAACAGTTCACCTTCTAAGAAAGGTTATAATTTTTAACTTTATATCTATTACTGAATAAGCCTTTTATACTACAAAGTTAAGATTCTGGTTATTTGAAGAGTTGATAAAATAATTCAGTACGTACTTCTTGATTAATAGGTGCAGAAAAATCATTAACTACAACCCGAAAATACCTATGTGGTCCATATGTTTGACTGCCAAAATAGAATTCACATACATTGTTCTTCAGGAAAAACGTATTTGCAAACATATTTTAATCTTACAAGAGATTAAAGGTATGAGCCTTTTATCCATGTCCTCATCTTTTTGCAGAACTCTTTCAAGATCTGAGCCAATTACAGGAGACATGGCTTGCAGAAGGTAAGGGAAAAAACTGCTTGTAAAAAGAGGAAAAACAACTCTGGAGGGGGAGAAACAAAAGAAAAAAAAAAAAAAGTCCTGAACTTGCTGTCTTAATGTTCAGCCCAATTAATTGAGCTCTAAAAGAGCCACCTCATGTGTCATGCATACATTAGAGCCTCTGATGAGTTTGTCTTTGGGGACTCTGGGGCTGCTCTACCCAGTGTCATCACAAATTACCAGGAGAAATTGCTTCCAGCTCACAATCACATCTGCTTTTGGCAAGAACTAATGCACCAAGACTTCAAGTTCTAAGCCTCGGTTCAGATTTTAATTGCAATTGATCAGGTTTATATTATTGTACCTCGAGAGACTACATACAGCCAGAACTGGGCTTGCTGTTTCCTTTAGAGCAGCACATATAATTATTTGGTGTTCTGGTGGAGTACTTTTCTGATGGCAGAAATTAGTTTCTCTGGGTTCATCGGGACGGGATGCTTCAAGATTTAAGTGCAAGTGTCTTCTTTCCACCTTGTTCACAGCACAGAACATTAGGTGTGTATGGAATACTTAAAAAGTATTATTTCTTTTTTTTTTTCTTCTTCTATTTATTTTTTTCCCTCCAGAAACCTTTAAATATTTTGCATGTTATTTTTGCCTTCGTATTTGTAGTTGTGAGATTGTGTACTGGGTGATTGGAAAACTGACATTGGTCTGTTTTACACCGGCTTGTGCTTTTAACTATTTCAAATAATCTTGCAGAGCACATTCTACTGAAGAGAGAAGGTTTAAGAGCAGTAACGCAGAAATCTGAATTTAGAGTAGCTGTTGAGAGAATCATTTAACAATAACAAAAAATGAGCTGCTGCATTAAGAGAACTTTAACAAAATGCAATGTAGCTTTCTGCTTGGTGAAGTGTATTTGTTTTCTTCAGCTATGTTTTCTGATTTTTTTCCTTTGATATTTATAATACTGTTTATTTTAAGCATAAAGATTTTTATGTATTGTGTGTTCTTAGTATTTCTGGTTGAAATTTTTATGTAAACTGCATCTGAAATAAACGTGATTTTGATGCATGTTAACATAATCTCTCCAAATTTATCCCGATTTAAATGAATGTGAGTATTCACATATGTTTAATTTTTATCATGTACTGGACTGTGCACAGCTGTTCATAGACTAGGTATTCGGTTTTTTTGGGAAGGGAGGATGTTGGAGTAAAATGCTTGCTGTTGATTTTCATAGAAAGAGAGAAATATGCTGATGATTACTTGCCTACATAGTGATTCTGTTTAACAGTTTTATATGTAGTTAGTCAAGTTCTTAACCTTTAAGTAAGTTGTTGGGTATTGTTTATTTTGCTGATGTTTTTATTCTCCTAGCATTATTTTTAGCATGTGGTTATTCTATATATAATCAAAAAGTCCTCTTTAAATGAATGGAACAGAGGATATATTTTTATGAATTAATATGATTCTTTCCTAATCATTGAAAACAGGATGTTCAGTACTACGATCATTTTTGTAGTATAATGATCAGATACAATTGTAATTGTCTTCCTGTGGTAATTTGCCTAAGGAACTCTTTATTTTATGTTATCTCATTCATTCTGACAAGCCAGAAGTATGTTAAAATGCTACTATTTTTTGATGGAGAGGAGAAATCTTAGTTTGATTTTTCACTGGCATGGGTGTTTTTATTTCTGAAAATGATTAAATTTCTTTGATCGTAAGTCAGAAAAATACAGGTAAATTCGTAATGCATGTGCAGATAGTAGTGAAAGTTTGAAAAATAATTTAAAACTGATTTAATGAGTTCTGTAGGTACATAGATTACTGTAATAGCAATTTTTATTCTGGAAGCACTGCTTATTTTAGAATGAATTGTTTGAGAGCCTTTTTTCCTCTGTAGTGGAGTCTCTTTCACTGAATAAATGTGAATAGGTTTTGACAGTGAAAGGTGTGTAGTCCTGTGTCAGCTAGGTTGAGGAGCCTTTGTAAAAGCAGATAACATCATCTGGTAAGTATTTAAAAATGAAAAAACCCAAAAGTTGCCTTTTAATCTAGCAGAGGATAGTAAAGCTAAATAATGTTATAATTATATTTTTTCCACAGCATATTACAACTAAATATTTACAGGTGTTTCAGTGTTCTAGAAACACTTTAAGAAATCTATGTGTTTCAGGCCATGCCATGGTTTTAGCTGTTCCATAAAACACAAACTTTGCACAGCTTTTCTAAAGGCTAAACTAAAATTGAAATAAAAAGTCACTATGAGAAAACAAAATATTAAGCTATTAACTTTATCCCAAATTTTTATTAAAATAAACCCAACTAAAAAAACTTTTGGTAGTCTTTGTAATATACTAGTGTTTGAGGATATTGTAGCTCTGCTCAGATGTCTACAGGGATGAGTTTAGCCAGAAAACAGATTTTGAAATCAGACTTGTTTACCCATTGCTAGATGTGTCCATTTATGTTCTTCTGGACCTTCATAGGCTAGAAGTCTGCCAATTTGGCAGCATCAGTAATGTTTACATATTTCTTTTCATAATGCTCTGGAGCCAGGGAAATGACCATGAAATTTTAAAACATCTTGACCCTTTTTAAGAAAAGCAGTGGCAGCTGACCAGGTTTCTCCCACGAGTTCAGATCCCCACTGGGGAGTAACCAGGTCAAAAATCTACTTATTAGTTAGGAGAAGAAAGTGAGTTGCATTTTATGACACGCAAAAAAATGCTTGTGGGTTTCTTTTTGTTTGCTTTTCCTGAAGCTATCCTTACTACATCACATATTTTAGCCTGGAGATTTTTACAGTTAGTGTCACCTGTGACAAGTTGGTGGTAAACAAGTAAACAGAAAATAAATGTATTCTTTTCTCACTGAAAATGGTGGGAGGTTCACATGTATTAAAAAATTAATCCAAAATGTAAACAGTTCAGTAACCTCTTTAATATTTTATTACTCCATAATTAACAAGCTGAATACTACTTACAGAAAACTTACAGATGTGTTCCACTAGCTGCATGCTAGATTTTTGTGGAAATTAGTTTTTCTTCTTACTCTGTTTAACATTAAATATATAAGAACATCTAAATGATTTTGATATAAAGCTTACTCTGAATAAGGTGCCCTCTGTCAGTTGTTGTGCCGGGCAGAGTATAGATTATAACTGTTTCCTGATGTCAGAAATTGAAAGTGGGAAGCCTTTAATAATCGTTTCAACGTTCAAACTTGAAAGGAAATAGTTAAAATTACCTATTGCTAATGAAGGCAAATATTATTCAGATATTTTCTCTTGGTTTATATTTAAATAACTTGATGGCAACATTTTGTCATGTTAATATTATAAAATGACTTTATTGATTGCATATATTTGGAATCAGATAGGTTTTGGCAGATAGCAGTTGTTCAGTGACTTGATAAAAATGGTTCAAATATTAATCTAATGTTACCTTATCATGGTAGCTGTTACTTCTTGTTCTGGAATAAAATGGAGAGAGAGAACAAATTCTTAAGGGAGTGAGTGTCTCCTTTCCGTGGTGAAAGCATTTGGTTTTGGGGTATAATGGATTTACAATAAATCATTTTTTTATTTAAACTTACCCTTTCAGCTGCTAGTTTCTCCTACAGCTTGTTAAAGGTATGTAAAGGGCATCCCAAGCAAAGACAAATAATGAATTTGTGCACTGTATCTGCTTCTTAGAGCAATAGATAATATGCTTCTCAGATGTTAATAAACTGAAAAATAAAAATGTTCTTTGGGTGACTTGAAGAAACACAAAAAGATTAAGTGAACAGTAAGTGATTTGAAATAATAGCTACAGGTAACAGGTTCATGCCTCTAGTGCAGTTTAGCTGAACCGAGTGGATAGGCTACTACAAGCTACCAGTATTTAAATGGCAGTTCTCAGTATCACAAAGTTACTCCTCCGAAATAATACCCAAATTTGGAGTGAACTTTAGGAAGTAAGTTTCTGCCCTCTGTTCTCCTGTTGTGAAGGATACAGCAGTGTTACGGTGATGTCTAACCTAGTGTTGACTTCGGTTTTTTCATTAAATGAAGAGGTATGAAAAGAAGTAGTTTATAGTTCTTAAATGATTTTTTAAAATAAAAGTACTAGATCTTCAAATATTAGCCTAGTTAGAGTGGCTTCGTTTAAATAGTGAAGATGTGTAGCGTCTTACTCTGGCTAACTAGCTTTCTTCTGCCAAAAAGTTGTAAAATCTCTCCAGTGTAAGGCAAATGCTATGTAGCCTTATGCAAGAACTATCCACGCTTTTGTAGGAGCAAAAATAATGAAGAAATGGTAGTTTAACACCTCTGTGACTGAAATCTATCAGATGGGGGCAGACACTCTAAAAAGCACTGAAAAGATATTAATTTTGGAATCTGTAATAAGAAAAAATACATTTTTTACTATTATTATTCTAGTGATCTGACACATTTGGCTTTCAAATACTCATAACTCTTGATCTTAAATATCAGTGCACAAAAAAAGGAGAAAAATTAGTTAATTAGGCAAAAAGGTGTGTGTGTGTGTGTGTGTTCTTTTAAAAAGAAATCCAAAATAAATAAAACCACCAGAAATGTACAAGTCTGAAAGTCTCTGTAGTAGCAAACTTTTTAACGTTCCTTTTTGCTGGAGAAGTAAATGCCTTTTACTCAATAATTTTCAAAGGTATAGTGAGGTTTGCGATCCATGAAGGATGCAGCAAAATGTTAAATGCGAGTATTCCTTTTAAGCTAACTTTTTTCTCATTTTTAGTGTAGCAGCAAATGAAGAGCAGATTCTGCAAACCCGTCTTCATATTCCTAGGGATTATTCACATAAGGAAGAATTTTGAGATCTGGAGCTAGTTTTGAACTGCATTTAAGTTTATTAGTCAGAGCATCTCACGTTATGTAAAAAGGGGTTTGGATTATTTTGACAGCAAATCCAGTGCTTATGGGAAATAATATTTTTTACCATCTTGAAATTTGTCACTGTTTTGCCTTCTGAATGCTCCTTTGTTAGAAACAGTTGTTCCCGTAGGAAAAAAACAACCAACAACCACCACCACCACACACCCTCACCCCCCTACCCCACCCCCGGCCCCTGCGCTTTCAGGAATACTTAAAATTTATACAATCTTTCAGATACTCAGAAGTGACAATGAATCAAACAAAACTCAATAGACTCATTACTGTTGAGGCCTGAAGTCTTACTTTAGCTGAAGCCAAATACTGCTGTTCTTATATAATTTCCTGCCAATTTCTTTTGCCACTTTGAATAAATGATTGATATTTTAAAACAAATTGCTCTTAGCTCTGAAAGTGAAGTGTGAGGTCAGAGAACACAGTACCGCAGGAAGTGTTCTGCTACCCAAAATAAAGTTTTAAGTGAAGCGAGGCGGTTTGCAGCTTCTTGTTTTTCTGGAAAGTTTCCGTTTTTTAACAGGAACACCTTTCCCTGGCATGCAGCTGAGCTTTTGGAAGCCGTTTGTGATTGGGAGAAGGAAGAGTTAAATTTAAGCCCTTTATAGTTCGCTTAACTTTTCATTTATTAAGTAAGGTTCCTCAGCAGGTCTGTGCTGCATCTTGAGACAAAGCAGTGAAATCAGTGTGTTTATGCCTAAAGTTCAAGTTTACTTTGCTGTAGCTTTCTGGAAGGGTGTGACATGAAAAGCTTGTGGTTGGGGCCACATGGTTCATGCTGGACTGTGTTTTTGTGAATGGAGGCAGAACTCCAGTTCTGACTGCTTGTCTTGAGGAATTGCTTCGGAGATCAGCTGTCTCATTCACTGGCAGAAAGAATGACTCATACATCTTCTGCCTTGTTTGGCTCCAGGTCATTGTTACAGTGGATAGAGCTGGTTTTAATTAAATATTAACTCCTTTTGTCCTGGATACTTGCTAATGGGGACTTTTTATTTTTGTTTACTTGCAATGAAAGCAAGCTAACAGGCCCTAGTTCTAAACTTTTTTTTTTTTTCTCAAATTGCTTTCCATTTTCAAAATGAGCCGACAGTTCAGTTTTTCCAAAGGCTTTTTAAAGCTCTAAAACCTACAAACAAGTATTAAGTATTTTTGTGCTGTGAATGTTTGCTTTTGGCAAACTGATTTTAACTCAGTAGGTAGTGAAACTGTAAAATCTAAACAGATAACATCCTCAAGATCATCATTAACATTTCTGTACACTTCCCAAATCCTCTTGAGACTTTATAGCTATAATCAGAAGAAAAAGAAAACTTTTGGTAATAATCTAGGCTGAGCTGGATGGTTTATGCTGCAGATGTTGTCTGCTTCAGGAGTCTGAGACTTGATGGCTCTGAATGTGAAATGAACTAATGTAGCTGCTTCTGCTATTAGCAGTAAAAGCCACGTGCTTAATATCCTTCAAAACCTTTTATTAGTCTTTTGGAATATACTTGCCTTCTCAAACGCCCATAATTAAGTAGCTCAGGGAAGTATTCTCATTCAGTTAGATGATCATTTCGGATATCTTTTTCAATTTTCCTCTGAATGGCAAAGTGGGGAAAAAAAAAAAGTTTTGGTGATTTATGCATTGTGTCTTGAGTATGTTAACCGAAGACCCGTGAAGATTTTTATGGCAGCCTTACTGAACTGCAGTATTTGTGAATAAAAGAAAAAAGGAAATGAATGGCATACATAAATGTGCAGACAGTTGCAGAGCTGCAAGTTACATTTTCCTTTTGGACGTTCAGGTTGAATTCTCTTTACCTGTCTGTTTAATTTGCTATAAAGTATGCCTGTAATTATCCAAACTCAAGGTACAAAAGCCCTCTTCCCTTTGAGTAATGGGATGATGTATCCCAGCGGTTTGCCCTCATAGCAAGATGCTGGTGCAAGAAGTGTATTTATTGGTGGTTGCTTGCATTTCTGCAGTATAATTGCGAGCGAGTTTCAGTTCTACTAGTTTAAAAATAATAACGGATTAAATGAAAGAATAGTTTAAGTTCTCATTTGCAACAGTTAACAGGTCCTTTTAATTTCTTTGTATAGACTTGTGGGCTCGTTTCTAAGGTACTGGTGCTACTAAAATTAGATTCCAGTAGGAAATACATGTTCCTGGGTTGAACATTTTGGATGTTGTTATTTGTTTTGTTTTTATTTGGCAGGGTTTTAAACACTTCTTAACTTGCTGTATTTCTTTTCCTACAGAGGCTTTAAGGCTATGTTCATGTTGTATTTAAAATACATTTTGACAGCGTAGTCTCCATCTATTTCTAGAGCACTGATAAAGTGATGCACTTTGATCTCTATTAAATATGCCTTCATAAATTTTGGGGATCTATGAATGAAGTATATTTTTCTTATTTGCTCCAGACCAAATCAGGGGTAATGACAATCTCTCTAAGGTAATATATTGGTTTTCCATGACAGTTCAACCAGATGTATTTTATTTTTTTCTTACTCTTTGGGTGGGGGGAAAAAAGGACCTTATTTACTGATGTATACATAAATCTCTACAACACATTTGTTCGGGAGTAAGTCAAGTTAGACTGATAAAACCTGAATAAAGCATCGGTGAAGCAGTCTGGTACACAGAGTATGCTTTAGAAAGTTATGTAAGATTGCTGTCCCAGTTCTGTGATCACTAAATGTAGCCTCCTGATTTCAACAGGAGGGTTTTTGTTTTCTTTAAGACTTTTTTAGATATCCTGGATTCACAAATTAACATATATATATATACACACACGTATATATGTAAAACGCATGTGTGTGTATAAAAAATTAGTCATACTAGCCTTCTCGCTGCATTTGAAAATGATAGCTGGCTTAAGAAAAATGTGTGGGATGTGACTTCTGTAAACAAGAAATTACTTGATACAATTACTTTAACTGAATGTACTCACAAACCCTTCAAAAACAATTGGAAATGTAAGAAATCCTTAGAAACTGATTTTTGAAGTAGGAGACCTTGATTTCATAATCAGAGTCTTCTGTGACAGTCAAATATTTGGCATTTTTGTAAGGAAAGTGCCAAACATTTGCATGCAGTGAATTGCGTGAAATGTCAGAAATTGTAGAGTGTTAGTGTCTGGCCTTATGTTGTCCCTGTGTTAATTTTTGGTAAAAGTCCTGTGGTTTCTCTGGAGGAAAGAGAAATGTAATGCATGAAAAATACTGGGAATATTTGGGTCGGTAAAATGCATGTTTTATACAGCTTCAAACTTCGAGGAGCTAACATGTCCTCAGAGGTACTGGTTTCTCATAAAAAGGATAGGTTACTGTAATGTGTTGTTTTCTTTTTTTAATTAAAACCCCCAAACAACAAAGCAACAGTAGCTGTGCTTTTTTTCAGAGTATCCTAATTACACTTTTTGTATTTATCTTACTCACACTTCTTTTCAAATCTGTGTTTGCAGATTTCCTAAGGTCATTTGTTCTTAAAGGGTATTTGCTGCAGTTAAGACATTAGGACTTTAAACATTTATTTTAAAACCGAGAGCAAATAATTTTTCAGTATAATGAGCCTGATTCTGAACTCTTTACCCAGGAAAAAAACTCCCAGTTAAGTCATTAGAAATATTTCCTGAGTTAAGGAGTGGAGGTCTGGTCCATGAAGAGTACTATAGTGCACATTCAGAAAAATTGTGAGTAATTATAATTAAATATGTATTTTTCATTCAAGCAAATTCTGTTAAACTAGTAGCAGTTCACATATATGAGGGAGAATATACGCTTCCTAAACTAAAAAGTGTTCTGAGGGCATTACAGTTATATTTTATCATTTAGCATATTTAATGGTTTGATAGTCACAGTTTTGATAAAGATTATATAACCAGTATTTACCTCTCAGATCTTGTTGGGTAACCAGATCATGGCAGATGTTAACTTCTAATTAAGATCATATGAATTATTTGCTTGTCTTTAGACAAGAACTGTGTAAATTGTAATATTTTCAAACAGATAATTTTATGCGGCTTTGCTGTGATGATTCCTGTTAGTGTATGTTGAGGAAGAGATGACAAAGTTCAGAAACAGTAAGCTGGATCTCTCTTGGGATGTCGAGTCATGCTCCGAGGATGCCGCTTCTCAGTGTCATGTTCTGCAGTTATTTGAATGTATTCACCTATAATATATGTTCAGTGGTATTTCAGCTTAAATGGTTTAAATGAGTTTAGAACACAGTATGAGAGATGGCTAATGTCTTACGTATACAATGAAAAGGAACTGTGGTATCACAGACGCAAAATTATGTATCAGCAGACCGTGAAATGATTGTATTTTATAGCTCAGGTTTGTGATAAGTTTCCTACAAGCAAAGGTGTTCTTATACAAGGTGAATGGATGTTAATAATGATTCTTGCTTTAAGTAAATACCTTTTTTTGATGCCTGAAATGTTGTCATTGAACCAGGAATTCTGTGGTTTGATAAAATAGTTCTTTTTGAGTATTTAAAATAATAACAAAAAAAACCCTACTGTGTTGGCTGACTGCCATGAAAAATTGGAATCACTTTAAGTAAGCTGAAGGTATGGTAGTTTGGGGTTAAAAATGCGTAAATGTTAAAACACTAGGATTTGGTTTTATGTAGACTTCATGTGTACATATTTTGAAACTGACAAGTTTTACCAGTGGCATGGTGTAGGTCCAGACCCTCATGCAGGGAGTGAGGCAGGGCCAGTGCCAGTGTCAGCCTTCACATCCTCCCGTCCCTATCACTCTGTGCTGGGGCTGCTCTGGACTCGCAGTGTACCGCACAGCTTCACCCCAGGGTTCATCTGATAGTAAAATGATGTGCTTGCCTGATTTTCATGCTCAACAATGAGAAAAAAAATTTGCTAGTTTTGATCTTGGCTGTGCTTCAAATTAAGCACAAGAGTCTTTATTTATGCTTTAATGGCTTCTTTTAATTCTTTCCTTGTTTTTGTTTTTTGTTTGTTTGTTTTTTGTTTTTGTTTTCCTTTCTTCAGCTCAGGTACCTGACAATGACGAGCAGTTTGTGCCAGACTATCAGGCTGAAAGTTGTAAGTATAGTATGAATCATCACTTTGTTAAAAATTCATATATTTATATTTGAGTTTTCATATTTGTGATTTATTGTGTCATATGCGGTCATGTGATAGCTCCTTTTGCTGGTCAGTGGCATCAGCATGAATAGATAAAGCAAGTGGCATTTTGACATGCAGCTAAAAAGAAAGTTTTTTGGTCTGAAGGTACAGCCTTTACCAGTTGGCCGTCTCCTGTAGTTCCCACCCGCCAGCCCCAAGGGAAGCAAGGAGAGAACGAAGATTGTGGAGGTGGGGGTGTGTTTCTCTGTCCATAGAGTGAGGAGAGGGGTGTGTTGAGGCAGTACAAGATCAGATACTGTGTGATACTTGGATACGCTGAGCAGAAATAGGGCTGCTCAATATGTTTTGTGTATAAATAAATAAAATTCGCCACATAATCAATCAAATACAGCCACTGCTGAAGCATTTTTAAGTTGTCTTAGCATGCGGCACTTTGTTGCTCAAACAAAATTTCCCTTTGAATTAATGGGAGGAAGCAGGAGTTATGTTAAGCTGGAATGCTTTGCATTGTTTGCTGCTTTACTTAATATGTGCCCCAATTTATTTTTTTTAGCCTGTGCTCCTCAAATCTTGCCTTTACCTGCTGAAGTGCTACTGTTCTGTTAAGCACTGGCTCCCCTTCGCTGTACCTGCTGTTCTGTGATTTTGGGTGGTTGCAAGGGCTTAGTAAAGAAATGGCACGAGAAACTATCTGACAAAGTCACGGGCTTCTTGGAGCTTCTTTATGCATCTTTCTTCCTCATGGCAAAGCTTCTGTTCGTCATCGGAGGTCTCTTCTAAACAGTGTCTGCTGATTGCAGCAGAGCGCATGGTAACTTTTGCGTTTTGCTAAATAACTTAAATAATTTATCTTATCAGAGTGAATTTCTGCAGTTCACTAAACGAGATAGCTGTTAAATACAGCATCCATGTACTGAAATGTTAGGATTAAAATTAGAAAGATTAGAAAGAATTGCATTAAAATAGTCTTTAACCCAAAAAACAAATTCAGACTTGTTTTCTTATAAATCTTTTTAGAGGGTTTTTTTCCAGTTATTTAGAAACTGTTTTAAGAAGAATTTGAGCGTATTCATAACAACATTTTGTGGGGAAAGAAAGGAAAAAAAAAGGTATTTTTTTTTTTTGCCCCCTGTACTCTTGATAGTATACCTGCACAGCAACAATTTATTTTTGTTTTTCTCTAGAAGTTCCTGTACATATACTAACCAGCAGTCATGGTCACTTTCAAACTTTTAAAGTTGGCTTTTGTAACAGTTGGGTTTTTTTCCCCACCTCTGGCTTCAAAGACTTTTTTTTTTTTTTCCTTTTTAATGAAACTATAATATGAAAGCCAGAAAAGTCTGTAAGTTGAAAATCAGATATGTTATCCTACATACGAAGCTGTGTCCAAATATAGTCATGTATGCATACATCCTTTGTGTAAGAGTACAAAGTTCAGTTAGGGCTTCTATTAACCCGCAATTATCGTTACACAACAAGTCAATGATTCCTGGAAAATAATTTGTGAACTGTGAATGAAAAGCCCCATTGAAGCTGGTCACTGCTTTTGGTGATAAAGAAATTCTCCTAATATGGCTATTTTGTTAATGCTGTTATATTTCAAAGTTCCTTAGCCACAGCTTACACATTACTATCAAAGGAACATTTATTTCTTCATTTCAGTTGGTTTCTTTATCTTAAGTAAAGGTCAGGAGAGCTTCCTGGAGTGTTATTCTGGCAAAGGTTATGGAGTTTCAGACATATGCTTGGATATAATGTATGTTGCTGTGGGCTCTGCAAAACAGGAACGGAGATCAACATAACCAAAGCCATGGGGAAATTACTGCTGCAGAAGTAGCACAATTGTGACTGTTATCTCTAGGATCCAAACCTGCCTCCAAACGCTATTATAATGACTTTATAATCTATAAGTACTTGCCCTGTTACTGGCAGCAGCCTGGCAGGAACACTTGTCTTTTTTTTTTTTTTTTTTTTTTTTAAATTTAAAAAATTTTTTATTGTTTTGAAACATGGGAGAGGATGGGCAAGCTTTCATAGGTTCTGTGTTTAGTACACTTAATTGAGCCACAAGTGGTGAAGGACAGAAGTGTATACCAGTGAAGGGGGTTACAGTCACTTTAGTTCACAGGCAATCAAACTGTTGTTTGCTGCACAGATTTCATTTATGGAGCTGTGTATAGGTAAGGGCGTGTGTGTGTGTATTGTGCAGAGTACGTGAAGAAAACAGAAGTGCTCCACTGAAACAGTTACAGTCTGCAGTTCAGGTACAAAAATTAGTGAGGTTTTATTTCTAGCTTCATTGATTGATAAATGGGCTTTAAACCTGAGGTAAATTTGTGGTCATAAATCGAAATTTTTAGCATTGAAAGAAGTTGTAATAAACTTTGGTAACAGTAGCAGTGCTGGAAAGCTGTGGTTAAAACTTTCTTGCTTAGAAATCACCAAGTTAGTTAACTCTTGAAGCAAAGACATGGAACATAGTGGAGGAACTGATACTGCCAAGATCATGTGCTGTGTCCTAGTGCTGAGCAGGATTAAATGCCCCTTAAAGTCCTGTAGGTTTTGCGTTTCTTTTCTGTAATAATGATTTTAACTAGTGAAACTGCACTGGTATTAGTAACTAAGGGAAACATTTAGTTTAGATTAGATACATAGTCCGCTTTATCCACTTTGGGGGTTTAACTTCAAAGCTAGCTTGGAACCATGAATATTTCAATTATGAGTTGCTATTAAACTTCAATCAGTTTTCAAAAAGCAAACAAAATATATGTATTTATAGTTCAGGTGTGGGCTTTAGATATACGAGTGAGATCAACAGCTAGCATGACTTCTTGTGATACTATTGACGTTACTAGAATTGTGCATATTTCTACTAGCTAAGGGTCCAGCATGACAAGCTTCCCCTTAATGCTTTAAGGTTTGGTTTACCTGTTCAAAGTTGAATTTATTTTGTTATTCCATTATGTCTTCTGGAAAGTGGTCCTTCCTGCCATAATAATCTTAGAAATGTCTGCATTTCCAAACCTTTCTTTTTTTGTCACAGCGTCCAAAGCCCCATCTTGCCCATCTGGTATTACCTTTTTATTAAATATTTTTTTAACTTTTAATACCTATCACAAAGAACCTTTTTGTGGTTAGCTCAGAGTGAGCGGAATGAAGAGTAGATAACAGCTAGCCTGTTCGGATGAAATTTGAAAAACAAATTGCAGTTTAGTTTCTTGTAACCTTCTGCTTTCTGCAGTGACTGAACTTTTTGAGTTCTAAGGGAGAAAAATGTGTTTCAGAAAGATTTTTATATTTTTTTTTTTCAGCTTGCAATTACAGTGGAAAAATACCACAATTGCATATTAAATAATGTAGTTTTCTTACTGTTTCGTTTCCATTCTTGTAAGAAGAAAATCCACAGAAAGAGGGAGGAAATCACTTTTACAGGCATTTGCTTGGAAATTTTGTGTTAGGCAGGTTGTTTTTGCCCCATTCTGAATCTGCTTCTGCGGTTCAGCTGACCTGTTGGCGATACATTCAAGTGACTTCCTAATGACTCTTCTGTTAGCAATTACATGAAAAATTGTGTAAGGCAAAAACGCAAAACCTGTTTCTACAAAAAGGTGAATGCCTCTTTTTAAAAAAAATCAGCATTCTGTATGTGACACTTTTCCCAAATTCTTACCTAATTCCTAAGACCTAGTTAAGCAGTTTTTCTGCCTGTATAAAGTCAGTATTCATGTGTGGAGAAGGGTGACCTGTGCTAACTTCCTCAGATAAGGTTTCCTATTGTTTCAAGTCCATTTTCATATACTGAGGAGGAGCCAGATCCTGAACCCGTTGTAATCAGTGGTGAGGCTTTCAGATACTGTAGAACAGCAAGGACTTTCCAATGTAGGAGTAAAAATGAATAAAGTGTTCGGTTTGCTTGAAGTCAGTAGCGGTTGAGGTGAAGATTGCTTGCTGCCATTGTTTGGATGGTTTCTGTGACAGATGCAAGAGGAAGTAGGTAGGATTTGCTGATGTTTAAAGGATGTAGTTGGCAGAGAAAACTCGGTTTTGTCAACAATACACTGATTTGTAATTCGACCTTGGTACAGTTCGTTATAAATGGGGATTACCCTGCACCAAACCAGATTGCCTGGTGTCTTAATAGCATAATCGTGTTTTGTTTTGTTTTAATAATATGTATTTACATTGCTCTGTTCTTCCAGAGTTTGGGATGGTTTTTTTCTGTTTCTTCTTTTGCCCCAAAATGTACATTACTCCTTTAAAATTAATGATAAACTCTAGCTTTTTGCTCTTTATATCTTATTGAGTTTCTGCTAATGAGGATTTGTGTTGTGCTTTACCTTCTTGATCAGTTTCCTTCCTTGTCTCTCATTTTGTTCCTGTATTGTTTCCCTGACCATCACAGCCTTAACACTGCCAAGGGGTAAATGTTAATGTTAGACCACAGCTGTTGACAGTAAATGGGAAGGGCTGGCTGTAAAATCTGTGTTCCTCCATGTCTGATTCAACTTTAAGATAGGAAAAATACTTTTTTTAGTAGTGATTTTGTCACTCATCTTTCACAGCCTTTATTCTTTCACTTACCTCCGGTTTTTTTCCTCCAGGGTTAGCAAAGGAGCTCTTTCAACGTAGATTCCAGGAGCCTTAAATTATTCAGGGGTGTGCTTTTTAGATGCTCTGGCTTGCAATCTTTAAAAGCCTGTTAAAGAGAGATTCTTTACATAGGCTTCAGGTAGCTGTATTCTTCTGTCATTTTAACTAATGGCTTAGGATATTCCAAATGCAGTTTAAATGAGGAAAAGCTTTAATATTTATTTACATGTTCATAGCATCCAAAATCATGATTATTTTTTTTTTTTCACTATCAGGTGAAGAATGCTCGGTTTGTTTTAATTTTATTCTCTTTAATTCTGTGACTTATATTCCAAAAGGGAATTTCAGAACTAGAAGAGCATTTCCTGTTTGTTTTAGTAGAGCAAGAGATGGTGAGCAATTGATAGAGGTTAATTTTCACTTATTTTGACATATTTTGGAGAAAAAAACCCACATGATTAAAACAAAGTAGAAAACACCAGAATGATATAAGTTCTGATGGGCCTACTCAAGTCAAAGGGAAATCTGTTTACTGGTTTTGTTTTTGTTTATGACGGAGAATGTTTTAATTTTGCAGCTTCTAGAAAAAATTTTAGTGGACTGAAAAAAATGACATTTTTTTAACGTGGTGATTCACTATGTAGGCAGCTGGTAGTCGTGTCTTGGTAGTGCACAATGTCCTAAATGTCCTAGAAATTGCAGTTGGTAGTGTTTCGGTTTTCTCAGTGTGGCAAGTTGCAC
Source organism: Ibycter americanus (assembly GCA_035590275.1). NCBI lineage: Eukaryota > Metazoa > Chordata > Aves > Falconiformes > Falconidae > Ibycter > Ibycter americanus. The sequence continues at coordinate 81,119,622 of JAVJGI010000050.1, read as the reverse complement.
ACACTAGTGTGTTTTCAGGGTTTTTTTTCTACAAATTTCCTTTTTTTTTTTTTTTTTTTAAGAGCCTCTGTGGCTGGAATCACCTTTTCTTTAAGTGTAGCTCTGCAAGTGTGGTACTGCAGCAGGCAGTCTGATAAATATCCTGCAAGGTGGTGCTAGTTATTCTTGGTGCTTAGCTATTCCCTAGTAGGGCTTTCTACTGCAGCTGTGTTTTGTTTTTTGCCACTTGTCTTGAAACTACTTCCTTTCATAGGTCAGACATTGTCAAATACAGAGACATTTACTTACTTATTTTAGTGCATGCCCGACTGTGACAGATTCTTTCTAAAGGGCTGCGAGAGTCGGGGCTCTGTGGTTTGTTCTGCCCTTAGCTTTGCATGACCTTGGGCATGTTGCTTAACATCTTTGTTTCTCGGTTTGAAGTAGGTACAGAAATGCATGTATGACGCTGCTGTGAGATATACAGCTTTCTTAATGATCACTTATCTAGAGATCTCAAAAGCATTTTACAAAGAGTGTCCAATGCAATTGCTGTTGTAAGAGCTGGAGAGGTCAGACTGAGGAGTCGATGCCGACCACCTTACCTCTCTTCATAGTTGCCTTAGATAGCCTCACTTCTTTCATTGTGTCCCTGAGCACTTGTTTCCTTTGTTTAAAGCAGGACTGAAACTGTTACCAGCTGTTAACTTTCTTCTTTTTTTTTTTTTTTTTTTTTTTTTTTTTTTAAATCCTCATTCAAAAGAAATTAGGGATTGGTGTCTTTCCGAGAACCTTGTGGGTTCATTTTGTGGTTCATCACTGGGTATCAGCCTGTGCTAATAACGGATTTTTTTTCTTCTTCTTCTTCTAGAGGATTTTTGGAAATATTTAAAACTGCCATAATCGTGACCTTTTCCATAACTGCAAGATTTAATTCTTGGGAAAGTTTTACCAAGAGGCAGACTGTTGACCGTAATGCCTTTAACTTGTGATCTTAACAGTAGAGAATTTGTGGGTTTGCTTTGATTTTAATAGGCAGTTTCTGTTCATTTGCTTTTCAGCTTGTGTTTTTATGCTAAATTTCTAGCTTTGAAATTGTGATGACTTTAGGCTCTCCTAGATTCTAGTAGTGGTAGTGGCGCACAGATTGTGTAAATACTAATGGCAACAATAGCACTGTTAATCAAATTACAAGACCCCATCAAATACATAGGCTTTGATTCTGAAAACTTCTTAAGTGGAAGCTTTTCCTTTCAGAGTGCCCTGCATGCCATGATGTGAATGTTATTGCTAACGAAAAAGTACCTCTGGGCATCCCAGCAGAGATGGCAGCCACGTTATGCAGATTTTAACTGCACAGCGCCACTGTGAACCTGATGGTCTCCAGCTCTGTGAGGCATGGAGGAGCAACAGCAGCTGGACAGGGCTGCTCTTGTGGGGTTTTGCCCCCCTGGCCCTCCACTGGCATGTCCCTGCTCAGCCAAGCTGACTTGATTTCCTTTCCTCAGAGCCTCATCCTAGTTTGCTGTTTTATTGCAAATTAAAGGCTTGGGTTGCATGTGGACGTTATCAGCTAACGAATAAACCTCAGTCATCCTGTCCTGTGATAAATCTGCCTCGTAGATCAAAGATGAAGCATGTAGACCTTTTTTCTTTCAAATGGTAATTTCTTAAGGCTGTCAGATCACTTCCTAAGGTCTGTTTACATAAAAACAAAAACATTAAACATATTTTATTCAAAATGTTGAATTTTTGGTTTTGAAAAAACCTTCTATTTCCTCTCTGAGGAAGCCTCCCCTCCTCCCGTCCCCATAAGGACTCTGTGAAGATCCCATCTGTGGAAATACAAGCAAGCCTCACATTGTGACTTGTAGTCATGGCAGTATTTTCTTAACACTACAGTTATTTCTGTTTTAAAACAGATAGTTGTTTAGTTAATTTCATCAGGAATATGTATATGTATTAGAGCATCTGTTCAGTTCCAGTTGTATTAAAGTATGCAAAAATTTGTTTCAACTGTATTTTTGCACAGAAACCAAACAAGGCAGATTGAAGGGTCTTTTTGATTCTGTTTTGATACGAAACTGTTATTCTCCCTAAACTGCTTTCCGTGCAGTGTTTTTGCAAAATGTGTCTTGTATTCCAAGAGCAGGCTAAATAATGATTTGAAAATCCATGAGCTCTGGGATGGTGTAAAATAAGGAGGCAGTCTACAAGCTGAGTCCATCTATTTCTCTCTATTTCGTATTTAATATGTTTCTTTAGGTAAAATGTTTTTACAGTCTGTATAATTTCTGAGTCTTTTTTCTTCTACTTGCTGCCTCAGCAACTGAAGACAGAAGTCAGTCTCCCACAGACTGCCATGAAGTTTATAAAGGGTACAGCAGGAAGAAAAGGGAGGAGAGAGTGATAGTCCTCAAAACATCAGTTAAACATTGGAGAGTCTGTGACACATTCATGTCATGTAGGACTGGTATAGCTAGCCCGCTGTAAGCATACAGGAAAAATAGACTTTTGTTTTTTCAGGTTCTGTGTCCTTTTGTTTTGGTCTTATGTATTTCAGTACTGAGAAGTAATTACGGTAGAACCATTTATAAGCAGATAAATATGCATAAATGATGACTTTTTTTTTTTTTTGAGTTTTAGAAGTCATCAGTGCTTTTCCTAGGAATGATCTAAACCTAGTCTAAACTGGCAAATGGAAAACTGATTACTTTTTCAAGACGTGCTCCAGTCTTTCTCCTGAGAAGGATTCTTTTCTTTTCCTTTCACTTATTCTTCATGTGCTCCTTCTCTGCAATACGTTACTCTTACCCGTTCCTGGATTATAGTTTGACCTTGATGAGGTGAATAGAGAAGTGAACTGTCTTGGTAAAGGATATCTTTATTCTTTCTATCTATTTGTTCTGTAAGATGAGGATTATGCATGTTAGAAAAGAGTGAATCATTAGCAGCTTTATTTCTGGTTGTCTTTTTTCCCGTGGCTGTTTATGAACTTATTCAGCAAATGTGGTTGCCAGTAAGTTAATGTAGTGAAATATTTTTTAGCAGTGACATTTACTGCCAAGTCCTGCAGTCACTGAATAGGAAGGTTACTGACTGGCCAGGTTTTTGTCTTTAAATTTATACATTATGAGTCGTCATCAAGGGCATTTGAAAAATTACATGTGCAAAAACAACTCCCAGTCTTGCTAATTTGATCCTCTTTGCTCAAATGTTGTTTCCGTTCTGCTTCTAATGTATACCTAACAAATATAAACACTTAATTATTTTTTTTTAATTCTCTGTCTTCATACTGAAACTGAGTGCAGTGTTTCCTTATTAACCCATCTGTAAATAAAATTGCACATGACCAAAGCCCTAACATAAATGGAGACAAAAGAGACTTTGAAAAGTGTCAGTAAAGACTGAAAGTTTAAAGCATTTGGGATTAGAATCTGGGAGCTGGATTTGTAGAAGTGTATGTGTATATGCAAAGTGCATACTCTGTGTATACATATTTTGTGTATACATGTATGTATATATATGTATGCACACATGTAAGAAATATACATGCCATGTAATTGTCAGTATTACTGATTGCATGCTTGTGTGAAATAATCATAAAACTTCAGGAGCAATTGGCTTCAGAAAAAATGTGCAGTGTGCATATTGGTAATGTACATTCAGTTGCAAGTCTCATATACAGTTAAGAATGCTTTAAGTAGCAGCAGAAGCCTTAAATATCTGTGCTGAGAACCATGAGCCTGTTTGCAGGTGGTCAAAATTCCGCTGGCTTCAGAAAGAGCACTTTGCTAAGAGTCTTTGAATATTGAGCTACTTATTTAAGCCCTGACTTTATGTTCCTAGACGTAACCACTTCTGACAATGGCTTCTTTGTTTCCCTGTTGAATCAGTGATAAAACTTGTGAGCTGAATTTTACTGTTGACTTACTGCAATGGCCAGCACCATTTCCAGCGGAGACTGCAGTTTTTGCAGTGTTTTTTGGTAGTGGACTACAGATTTAGATTTTAGCCTTGCTTTAATGAATTATAAACTAGATCTGGTAGAGTTGCCTTACTGGTGGGCATTTGTGAAAATTTAACATCGAAGCATGAGGACATACGTATTTAGAGTAGTGACAGTCTCGTTCTTCTGACAAAGTAAACAAAAATCCCATTAGCTATCCTGAGTTAGTGTATACTTGTTTTATGAATGTATACACATTTTTATTGTTAAAGGCAAAATCAAAATAAAAATCATCTTCTCAAAATGCAATTTTGTTCCTTATAGTGCCTATCATTGGGAGTTGCTAAAATAAAAATAAATTGTAAATAATCTATTAAATTAGTTGTTTAATTCATGCTGGAGAGTGCTCACTGTAGTCCATTTCATTATTCATTGATTCCTCTTGCTTTTGCATATTCTTGAGTAGCTAACTGACAGACAGGCATGATTATCCTTAAGAATAATCTTTTATTATGATGCTCTTTTATTATGAAAATACTCCTATTTTTATAGGGAAGCAAACTGGCACACTGCTTATGAATCTCAGAAGGTAGGCTCCTAGGATGGAGCTACTTCAAACTAGAATCAGCCTTCTGACACCAGTTGTTTAGGTTATGAACAACAAATGGCAGAACCAGAGATCAAACCAGTGTCTTTCACATTTTGTCCAGGTGCAAGTACAAGATCAGCAGCCTTCCCATCTATAGCTGGCTATTGGCTCTTAGGATGAATACAGCAGAAAAGAACAAAAAGTAGTAGCTAGATAGATGTAACTTGAAACTTCCATAAGAGAGGAAATGAGGCAGAGTAAGTTCCTGTTTGTTTTCTGCTGTGGGCGTGCTTTCCTAGATATCAAGTTGTTGATACCTTTAAAACAATAAATACAAAAAATACGAACTAGTTTATCTTAAAGCTTATTGTTACTTCTGGCAAAAATACTTGTTACAGTCTCCAAAGTTTTCTTCATAATTCTGTTTCTACAAACCCTATTAAAATCCAGACGTAAACCCTTAAACTGCAGTTACCTGAAGTGGAAAGTGTGTGTGTGTGTGTGTGTGTGTGTAAAACGCTGGGATATTATCTCACTTGGATATTTTAGTAATGGAAGTCACGTAGTGCTTAGCCATTACCTCTTGCAATTTAAATTAAATTTTGGAAATTGCTGCAAATGGAAATCCTGTCCTCAGAAAAGCACACAGATCCTGATTTAGTGGCCAGCTCTTCTCTTTGCATTTAACTTTATTGGTAATTCCCAGGTAGGAATACAATTTAGGTTTTCTCCCAGGCTTGGTTGTACTTTAAGGCCTTTCTCTTTAGCAGGATCTCTAAAGGTGGATCTCCTCTCCTTGCACGCTGCCTGGGAGCCTTTGGAGCCACATATGTTATAAGTAACTGTAGGAACAAGTGCCCCTGATCTCCTCCTAGGATTTTAACACTGAAAACTAATGCATAGGAACAGCAACCCGGTTTCTCTGAGGGGTCTTGGAGGCTGCAGATCCAGCATACAGGGGTTAAAAATTCTTTAAGATTTCTTTTTTCTCCTACAATCATCTTATGCTATCCACAGGTTTTAGATCAATTGCTACAGAACCCAGCTGGCTTAATTTTTATTAGGTTACTGCTTCCTCCTCCAGAGAGCACTAAGCTGCTGTTTATTTTGGGGGCAGGGGGAGAGGGAGAGCTCTTCCTCCTGCCTCACCTACTCTCCACAGACATCAAAGCAAGCCAGTTTGCTCCTCCTAACTTAATCCTCCCTTTCTCCCTCCCACCAGTGTTCTGCAAATTTCCTTGTATTCTTTTCAGAGTTACCCGGTGCCTGTGGTATTTGTCAGCAGGTTAACTTTTGCCCTGGAGGTACTTGCTGGGAGGCAGAGCTCCAGTGGCAGCCCTTTCCCCTCTACGACCTGCAGCTACGAGTCTCGTACAACCGGACAGGTAACTGCCTGGAAAGGAAAGAGAGCACTGTATGGAGGGGACATGTCACAATAAAACAGTGCCCGTGACAGCATTTCTGTGAGATTGCTGCTCTCACAGGCTAGGAAACTGTGTCAGTAACTGCAGCTCCCACTGCATGAAAATACCTTCTAGACAAAAACTGGAAGCTGACATCTTTTGGGGGTGGAGGAGAAGAGGGGTCCGCTAACCAAAATCATGTCAAACCATTCCTTTGCTTGGGGGTAGAAGAGTAGAGGCAGTTTTCTAATACTGTGTGGCAGTTCAGCCGGTTAGCAGCTGCCCAAAATACAGTGTCAGTTTAGGCCAAAGGATCTATAGTATCCTAACAAGGTGTTTACTAGTAGCCTCTTGAAGAGTTTGCTTGGAATTGCTAATTTTTGGGTTTAGGGAGTAGGTTAACTGTTACTGATATTTACTGAAAGCTTCCCCCCGTCCCTGCTTCTCTAGCCAGGTGGTTTACCCTTTTGGGTGGGCTTTTTAAATTTCACTATACTGAACATACTGACAGACTTGACATTTCAACTGACACGTTCCTTTTAAATGAGAAGCCAGGTGGCTACAAATATCTGAATTATCTCAGTGGTGCCTTCAGCACTTTCAGCATCAGAAAGCTGCAGGTGTAGCTACCCTCAGTAACTCCAATGAACATTTCAGAAATTGCAACTGCACAGACAAGCAAACAAGGGATATCTTGCAGTAAAAATAGGGATTTATAGCACTGAACCAATTATTAACCTGTATGGGTGCAACCTCTAATATTGTGCCCCATCTTCCACACTGGCTGAGAACCCCTGCGCTGCTCAGGAAGGCTGCATCTGTCATGGCAGGGGGATCTTGAATTAGCTGCCCAGAAATAGCCAGACTGGCAAAACTCTTCAGTGTCTTTAACACACAAGCTTTAGAAAAGCACATTTCAGTTAAAGAATGACATTTATTTCCATTTGTGAAGAAGCATCTAGAACAATTTCTTGCTGAACAGGGGCAGGAGTATCACGTTCAGGAGGCAAATAAGCTGAGCTGTAGGGAAGTGGCATGTGTCTGCATTGAAATGAGGATTTTGTTGGCGTCTTCTTTTTTTCCCCATATACCAATGCCCTCATATAAACCTGCTTTATGGATAGTGGTGCAACTTTGATGTGCTGTAGGTACAGTGAACTTGTCCTCTACTTCAGCTTTTTTAGGGCCTCACCTGTTATCGTCGAAGGCTTTATGTTAATGCCAGATCATAGTAAAAATGGGGGGGAAATTATGGTGGATATTTAGAATTAACATGATCTAGAGATGAACAAGTGATTCAATTAATTTAAAACTGTTTTTAATCCATACTTGGTTTCTGTCTTTTAGTCATTAATCTGTAATGCTTTTTGCTTTAAAAAGAAAAGGAAAAAACCTGTCTTACTCCAAAGCAAAATAAAGTTATTTTAACAAACAATGCTTGTTAAAATGGATGCATTACTGCAGATTTTGAGGTCCAGAATTTCCCGATATCAGTTGTAGGATAATGTGCTGTTATTTTCCATCTTGAAGCTCTGTAGTGGTAAACAGGAATATATTCAGTTCTCAGTGCAGTTCATTTTCACCGGCTTGCTACTTTTTCCTAATCCAAATTCAGAATCAATATTTTTTTCTTCTTATACTGTGTTATCTGAGAACAGTCCATGTAGACTTTGAGGACAAAATCCCACAATTTTGGACTGTCTTTTATTGTTCACCCCTCCCATCCTTCCCCACCCCCTGAGGATTTAAAGACTATACTATTATGTAGCATTCGTGCACGCAGTATTCAAGTAGATGGGTAGTTGACATGCACAGTGTAGTATACTTTAGACTGGAAAAGAAAATAAGCAATTTGCTTCATTTTGCAGAGTGAGTTCTAACTGTTATTAAAGTGCATTTGTAGTTGCATATTTTCCAGTAAAGGTGACAGATTACTTCAAAGCTGGTATTTTCTTTTTGTTAAACAAGGTTCTCAAATAGATCCATCTTGCCCACATATTCTGTTCTTGCCAATTGGCTTTGAAAGCTGGTGCTTGGGCTCATCGTTCAGAACTAGCTTCCAAAAAATGAGGTCCCATGCTGTTTTTATCTATTGAGCTGGTAGGGGCTGGAAGGATCTGATCTGAAGCCAAGGCAAAGACTGAATTGATGGAATCATATGTAATGGGTCTGCCAAGTACTGCCCAGTCATGAAGTTCCACTTTCTGGGAAAGAGCACTGAGGTGAGGGTTGGCAGAGCATTTGCTGTGATACCAGCTATCCTCAGATTTCTTTCCCTGGACATAGAGCCAGGCCACCACATATGAAAGAACTAGCTTTTTGTTGTTGTTGTTGTTGAATGCATTTTTCCACATTTGTGTCTTGTTCCTTCCTTCTGCGTGCTGCTTCCCCATTTTCTCCCCAGTTACATACATGCATCTGAAGAGGAAAAGGCTTTCTGCCCTTTATTATGGTATTGCACATATTTTGACCATACATAATGTATCATTGCAGAGGCATGGTTGCACATTTGGTATGCTTACTGCCATTTGACTCTGTGTGCACACCCAAGCACCCATGCAGACCCTGTTTTAGGTGAATGGTCACCACTCAGTGTGACTAGGTGGAGGCCAGTTGTCTTTAGGGCCAAATTCTGCGTCTTAAGCAAGTTCTATTTTTCTATGTATGACAGTAAAATGGAGAATAATAACAAGATCATGCATGTCTTTGAAAAACTACTTGACAGGATCAGTGTCTGCGCCCACCCCCCCCCCCTTCCTAGCAGCTTTTGTTTGTGAGGTGGTGAAGGCTCAAGTCTCTTGTCTATGTGCAGTTTTTATATAAAACTGCCAGGATAGTCTCTGAAACCACAGTGATGATACACATCTGCATGTCAGATACCCAATTTGTCACCAGCTTCTTCCAGTATCTGGCAGAGAGCAGGACCTAAATGAAATCCAGTTGACTGGAGCTCAGCTAAGATCTGATAGAGGTGACTTTGATAGATCAAATGGTCGAAGAACTTGGTGGAGCCTGTGTAGATGTAATCTGTTCAACCACTTTTAAATCAGTCCCCAGTCTTCAAGTCTTGCTCATTTTTGCAGCTGTTGCAGTGGTCAGAAACAAAAGGGGTTTTTTTGCCATTGTCTAGGCAGGAGATTGCCTGGGGTGAAAACAATTGCAGATCTTGCCTCAGTCATCCATCTGCCTTCAACTGTTGCAGTGGTCTGTATGTGTAGGCTTTAATTCAAAATCATTGGGAACAATTTAGCTGGAAAGACCTGGGTACCAGCCTTTACTGTCTTTCCATCCTCCTACCTTTCCTCATCTGTCACCTCTCCAATGTGGTGTTTTTATTTCAGTTTTTGGTAGTATACTAGGCTGCATGCTGCATTCAGCTGTATTCAGCTGCAGCAGCAGTAACCTCCGGGGTATGAAGGAATGGTCAGCTGGCTGTAGTACCTGCTTCAGCTAATTCCTCCTGTGCATCCCAAAGATTACCAGTAAAATTTCTCATCTTAATGTATAGTGGAATGAAACGGAAAGAGTAAACTACTTTGGCATCCCATTGTCTTTAATCAGATGCCTGTTAAATGGTTGTGGAAATTCAGAGTGCAGCTATCTACAAAGGTCTGTTTCTCAAATCATAATGATCTAGAAATAAATAATCAATAGCCTCCAGAATGCAGAAGGCTATTGTTCCAGGAGTTAAATACACATTTTTGAAACCTTTTCAGAAAATATGTATAAAGCCTGGCAGTCCCACCTACAAGGTCATATAGAAAGTAATTAGTTTTGTAGCTCATTGCATCAGATACCCAAATACCTATACTGAATATGTGGTTCAAATGGTAAGTAACTGTTGCAGAAGCAGAGTATTTTGGGCCTCGTATGAACCCACAATGTTGTGTTTGGATTTTTTTTAAATGTCTACTGATAAGAGCACCTGGGTCATTACTATCACCTGAGAAATAACCAGCACTTTACCCTCCTTGATGAACTGTTCAATAAACTGTTGTTTTTTGAAAGTCGATTTTTTTTTTATTATTAAAATGCCTACCTGTTGTACTTAGAGCATAAATAATTTGTTTGAATCATCAGGTGAGTGCTGTTAAGTTATAGTGAGCGAGGAAAATTGCAAAAACACGAATTAGGGTCCCTGTCCTTAAGTGTATTTCAGTTTGCATTTTGATAGCAGTTTAGAAATGTTATCGCCTGTTTTGTCACAGACATAATTCACATCTTTCTTCAGGCACTGTAAACAAGAGAAATGGTTTAATGGCTCCATAAAAGGCACTCTGTGCTGATAGCTGAGATTAGACCCTTTAGTAATGGATTTTTGTGTGTTGGGGGAAGGGGAGGGCTTGGCAGAGGTAAATGTACTGGAAAAGAATCTTGGAGAGACTCTGATGTATCTGAAGTGCCTGGTGCATTTCTGTGTGTATTGGGAGATAGATTTAAAGTGTGACAGGGTTTGCTTTATCAGTACAGGGGCCTTCTTTTCTGGCTTTTGAAATTTTACAAAGTACTAACTTGGGTCACTTCAATCAGTTTAGCACCTGGAGTTGTGGTATTAACTTAAATATTTTTACATCTTCTGTCTTTTCATCTTACTGTTAAGAAAATCAAGTCCCCTCTATTCAAATGTGTTCAAGAAATCTCTCTAAACTTACATTGCATATTAACAGGTTTGCCTCAGTCAATCATAAAAATGGATGGGTTTATTTACTAAATCAGGTTTAGAGGGTGATTTGAGAGCATAAATGTGAAAAGCCGTTTAGAAAACATGCAGCAGAAGTGTTTAGGGCTGGACTCTCTGTGACTCCTCCGTTACTTCCTTTTCTCTGCAATTAATACACAAATGTACTATTACTTAGGAGACATTGGAGTTCAATAGCACAAGCAAGGTTGCTGCTGTCAGTTGATTTTACACCATATAGTAAATGCTCTTGCCCTACAAGCGTTGATAATAAGACATCTTTGTCTCTTTGGTCAGTGGAGTCTAGATTGCCTGCTGTTAGCCAATGCCATTGAATTACAAGTAATATTTCATGCCTTTAAAAAATATGTTTAAACCAGTTTTTCATAAAATAAAATCAGATTTTATTTTGTGTTCTGGGCAGGAATCTGAAGTTTGAAAATTATAAAATAAGTTTTTGCTCAACTTTTTGCTCGAAGGAGAAATGACTTGCAATTTCATGTATAATATTCCTCATTTCTTCTTCATCTTGAATAATCATCTCTTGAATTGAAAAATATAAACCATTGCTTTTATACTTGATGCAGTGCATTTCTGGGGCTTTCTCAAAAGAAATGAGTCAGTTCTAGCTTTACAGAGGTGGTACATTTCCTGATTCTGAGGCTAGAAAGTATACAAGTTGGTCTCCTCTGAGACAGACAGATTCCTCCTTTAATTTCAGAGTTTTTAATAAAATTGTTCTTTGTTTGAGTCTTAAACTGGGTGTTATTAGAAACAAAATTTGGGAAATAGGCTGTTGACAGATAGCAAAGGAGAACAGCACTTCAAAACGAGAGGTAGCAGGTTTCAGCCTTTGTTTTTGCATGTTCTGCGTGAGTTCATGGTGAAATTATTTTGTATAAAATCTAGGTCTGTACAACAGCACATTCTATATAACACGCAAACTTTCTTTCTCTGCAGATATATTTATGCACAGAGAATATGCATACAGTAACATATTATACCTTAATCAATTTGCTACAGATGGTAGCAGTCCTTCTGCTTGCCTTATATCTGCATGTTGGGCTTCGGAGGATCTCCAGACAGGGTCTGTGGATTGAGTCCGTTCTGATACCGATAAGCCAGACTTTCCCCAGTAGCTGAGATGAGGTGTTGAAGCCATCCATCTAAATACACCTTGTAAGATTGTTTGCCTTTCAAGTCTGGAGGTAGTTATCTGTAAGTAATCACTTGGGATGAAATCTTGGCCCTTGGTCACTTCTTAATAAGATCGTTATTAAGGCAGAGTGCCCGTTAACATTAATAGGGTTGAGACTGTTCTGGGGTTAAGTAAAATGAATTTGCCATCAGGAAGAAAGAAGTGGTAAGGAGCTGGCTGTTTGAAATGTCATTTTGTTAATTTGGATGTGTTGGTAGCTTGGTATGCTGTACTAAAATTAGATTGTATAAATAAGCAATGTTGCTCTCCTCAAAAGAAAGTGGATTGAAAACATAATACAAAATCCAGCTTAGCAAAACGGCGTATGTTTAAAATCTGTTTTAATAGGTGCACTATAGAATGAGTGTCACACAAAAATGAAGGGCGATGGGTGGAGGGTTTCAGTGATGATACGAGAACTGCTTTGAATGTTTGAAATTTTGTTGTTGGAATAAGTCTATCATCTTCAGCCACACTTAAAGATGTGGTTTGAAAGGTCAAGTAGCCTTCAAGAAAGCCCCCCAGAAATGCAGTAAGTATTTTTCCTCAGGGTTTTTTTTTGTTTCGGAGAGGGGGGGGTTCTGCCTCTAAAAGTGTACACTTAAGGAGTTACAGATAAAGCTTAGCATGGTGACTGTGTCAGGGGACTGCCTGAGGAAGGCTTTAAATTTTACAGCTATATTATCTTTCTGGCCGTAGTTAAGATAAAGATCTAATATAAAATCACTTTGGACTGTAATGCTTTCCCTAAATGAAATGAAGGTGTTAACCTACTTGATTTGATACACTTTACCCTGCTTATAAAGCTGGAAGGAAGGTGAGGTAAACTTTAATTAAAACTGTAGCACAGATGCCTTCTAGCACTGTGCCCTGTACCTTGCTAGGACTGTACAGTAAGCAAAATAAAACGTACCTCGCAGCCGAGGCAGCAGGCTGGAGCCGTGTTCAGTGAAAGTAATTTAATTAGTGTTGATCATGACTCCAGATGATGGTGATTTGATAAGGAATAATTTAGTACTTAACAGCCTTTTACATGCACCAACTCCATGTGGGAAGGTAAAGCAAATTGCACAAAATGAATGTGCTGCTTTCACTTGTGCCTGTGCCAGTGAGCTGGAAAACTGCCTGTTAGCAGACGTTCAGGCTCTCAGCGCTGTGATGAAATACCCAGCCAGTTCTCCGCACAGGGCTGTGGTGTGGGAGTCTCTGTACTCCCGTTATTTAAAAATAAATAAGGGAAGTAATTTTTCATAACAGATTAACTCCAAGGAAGTAGCAAAGTTAAAATAAAAAAAATTTAAAAAATAGAGCAGCATGGGGCCTTTGTGCGAATATGTGATACTGGCTTTGAAAAAGAAGCTTGTTGCAGTTGTGTTTTAATTCTCTGATTCAAGTCAGAGTGATTGTCTACCTTTGCGTCGGAGCCACCGTCCTGCAGTTGTGGGGCCCATCATACACGTTGAATGTGTGCTGTGCGTTACCTGACCAAGACATGCAAGGAGAGTCAGCAGCAGAAGTTCACTAGCAGAACCTGAAACAAACTACTGGATGACAGCCTGCTTAGCAGTTATGGTGGAAAGCTGACTGGGCTGCATTTTGCCGTATTACTGAATTTGAGAATCTTTATTCAGGAAGTCTGTATGGTCTCTTTACTTTAGTGCAAGTCCAGGCAGTTTTATTCAGAAAGCGTTCTTTCCATGTTGTGATGTTCACCACTTTTCATCTCTGTTTCTTAAGTTACTGTGCTGTGTGTATGTATTTATGTACCTGTTTTACTGTCTGCTTTTCCTTTATAATCTTTCCAGATGATTGACTGTTATCCACCAAATATAATAGCTGGATAGCCGTTTTAGAGAAAATTCTTGCGAGTTTTGTGAAAATATGTGGCAAAATAACATAGTGGTATCTTGCAGATGTCTCAGCTGAAAGGCAATAGTAGAAGCTGTCAGGTGATAGGGTACTAGAGGATCTATTTCTGAGAGTCCTCCGAGCATTGCCCAACTGTGGGAAAACCTGTGGTGAGAATCTGGAATCCAGATCTTACTCACAGATACTTACAAATCAGAGTTTATTAGTTCTGATGCTTACTTCTTCGACAGCATTTCATTTAGCTCCCCCTCCCCACTGAACACATGCATGTATATGCAGGTGCATTAGTATCAGAAAATATATAGTGTGTAACAAATTGTCTTTCCTAAGTTCAGGTGCAAGGGAAGGGGCAAGATGCTACTTGATCGAATATAATAATGGCCTGATTTTGTGCTGAGGTTCTCTACCAGGGACTGCTGCACATACGTAGATTTCCACAGAGGCACAAGTGTCTGTGTCAGGCTGGAGTGTGGTGTTCAAACCACAGTGTTTTGGTGACAACATAAAAAATCAGTGATAAAATTGATCTCTGAACTCAAGGCTTCTCAGAGTTCAAAAATGTATTTACAACCGCATTTTATTTAAAACTTGATGGGTGTGTTTTCAAGCCGTTACATACCTGTCTTTTAGTCCTTTGTCCTCCTAGCCACTTTAGATTTGTGTGTGTCAGGTGAACTTTGAATTTTCTTCTGCTTTAATTTTGGTTAAGGTTGGATATGAAATAAGGAAAGTTGGCTGGCTTAAACTAATATGCTGGTTAACCTTGACTTTACCTTTGGCCTTTCTCTTAATCCAGACCAACTTGTGCTTCTAATTAATGCTGCATTTCTGTCACACTCCCTCTGTTCTTTTTACCTTTTAAAAAAGTACGATTAATAACATCTATTATTACCATACAATAATGTCTGTATCACATTTACTATTGACTTTGGTGAGGCCAGGATTTTATCCTGTGTATTTTTGAGAAAAATTACTGAAGCCATTTCTTGTGTATTATTTTCAGATGTTACTTATAACTAAAGGCACATGTAGTCATGCAGTTTCATAAGTTTCACTGCAAATTTTCATGCATTCTGTGAGACAAAAAATTACTGATCATGTATTTGAGGCTGATATAGGAGAAATTTATTTTGGAGTTATTTGTGTGGCACTCTTTGAAGTAATCTATTGTTGAATTTATAGCTAAAAGCTACCTCACTAATATTACTTAGAAACATTTGGTTCCTGGGAAGTATTTTGCCTCTGACAACATTTACAGTAGTTAAGCCAAATATAAGTGGGCTGTTATTTTCCTGTTAATGAGATGGGATCCTGGCCATCATTCTATTAAACAATAAAAGTGCTAATAGCCAATGCGAAGGATCTCTGGTGTCTTATTTTTCAATTGACACCCGAAGAAATATTTGAAATGTTTATTTCCTATATTGTTTTTAGTATTACAGTGGTTTAATTAATCATGTGTTTAATTAGCAGTGTCTAGCTTACTTGAGAAAGCTCATTGTTAATATTGTACTTGGGTTTTAATTACATTTTCTTTCTCTTTCCAGTGGCTTTTCATGGTCTCCCTGTGAAAATCAAGAAGGAGCCCCATAGCCCATGTTCAGAACTTGGCTCCTCTTGCAGTCAAGAGCAACCATTCAAGTTCAGTTATGGGGAAAAGTGCCTGTACAATGTCAGGTAAAGCAATCAGGAGCATGTTTGCAGTTAGAACTGCTCATTTAAATGAGGACTGACTAAAGAGTAATAAAACTGTAACAGAGATCTTAGAAAAGTTACCTCTTCAGCAGATAACAGACTGATGAGATAATGCATTTAGCTGATGAACACTGATGGAGTTGTTTATGGTTGTATCAAACACTTACATAACCATTTTAAAGTAGCGTTTTTCATCAAAATGCATATTCTCCATTCCTTCTCCATGGGAGATAGCCAGAGTTTAAAAACCCAGGGTGCAGGCATGAAATAGAAGGAAGGAGTGTCTTGTTTTCTGTGAGTTGTATTGAAAGTACTTTCAAAATGCATTACACACATTAGGAAGAAGAGAGAGATCTGTGTAACAGGCGAGAGATTGACAGGTCCGAGCAACACATTAGGTATTTGACAAGTTTTGTGGATGTTACATGTGTGTATTCATGGGTGATTAAAATTTAAAATAGTATTTCAATAGGCTCTGCATCTTCATTACCTATTCAAAATCAAGTTGTCTTCTTTTTTAGGGATAGATAATAAAAGCTTTATTTATTTGTGGGTGATGGAGGGGCTTGATACCACTGCGTTCTTTATTGACTCTTTTGGTTTGCACTTACGTGTCACTCCTTCCTTTAGTGTCAGCAGTGAAGGGTTTCTTATTGACATTTCAGTCTATTTTAGAATCTTTCATCTAGCTTGTGAGTTTTTATTGTCATTAATGTACTACCAAAACTGTCAGCACTTAAAGCATTTACATTTAACTTTTTGGATAGGAAAGGGGAAAAATTAAAGATGACTGGCACCTTTGGCAGTCACAGAGGAGTGATTTTGATTTCAAAAATTGAATGCATACATTGATTGATTTGATGGGCACTAGGGGACCTGACAAAAGGAAAGTATGCAAGTTCATGCTTGCTATCTGCCTAATGTTTGCAATTTTCCTGTTTAGAAAGAGGGATGATCAGAGTGTACTCAAGTCCTTTCCTGATTCGGGACACCTTTGAAAATAGCATCTGCGTTATTTGTAGGACCAGCACTTTATTTTGGGAGAGGGGAATCTGTCGGGAGAGGCTGCTGACATCCTAGTGTGGGTAGCTAAGCCGACACACCATTGTTTTTCTGGGTCAGATCCCTTCCCTCTAGCGGTATTGTTTTACTGTCTCACTTTGTGGTTTGTGCAAGCTCTAAAAAAGTCTTGACAGGCACTGCCAGCTCTTTGTGCTCTAGTTCCAGGTGTTTCTACTTTTATGTATTTTGTATACCTCCTGTTAAAATGTCATTGTTAAGACTGAATCCTTTAAAAATACATTTCTATGCCCCAGAGAAGGAAATGCTGTGTTGAACCACTTGCCTTTAACATGATTTTTTTCTGGGCTCTTTGCAATGTAAAGTAGAAAATTCCTCTACCCCAGACTGGTTAATAAGGTAACTATAATAAAAAGCTTATAAATGTGACACTTTGGTCTTTTTTCTGGATGTCGATGCCACCTTTTTTTTTTTCTTCAGAGAAAATAACCTGACCTTCTTTCCCCTTACTCATAGTGCCTATGATCAGAAGCCACAAGTGGGAATGAGGCCCTCCAACCCACCGACTCCATCCAGCACTCCTGTGTCACCGCTGCACCATGCCTCCCCAAACTCAGCTCAGACTCCTAAACCTGACCGGGTTTTCCCTACTCATCTCCCTCCATCCCAGTCCATTCAAGACAACAACTTCCCTATGGACCACAGGTAAAACACAAAACACGTGAGGGACCCATGCAGGTGGTGGTTCAGTTGTGACTGCAAGTCTCTTATGTGAGGGTAGCATGGCTTCCTGCTCACAGCTATTCCCTTTTGGGTTGGGGGATGAAGGTGAAAACCAGCAAGGTTCAGAGTGTCAGAAATATGTGTGTTTTATGAAAGGCTGGCACCTGGCTTGGTGCACTTCAGTAGGAGTTTATATTGGCAGTGACAGAGTTTTAATGACCTGCTGCTTCTGTCTTTGTGAGTGTGATTACAGGGTGCTAGATAATCTCATCTAGGCTCCCTTTCCCATAAAAGGTTGGACCGGATGGTCTTTCAAGGTCCCTTCCAACCTGGGCTATTCTATGATTCTGTGATTCCTGTGAGGCTAGGAAGCCCTACCAGTTAATGAAGTCACTAGCAGGCATGATCCTGGCTATAAATATCTGGCCTCTTGCTAAACAGTTCACCTAAGAGATAAGTGGCCACGTTATGGTGTTACTGCTTCAGAATACTCTGTGGAAGGGTGGATCATTTTTCCAACCTCTTTTGAAATGTAGCCTTTCAAACAAACCAAGATGCCAACATAAACTGTGCTTAAATAACATTAGTCTGAGTAAAAGCCACGAGAGCTAGAGACTACAATTAAAGCTTAAACTGTCCTTAAGTCACCCTGTTTTGTTTTGATATGTTAGAAATCCCCAGACAACTGACTTGTCTTTCTTAGCTCAACTTTGCAACAGATATGCTCAGTGGATTTCCCTGATTTTTGAGACCAAACACTTGTTTGTGGAATTCTGTTTATCCTAACCTGTATTGCATGAACCTGGTTTGGTCTGTTGTGTTGTGTGATTGCTGTGAGTATTTAAAATTTCAGCTGTATGTAAAGAGAGTTGTGTGTTCAGGAATTCAACTTAGCTTTTAAACATGAGCAAATTAAGAAGCACCTGAAAAGGAACTCAGTTGTTGGGAGTGTGATTTGCATGCTTCTGCTCTAATAAGGGCTGTTATCTCCAGGGATTTGTGCAGATCACTTCTGAAGGGGTGTGCTAAGGTTTATATTGCTGTTCTGTGCTCTGGTGAGATAATTTTAAATACCACCCAAGGTTATATACAAGCCCTTCTGGTGGTGAAGAAACGCTGAATCGGCCCCTTCATCTGCCATAGTCACCATCTTTTCCCCCTCCGTGGGCTGTGGTCTAACCACGCAAGCCCCCAGTGAAGCCAGGCAGTGGTTTCAATTACAGGATGGTGCATAAATCGTGTTTCTGTATATATACCAAAGTGAAGTTGTCAGGAGACTGAGATCTCCAGAAGCTAAATGGCTTCTGTGCAGAAAGCAGTAATAAGATTTTTCAGATGAAAAAACGTTTTGTTTTAGAGCAACTTGTAAAGAGAGTACTGAAGCTATATGTCATCCCTAATTTGAGTGTTTATAGAGATTTGCATACACCTGCCCCACCCCCATCTTTGATATTTGTGTTCTTTAGGGTGTTTTGCAGTAATGCTTCCCTTCTGTAATACAGCATCATGTGTTCTAGTGAAGTCCAAAACAGCTGACTCAAGCAAAAAAGATCTAATTTTTCTCCTTTTTTAAGGAAGATACAATTGTAGTGGAAGATATATTTTCCCCATTTTCTTATTTATTTTGAATCTTCTCACTTCCTGTTGTTTGAAGGAAGTGTTTGAAGGAAGTGTGTACTTTGTATTTCTGTGAAATTCATATCTTCCTGACTTGAAAGGTGATGTGCTACTACAATGAGTGTATGCAATGAGAGAGAAAATACCATGTAAACAAATGACATACATATGTGAGTTCATATATAAATCTATAACTCAAAGCTTATTTCTTTGGAACATGCATTGGTGGCACAAGATAGCATTAGTATCTAGAACATACAGCCCATACATCTTCATACAGGGCATGAATATGTGAACGATAAGTGGTCCTAACAAGTACCAACAGGAATCAGATCCACTTGTATAAACAAATGGCTTGATTCCATACAAAGCTTCCAGTACAACAAGTATTATTAACTTCCTTTGAGGCTTTGTGAGTGAGCCTGTTTCTTATTTTAACTTCAAGTTGCAATTTTCTGATTCACTCCTTGACAGTTCTTAATGATAATTTCTGCTTCTTTTTTTGGCTAATGAAAAAAGGAAAAGAGGGAAATGAATGCAGTGCCAGTCAGCCTAACTGTTTCATAATACATTTGAGTTTCTAAGTTTATTTTCTGCAGGTGTAGGTGGAATTGCAAAACCGTGTTAGTGCAGTACTCTTTCTACTGCAAAATCTAATATTTACATCAGCATTACAAAAATTAATTTTATCACCACTGTTACGTTGTAATAGTTTCTATCTCTGTAGCTCCCACAGTATTTGTAATTAAGCTATGACAGTAAATATTTGTCAGACCAAGTTCTCAGTATTATGACAGGCATTAGTAGAGCTTAAATTGTTTCAGAAACATGTACTACATATGAGTTGATAGTCAAGGATTGTATTGCCTGTGTATTGCCTTGTGTTCTTCTTCACTCACCCAGTTTTCTCCAAGAGAATGTCTGCTTTTGCCTGCGAGAACCAAAGTCAGTTCAGATCTAAAGTACAGGAAGGTGAAGAATGATTAGTTCTTGGGCTTTTTTAAAAATTTTTTTATTTATTTTTAGTGTGACAGTGAGAAATTTGCAGAGAAAGGCACAGGGTTTGGTGGGGGTTTTTTTTAGTGTCTTGTTCATGATGAGTGATAACAGCTCTAGCGAGCAGTTTGTTGCAAGAATGTTGCATCTCCTGTGGATTAGTGTAGACAATATTACTGGAGTGGTGGTTACCACTACTGTGGTAATCTGCAGGAGATGACAGGAAGACTTTGCTTCATTAGGGCACAGTGGGAAAATAGCATCCTTGTGTTCTTCTCTATGCTTCTGAACCTGCAGATACCCAAGTAAATGCATTCAGGCCTTTTAGTTCAGGTAGATATGTTTTATGGAAGAAGCAACAAGGGTAGATTCTTGAGTAGTGTTGCATGTAAATGAAGTTAATTTAAAACTGAATTCTCATATTTTATGCCTACTGAAGAGCATTTGGGAGTACTGAATAGCATCGTGGCTTGCATGGATGACTTCTTTCATGCAGAAGTGACCAAGGGAACAAGTTAAGGCAGGAGGGGAATTCTTAGGCACTGTTTCTCTTTGCAAAAATTTGCACCCTCTCCTTTTTCAGGGTGTTTACTTTCCCTTCATGTTAGACCCGGAATGCAGTGCCAGTCTTGCAGGTAGACCTCCCACGGCACTATCCCCAAGAGGACAGAACTGTGGACTTTTACCCTGGAATGATTCCAGATGTTACAGCAGTCAGTACTCTTTATTCAGCATGTGTGTGTTTGCTGTGGTCAGAATGGTTTCCGTGTGACAGCGAGAATGGTAAGAGTAAATTAGAGTACAAGCAATATGTTGCTAATACTCGTGAAGGAACAGAGAACTCTACCTAAGCATCTGTCATGTTACGGTGGTAGAATGTCAGTCTTTCTACTGGTTTGAAGCTGATGCACTTCCTGTTTGCCTCTTCTGTTGAGGGAAGATGCTGAAAGCAAAAGAGGATGGTGATGGTAATGGGTCTTAGAGCTGGTATTAATAGGTGGGGGTTTTGTTTCTTTGCTTGTTGCTATTCTACAATGCAAGTCATCCTGGTGGCAGCATTTGTCACGATCGTAAGCAAAATGTTTGCTACTGAGAAAGTGATACAGCCAGTAGTCATGACCTGTGAAGATCTTTGGTAAATGGAATGTAGCTCAAGTCCCTTACATGACCTCTCTAACTTGTGTCCTAGATTTCGCCGCCAGCTCTCTGAACCTTGCAATTCATTCCCACCTTTGCCTGCAATGCCAAGGGAAGGACGTCCAATATATCAGCGCCAGATGTCTGAGCCAAACATCCCTTTCCCGCCTCAAGGTTTTAAGCAGGAGTACCACGATCCAGTTTATGAACACAACGCTATGGTTGGCAGTGCAGCCAGTCAAAATTTCCCCCCTCCTCTGATGATTAAACAGGAACCTAGAGATTTTGCATATGATTCAGGTAGGTGAGACTCTCCTTTAGTTCTGCATAGTAAGGTAATAAATGAGTCCAAGCCAGTGCTATTGATGTTTTGATCATATGAATTGAAATTTGCTCTTTCGGCTTCTGAGTCTCCGAAAGTAATTTATGTCTGAGATAGCTTACAAAGTGGTAAGATGGCTACATAGTACAGTGTGACTCGTGCCACTGTTGCTTGCTCTGTAAAGAATTTTGTTTCCTAGAACTCTGTCCAAAAAATGCACAGGTTAAAGAAGCTGCAGAAGTAAAAATCATGGGTGCAAAATTGAGCTTTGCTTAAGAGAGGGCTTGTTCTGTACTATCTCATCTCTGACCTCTGAATTTGCGTGCTCCATTTTACAAGCTCTTTCATTTGTCTGCCAGAAATAGAGGACTCTCTCCTCTTGCTTGTGCTACTTTAAATCAGGAGTAGCTCCACTGAAGTGGGGTTTATACAGCTATAAAACCAATGAGGGAGAAGAATCAGCCAAATTGGTGTCAGCTTCTCAGTTTGTGCATGCTGCTGTGTTTTGTGGAGGTACATAATCTGTGATGCCAGGTTGCTGATGTAGAGAATACACTGTTGCTATTAATAATGTTTATTATGATTGTGCTTATAGGGCAGCTGGAATGGAGCCTTATTGCTCTACTGACAGTACAGAACAGAGGAGATGGTGGCAGAGCCTGCTCTCAATAGCTTCTGGTCAAAGTAGAAAAGATAAGGGATAGAAAGGATAAAAACATAAATCAAGGGAATACCATTGTAAATGGTTGCCACAATTTAAACATTGTATTTACATTATACTTGGGAAAAGAGAGAATTAGGGAAGCAAAAAAAAGAGTTTAGTAATGACTACCAAGAAACATGGAGAAGGGAGATGGAAGGGTGTTATGGAGAGAAGCTGAGAGTAAAACAGGTTGGGGTGGGCTAGGTTGGGTAAACAGTTGATCAGTATGGAGCCAAGAAAATACAATCAGAACACGTGTTTCAGTTTCGGTCTAAGTGGCTTCTGCAGCTTCTCTTCAGTCTCTGCTTTTTTCCTGCTTTGTGTGTGCCACACTGAAAAGGAGGGATTTCAGTGAGTTCTTACCGGGCTTCTGGAGGAGAGTACATTGCTTTCATATACGTCCATGCAGAGTTGAGCAGGGGGAACAAAGGGAATGGGCAGCCCTGTCTGACTTGAGTCTGACTCTTCTGGGTGCTGCAGTACCTGCAGTGCTTTCCTGCTGGTTCAGTCTCTGGCTAGATGCTTTTGCAGTTTATTTCCCGAAGGCTACATGGCAGCTGAGTTGAGGTCTCCTTTCAAAGCTTAGCCCATGACAAACTATCTTGCAATTTGATACAGTGTAGAACTGGTTTTTATTGTCTTTTCAGTAGCTGACTTAACATTGTCTGTCTAGTGGGGTATTTTGTGTTACTGTTAGTGTAAAGTGCTTGTTTTAGAGTTGACCTCTATGTTAGAACAGGGGAATTGGGAAAGTAGAGCTGCCTTCTCCTTTCTTGCTCTTGACAAGCAAAGAACCAGTCCTTAGGTAAATTTGAGTTAAGCCTAAACAGGGAGGGGACCAGAGGTGAAACATTTCTCCAAGTTGAAATACAAGACAAGATGAAAATAAGTTCAGATTACAAGAATCAGATCTAGAACTCAGCCCTGTCATTGATGAAGGTTCTGAGATACATGGCTGTATGCACGTATCTCAAACTAAGGATACAGTTGTGTATCCTTAGTCATACAGGGCAGCATGGGAGAGACTGTCTGCATAGTTAATGTAGCAATGGATAATAAATGGGGGACTGCAGCTTCGGGCACTGCCAGTCCCTTGCAACCTTCACAAGCACTGTTATTCGTCCTGCTAAATTAAAGGCTGAAAAAAGGCCCTTTTGTAGGCATGCTTCATGTTTGGCTAGGAAGTGGGATCTCCTTATGGCGTTCTATTACTTTAAATCTGGGTTGCCTGCTAGCATTTATCTTTCTTTGGAATATTCTTTATGGAATAAAGCAGGAAATTTTATTCTGAAAGAAAAATGTGCAAACTTGTATCCAATTCTGTCATGCCTTTTTTTTTTGTGCCAGCAAGAACAACATTCCACTCTATAGTAAAGATGTTCCAGCAAAATTGTTGTTTCTTTTGTAGATGAATAATTAGTTTTTAAAAATGTAATAGCTGTGTAACCAGTGGTCATGAAAAATTAATCTGTTGGTATCAGGAAGTACTTTTATTGGCCTCAGAATCACTGCATTTAAGTTGACACATCTGTACACTCTGTAAATTGCAGTCAACAACTGTGGTCTGTTGATATTTTGTCTTGTTACCATCTGTTCTCTAGAAACCATCATTTTCCATCCTTGCTAAGAGTACATTAAATAACCCCTTAGGAAACATAATGTATTTGTCACTGAGTCATTGATTTCATTTTTCACCTATGGATATTCAGGGAAGAGGGAATGCCAGAGTGAAAAGTCTTTTTTGCATGGTATTTTATTGCAGCTCAGATAAGAATATAGAAACATATTTTAAAAGTTCATTGTAATACATCGAGATGTTCCATTTGGGATGTTTTTGAAAGAGCCTCATAAAAGTTCATTGCTTTTGTGCACTATACTTTGTGGGAAGCTGGTGAATGAAATGCATTATTATGGAATGATTATAATTCTATTAAAACATGACATTAATTATGACATGGGAAATGGCAGATCAATTAGTTGTAATTGTAATTGCAGGTATGCAATTTCTACTGCAAAATGTTTGAGATAATGGAAAAAGAAAAATGTCAACAGAGTAGAAGCTTTTCCTTATCCATCTACACTTCGAGAAGTCACAGTGCATCATATATGTTCAATCAATCAGACCTTAATTTTCTGACACGGATTTTTTTTTTTTCCCCCCCATGGCTGCCAGTCAGATGTATTTAGTACTTGATGCTATATCTAACAACTTCAAGCACAAAGATGCTGTTAAGGACATAGAGAGCTTTGATTTTCCATCATTAATGAATATAGTCCAGAAGGCTTTCCAAGATCTTTGTTTACAAGGACTAATAGTTGGCATACCTGTACAATTAGTACTTCTAGAATTCACTTCATGTATTCGGGTACTTAAACAAAAAGGCCAAACTTGAGATAACTCATCTATTCTGGGCTTTATTTTTAAGCAACATCTTTGCAGGCTTGATCCTCCCTACGTAATGTAGCGTATTTGCAAATATGCTAACATACGACACTAGCTATGCGTGTATCGATTAATACTAAAATTCTAGTTTTAAAATGACATTTTAAATTATTAAGTTTAAATATCTTCTCCCCCCCCAACTGAAAGAGTGATTTTGGTTGGAAAGTTCTTTTGTGACCATGTGTTTGGGAACTTGGAAATGTGTTGCACAGTGGTGTTAGAGATAAGTGGAGGAGGAATTGTTGTTTGCATCTACTTATTACTGATTGCCAGGAATTTTTCTGTTGAAATCTAGATAGATTTAGTGTTCTCTAAGCAGGTTAGAGGCATTAGCAGGGCTATCTTAACAGTTACATTTCAGGGTAGCCTCACAATTAATACACTTGAATGGACCTTAGAAAATTTGTTTTGTCTCCCTGTCACTTTCCAAGTTTTCTTCCAAGATACTAGTCACATCATGTAAAGAGTGAACTATTCAGACAGAACTATTAGCCTCCACGTCTTGCTGAGTTGCTCATCCCTTTAATTCCTGAGGCCTCACAGGCAATAAATACCTTGTGTTGGCCTCCATATGTGAACTACCCCTCTGTTAAACAGAGAGATGAGTGGAGGCAGGAGGGACGCATCAGAGGTATATATACCTGTTGTATTTTGGGTACCCAGTCAGAAATGGATAATTTCTAAATAACATTATGTAATACATATGTTCAAAGCTTAGCTGCTAGGACCTTTCTTTGTATTTCTGGGTGAGGAAGTACAGGAACATCAGATGAGGGTCCCTATGTAAGCACTGCAAAAATAATAAGTAAACCAAAAAATCTGGCAGAAGCGACATGGCTACTTTGCAAAACTTTGTTGGGGCTGGAATGGGCTTTGTTAGGGCCTAAAACTGACCATCTAGCTGTATTAATGTTGAGGTCATCTTTTCCTTTCTTGAAATGTTCTGCTTCATTAAGTACACAACTTCCAGCCTCTGTAACAAATGAATTAGGGCTCCACCTGCAAAGATGTTTACAGCATGGCTCTCCCTCCCCCAAACAGTTTTGACCTGTGCAGTCAAGACGCAAGAATGCCAAGACAAAAAGCTGTATCATAATTCATTTGCAACAAAGGAGTTGTATCAGAGTTGCACAGAAAGTTTTAATTATGACACTTCTTAACCTCCTAAGTTTGCTCTTATAGGTATACAATGTTGTTAGTATGCTACCATTCCTGTTATAAATGTGCATTTATCTACTGACTGAGAACAGAATAAAAAACAAGAGTCCTTTCAAATACCTTGTGTGGTGTTTTTTGAAAAGCAAATCAATGTGAGTTAATGTGGAAAAACATCCCTGGTAGTACATTCTTCCTTAGAGATCAGCTGACATGTCCTTAAATTTGGGAGTTTGCAGAACAGTGTAAGAGAATGTGTTGAATTAAAATTTCACGGGGGAAAAGAATTAAATTTATTTCTTAGAAGTATATTTAGTTGCAGATTGCTTTTTTCTTTTACTTTTTTAAACAACAGTTGTATATTCTATTGTACTTCTTGGAGGTAAAGTTTAGACAATTGTGGATGCTAGTATGAAGGAAAAAAGGAACTCTTAGCTGTCAGTCAGAGTCAGTGCAGATTTGCTTTTTCCAGGATATTTTTCAGCGCATTGACCAGTGCAGCATTTAAAATGACAGCACTCGTGGTGGTTCTGCTACCGTCTTTAATTATATTGGCTAATTTTTGTACAGTGCTTTGAAAACATAAAGCACTGTATGAGTACTAAGTATTATTACTACAATTATTTCCCTGGGAGATTGTTTCAGAGACTAATAGACTTCACAGTTAAGAAAAATTTCTGGATCGTAAGCCTAAATTTTCCCTTTGATCAGTTTCATTCCCTTGCTCATAGCTACACCTCTTTGGCTCATCATAAACAATTCCTTGGTATTAATGTACCACGTCTAAATCTCTGTAGACAGTTTACATGTGTACTCTCAGTCTGTCTGTGTGACTTGTTCTTGAGGTCTTGCTTCGTAAGTCCTCCAGCTGCTTAATCTTTTCCTCAAATTATCTCTAGGTTTTCTTTCCTTTCACCGTCCCTCCGTGTGTCGTCCCCCCCCCCCCCTTTTTTTTTTTTAATGATCAGGCTGCAAATATTTGCAGTGTTTTTGAACACAGTTTTATAAAACACTCTGTGAAAGATAACCAACTCCATAATTTTCCTGTACATGGTGCTTCAGTACATGCATGTCAAAACTGCATCTCCCTACGGCCTTAAAGGAATTCTTTTACACAGAGTACTATTTTTATCAATGAAAATCCGGCTGGGATAAAGGGAGGAGGGGCGAAGGGATAGGGGTTTCCTCTTGAGGTCGGTAGGTTTAGGAAGTCTCCCCTCCTCCTTTTTGGTTTTGCAGTTTTCCTTAGTCTCACTTCTGTGGTTCAGAATGTTTCATCCTGTTGTTTCAGGAGCTTGTCTGCTGTGTTGCTTCAGTGAATGAGCATGGATTTTGTTGTAGTTAAACTGCACTGCACTTTGTACTTGCCCTTAAAACACATAAACACAAGTCTGCTGTTGGAGGGTGTAACAGTAGAAAATAAGAGCATCTGAGGGGGAGACTTTGGAAACCTGGACTTCAGGAGATTGCTGTGAAAGGCAGAATTTTAACTTCTCACTTGCTTCCCATCTAGCTGATTTCCTGTGTTCACTAATTCTGTCTGAAAGAAATCTGTAGTGAGAATAGAATTCGTTTTTGTAATACTATCTTCATGAATGAAGGAAAACCTGAATACCAAGTTAATGTGAGCATGTAGGCAGGAGACCATACATCTATTTTTTCTTTCAAAGCAGACAATACGATCTGAAAAATTGTCCTGCAGTCCCTGTTTTTTAAAGAAATGGATAAATATCCTCTAAATCTACAGTTACAGTAAGTGGCACTGGCTAATGATTTGATTTGAGGATTGAGAGCGCAGTCTGGATTTACTCTTTGTGCATTAACGCAGGTCAAATGGACACAGGCTGCATTTTAAATCAGTAATGGAAGGCTGAAGCCTGCCTTAAACCAATCACATCAGCCTTACCCAAGACTGATTGATCCCGAGAGACTGAGCCCTGTGAGCATAGCTTTTATATGAATGGACTCTGTGCAACCTGAAGTTTCATTCATAAAATGGATGCTGAAGGGGAGGGGGAAAAAAAAAAAAAAACCAACCCACATCGCCAAACCCTGGAATGTCCATTTATGCGGAGCTGAAGGGTGTAGTGTTCCCTCAGCTGCTGCTTTTGCCAGTTGCCTTAAAGTAATGATTAATGCTCCTTGGCCCTGCCTGCCTGTAACCTGACACCATTTATGGCCTTGGTGTGTTTCTAATGTATAGTGAATGAGAAGGCTATATTCTCAAATCAGAAACATAAACAGGAACTGGTTGGTCTGAATTCCATTCAAATATGTCACTTCAGCCGTGCAGTGTTTGTCCAACTTCGATTTTACAGGCAGGGGATGGGGCGGGGGAGAAAAAGCAACACAGACATTTTTGCAGTAAGATTACCAACAAAAGGAGCTAGGGAGAGAGAAAGTACTGCTGTCTTTTGTTGGACTCAAAGAGCAGCGATGTTTAAAATACATTTTACAGTTACTGAGGTTAATAAAAGCAAATATATGATTTTAAAGTATGCTCAAAAGATCAACTCCATGTGGAATTTCAATTCAGAGCTGAATGTATGAGCCTTTGTTTTCCTGTTCTGCTGTATAAAAAGTTACATATCGCCTAGACAGGCTGTTGACATCTGGTCTCAGAAAATGCATTAGATGTTGTCATAGATCTAAAAACCAAAGTTGTGGAAAGGAAGCTGTTTGCTTAAGGGTTTTTTTCTGTATGTGTGTAATAATTCCACTTAGACATGAGCTGGTGGGGCCAAATCTCATTCTCCAGTAGGTTTTTGTGGAGTGAGATGTAAGAAGTTAAACTTAACAAATTTTAATTAGCTGTTTTTCAGAAGGGCATGTATGCATATCTATGAGCACACATACTTGTAGATTTATTTTCTTTCCCCCCTAATTGCTGGTACAAAGGCTAGTGACAGACAAAACAATGAACAAAACCTTCCATTCTGAATGTTTTTAAACTGCATAATGATTTGGGAAAAGAATGCTTAATTTTTAGGTTGAGTTTTGGAGAAGATAGTGACTTTTTTCACCCATGTAACTTCAGTGTACCTACATTTTCCATGCTGAACCTGCTAATAAAAAAAATGCTGACTTTTCTATTGCCAGGATTTTACCAGTTTGTAGGACTCTGTTGTAATTACATAGATTATGAGGGGATAGTGCTTTTAAAAGTGGTTGAACTAAAACCTGATCCACCAACATCTGAGTTGTGAAATATGCTTAAACAATTCCTGTATAGGGAGATTGTTCCTAGTTGTAGTATTTCTACCTGAATGTCTCTTTTTGGAGAGACATACGAGTTTTAATCTAAATGTGTTCTGCAGATTTACAAAATCATAGGTTTCATGACGAAAAAGAAGCGTTTTGTACTTCTCCCTGCAAAACACAGGTCATGCATTTTTGTTAGTGATACCTGGTTGCCGCCTTAGCCACTTGTTGCGATCTACTTTGAAGAATTGCCTTTCTTACCTAAAAAACCCTGTCTGTTTTCCAGAGACTTCAGTATTGCTCTTCACCCTTGAGCTGGTCAGAGCTTCTGGGTGGTGGTAAACAGCTGCTTTCCACCAGGAAGCTAAATATGTTTCAGCGGTGGATGAAGCACTTCTTTGTAAACAGCTTGTCAGTGCTCTTGGAAATCAATGAACAGGAAAGTTACTTGCAGTGCGATTGTGGTGTTTTAAGTTTGACGACAAAAGTATGATGTGTTCTAGCTTGAACATTTTATTTTAGAAAGGCTACCTTTGTCTCTGCACTTGGTAAAAATCTCTCCCACCGCACCAACCACCTCTTCATGTACCGGAGAAATGCTTGTATTGCTCAAGGAAGTGCTGTGCAAAGCTCTGCAAGGCACCCAAGCGAGGACTGGCGTACTCACAGTGTGTAACACAGGGTCAGACTGACATGTGTGAGTGGAGTCTGGGAGCTGTGTTGGTCCCGGATACCCGAGGGGCTTGTGCGTGCCCTTCTGTGCCCAGTAGCACAAAGGGAAGGAATCTGCATGTGCTGTATTTCTTGACTATGGGAAGACAAGTGGCACAGCACACTTCAGTCTGTTTGTATAGATATACCAACTCTGAATTGCTGAAATAGGAGCCAAAACCCGTGTAATTACTTTTCAGACCAAAAGGGCAATTGAGGAGGATATGGTGTAAGTTAAATTAGCAGGGCTGGCTGTGTCCACTGGCAGTGGAGTCCCTCCAAAGTTTTGGGGGACTGCTCCTTTGGGAACAGTTCCTTTTGAGAACTGTTCTTAGTAAGACTTAGTTGGTAATAAAGTGTGAATCGAAAAAGAGGCAGGCAAACAGTAAGAAGGTTCCAGTTTTAGTGTCATCACTTTGTTTTATACCTCTAAGGAAGTAGGCAAGTTTCACGTATGAGTTGAGGTGTTTCGTGAGTTTGAGTGACTTGTTAGCAGACTGTCTGCATAAGGCAGCCGCTCGCCAGTACACTGTACCATTCACCTGAGCTGCCACGTGGAGACCAAGGACAGGCAGGTAGCTCAACTTCTTCAACCACCCTGTTCCAGATTGTACATGCCTTCTAAGCCTTGGCCTCGCTGTCTCTCTGCATGTGCACCTAAGTAATGCAATACCTCTGTATCACATGTTGCTTTGTCACAGCACATGTGCATGGGTAGTGAGTGCCCTGGGCCTCCAAATCTTCAGATGATGTTGATAAAGTGAACGAAAAAGTAGTTCAGAGTTAAGAGGGTAATGTAACAACGTGTCCTTTAGTTAGGAAGGCTGTGTAAGGTCAGAAACAAGAATGGCCAAAGAATAAATCCTGGATCGGGTTTCCAGTTCCTGCTTTGCTCTGCGTCATTCAGGAGAAGACAGTCACTTCATCCCGTTGCCTGCAGAAACTTCATCTTCCCTGTGTCTCACGTGGCTAGAGATGCAGGCTGAAATTCTATTTGTTTCTGTGCAGGGTGTGATTGTGGGTCTGAAACCTGGTCCATATCTCTGAAAAATAATCGAAAAAGAGGATTTAAGGATTCCTTACCTGCTTTGAGTTATACAGGGCTGAGACAACCTAGCCCTTTAAATTCTGATATGATAATTAATATTAAATACTTCCTTACAAAGGGACCCACTCAGTTGTCGTACTTGATAATGAAACCTAGAACCTGTGCCTGGTAAATTCAGTAGATTTTTTCTTGTCCTGAGGAAGTCTGGGCTTTTTCTGTGTGCATGTATTTTGATTAAGGCACAGCAGAGCTTATTTCTAGTATTTTACTCTGTGACAGTACCAGCTAAGAAAGCATTTCTGCAGTCTCTAGATTACATGTAATTTTAAAACAACACCTACTGGGAAAAAATGGTTTCAAATCAACACGGTGTAAGGACCATGTTCATTCTTTTGAGATGACTGCTGTGTTGCTGTTCGCAAGAGGAGCAATGAAGAATGACCTCTAAGTATTCGAAATTAATAAGCAAAGATAAGTTAATTTTTTTATGTCTCCATATTTTTAGTTAGCTTGTTCTTTTTAAAGCGACTCTGCTGTTCTAGAGATGATGTAACTTTACAATATGAACTACTTCATTAAAAGTCTGAAATAAGCTTGTGGTGTGTCCTAAGTGAAGGAATATTTTTCTTCAAAGATTAATATTTGCTAAAAGGCGATAGAATCAGTCACCTCCGACACTTGGATCCTGCCCTTACTTCTGTCTTATTTGTTGTATTGAAATTATGCTTTAAGGAGAAGAAAACATATAATTGCTCTGTAATTTCTGCACTAAAATGTTTTCTTTTGAAGTAGCTCTGCTTAGCTTGTAAAAATACTTCTGGGTCTTAGTCAAGCATTTAGTAGAATTTAAAACTGCAATACTAAATTTCATTGGTTGGACTTTTTATTAGATAAGGTAGAAATGAAAGCAGCAGGCAATTTAATTAGCAGTAATTTTTCTGGGCAAGTCATTACTTTGATGAACTTCAGAGCAATGTTTATGGCTCCTAATTAACCATGTTAGTCATTTGATTGAATAATCACTTTGGAAATGTTTCTACAATTTGATTAGAGTCTGACCCACTCTGATAGTCATAAATTAACTGATAGCACTTTAGGATAACAAGACTCTAGTTACTTTACGAGAAATAAACTCTTCCTTGCTGTATTCTTCAGTCCTCTGTGGACTGTTTAAGCACAAGCTAACCAGAAGATTAAGTAATGTTGGTACAAACAATGCTTGCCTTAAAAAGACTCCAGATGTTAATTATAATTGACTTAGGAGCATGGGAGATGAAGCCCCAGATTGGCTAAGAACACAGTTTCTGGGATGTGTGCATAATTCTTTATTCTGTACACTCTGCTGTATCACTTTGCAAGAGTGGAGTTCATGAGTCAAAAATGGTTTTGCTGCCAATACTAGTGAATTTTTACCTAAAATAGAAAATAGCATCTGTTTCAGTTTTACAACTTCCTCCTTTTTTACGTAGATTTTTCCATTCTTCTTAAAATTCAATCTACTTGGTAACATGAGTGATTCCTTGCCGGTGAACCACTATTTGTAGCCTTGACTTCTGGTCCACAGAGCTATACTTGACTCAGGTGATCACTGAATCACTGATTCGCATGGTTGCTCAGAATAGCTGCCTGAGAGGTTAGAGATTCTGGAGGCCTGAGGGGACGGCACTGTTTCATCAAGAGTGGAGGTGATGAAGAGTTCGGCACAGATGTGCAAGAGAGACAGTGAACTGTTAAGAGGAAACGTGCTATTACTGCCTTGTGTTTCACTTGTTCTGTGAAGTCAGTGTAAAACCTCATTTTCCTATCCTGCCAAATCTTTGATACTCATCACTAGTCAGAGAACAGTGAAATTTGGAATTGCTATCTGTAACAATCTGAAAGAGTCTGTAGGCAGTGTTGGAAAAATAATGTCTGGTCTTTTGACCTCTGTTTGCATCTCTTAAAGAGTTACAAGTTACTGGTAACAGATTGCATAGTTTGGGGTAGGAGTTTATCACAAGATCAAATAGACTTTGTTAAGCAAGACTTGATATCCAAGAAGTGTGTTAAACGTGGTTTAGAACGGCAAACATTTATGGTCTATTTCTGTTTGCAAGTCGCAGTGCACAGGATGTGGTTACTTGGGGACAGTGCAAGGCATGAGGAAAAAATAGAAAGACATTTAAAGAACACCATTTTCATTAGTTCTGTTTGGTTTTCCTCATTCTTCTTACAGATTTGAGTAGAGGTGGGGAATGGCAAATAAATGTCTGTATTACTTAGAATGTGCGCAGTAATTTTTGGGGGGAAGTGGTGTCTTTTTTTGTTGAAGGATGTACCAGTGGAGGGTGAAATTGACACATCTTAATTCCTAGATCAAATGCTTAGCAATTGCGGAAAATTTCATTAACCCTTCAAATCCTTAACTGGAGTCTAAAAAGCAATATCCTACCCTAAATTCGTTTTGACATTCCTTGTGTTACTGTAGAGTTTGTAAGTCTCCGGTGTGACTGGCGGGCTTTTCTGTGTGATTGATTAAAAATGTTAGTTTGAATTAGTTGCAAAGATAGAAATACAATCACAGGGTTTAAAATATTCATACTGTCTTGTGTGGACTTTTTGGTCTGTGAGTAGTCTAAAGTGTAATTGTCATGGAAGTCAGCTTTTAGCAAAATTGATTACAATAAGGGTTTTACTTCAGGTGCCTATGTGAGATGCGATCTTTGATCCTCACATTACGATTTTCTCCTCCGCCATGCCTTGTGCATGCTGCTCTGAAGTGCTGACTCTGTTGACAGGTTCCCCCTCGCTGTAACTTGCATCCTTTTTGTTGCTCTTCTGCCTGCAGCCTGTCTCATTGATAACCTGCACACTTTTTAATTCCAGACAGTCTTTTGATTAGCATTGTCGTCTTCTCCTTTCAGAAGTGCCTAGCTGCCATTCCATTTACATGAGGCAAGAAGGCTTCCTGGCTCACCCAAACAGAACAGAAGTTAAGTTTTCTATTATGTATCACTTTTGTATGAGAGAAATGTAAAAAATCAAAAAGCCTGGAGGGTTTTGGGGCTCACTGGTTTAATTCTGTTGCTGGGAAGACTCGCATCATCTTTCCCTTCCTAGTCTCAAGTTTCTGATGCACTGATTTTTTTTTTTTTTTTTTTGTAGCTTCTTTTAGTGCTACAGGTTGGTCAGGATAGAAGCAATGTTACTATGAATTTACTCATTCTGCTTTTCAAGGCCTCTAGCAGTTGAAAGGAAGAGACGCTTAAAAATTTGTCTATTTCACCATTCTGCTCAAGCAATATTTTTCCAGGCTATTTGTGTGACAGGCTCAGTTAACTGTTAGGTAATCCATTTTATATTTTAAATTCAGTGAAGGGTTTTGGCTTTTGCTGTTGTTCAAATTTTTGCCATGTGTTGATGCTGCTTAGCCCCAAATTGTACAGCCATGTGATACATACCAAAACTCCCAGTGACCTCAGTAGAGCAGAAATTAGATCATTGTCAAAATTAGTAATTCTGAGTAAAAGTAGTTTGCATGTATTAAAAATAAGAAGGCCAACAGGACAAAACAAAAATGACTCTTGGAAGAGAGGTTGTACCATGCACTCCTACTTTGGTGTATCTTTCTTGTCAATGTGTGATTTTTTGTTTGTTTGATTAGGGTTTATTTGTTTTTCTTCCAAGGGACAAACTTCACAAACACAGGGGAAGTTGGTTTTGAGATTGATGAAAATTCAGACAGATGTGTGAATCAGAGTCCTCTAGTAAGACTTCATTCACTAGTGAAAAGAAACAACTAGAAAGATAACAAATCTGGCTAAAAGGCCAAGTGCTTCTGGGGGTGGAATAAAGTCAGAAAATAGAAAGAAAAGGTAGTGTTTAACAAGGAGGGTGAAACAGGAAATGGAAATTTATAACAGTCTTGGTATATGAAATTATATGAAGTATAAAAACTTGTCAAGGAAGGTGAAAGACATCGTGGAAAAATCCACAATCTGCAGGGCTAAGGTCAACAGATTTGAGGTTTAATCACAGCACAGATAGGGAAAAAACAGTCTTACCCATGTTATGTACTTATAAGTACTTGGAGGTGGTAAAATTGTTATGAATTATGTAGAAAAAGCAGTGATGTTCTATAAATACTTGTTTTCTGTATTTGGAAGTCAGTCAATATGATTTTGTGGAATAAAGGTCATGTCAAATCTAATTGTATTCTTTGCTGAGATTAAAAGTTTGATTGATAAAGGTACTTGTATCATATAGTTAGGCTTTTTATGACATTCAGTTTGCTGCTGCATTACATTCTGATTAAGAAGTTAGCACAAAGCAGTATCAATAAAGTACACATTAAATACATTAAGACCTGGCCAAGTGACAGATCTAAAACTGGCTGTCACAGGGCAATCATCTCTGAATAAATTGTTTCTATTATATTTCTGCAGGAATTGATGTCAGGAGTGTTGCTATTCAGTGTTTTTATTAAAGGTACGGGACGAAGTTAATAGATAACTTCATGGCACAAGGATAGGCAGAGTGGTAAATAGCGGGCAGGACAGGTCAGTCACACAAAGCACCTTGAATTGTGTGGTAATCTGGGCACATAAAACCAGATGGGGTTTTAATATGCTGAATGTAGACCAGGCCTATGGAACCGAGAAACAGTATGTTGGAAAAAATGATTTTGAGATGGGCCCTCCTCCTCCTCAGATTCACAGTGGGAAACCAGCCCAACCAAACATTGCAACTGTATGGCAAAAAGACCTTCTGTAGTATTTGTACAGTCAAAAGGAGGGTCACAGAGAGTCAGGAGAGGAGGAGATCTTATGTCTCGCTAAGAAGCACCTGTGAGGCTGATACTGGCAAGCAGTACAGTTCTGGTTAAGCAAAACATTAAAATAATACTGAAAAGTAGGAGTGTGTACAGAGAGAGTGCTAGAAAGAATGCAGGGTTGCAGAGAATGTCCTTTAACCACAAAAATTAAATTTTACAGAATGATCTTAATTGGAAGAAACATCAGGTGAGGGACTTCTGTGAGCGTGAGGAGGAAATACGAGCAGGACTTTTTTAGTCTCAGAGGGAGAAGACCTGCAGGAACTAATGGTTAAAAGTCAAAGCCATGCTAGTTCAAACAGGAAATGAGACAAACATTTTGGAATAAATCATAGAGAAAAGTGGGTGCGTTTTCATTTTTGCAGGTGGAGATTAACAGTCTTTTGGGAATGCACACATTAATTAAACACCCCTGTACCGAGGCCAAAATGTTGTGATTGGGCGGTGTGTAAAGGATGTGGGATATTAATCTGATTCCTCTATGACTTTGTGTTCCCTCTGGCATTAAGCCTATGATCTCTTCTTTATCCATGCATCTTTTATATAAACACCTCTCTCTTTTTAACTTACAGGCTGTATGTATGAAAAGGGACCTAGGCAGTTTTATGATGACACTTGCGTTGTTCCAGAGAAGTTTGACGGTATGTATGACACATCTTTCTTTTTCTTGTGTGGGGAGATGAAAAAGGAAGAGATGAGGGACTTTTCTCTGTTGCTGATCAAAAAAGCTTGGTAACGTTCCAATTTGGGATTCCTTAACACACCATTTGTGGTGAGCCCAACCAAAGCTGACCTTTGCCTCTTGAAACCAAAGTCTCCTCTTCAATAGGATGTCGTTCAACTTTTGCTAGTGAAAGATGCTGTATCCAGAGTTGTGGCAGAGGAGCTCAGTTCCTGTACTGTTCAGAAGTAATAGGAGGATTTCCATTGCACTGATGATCACATACCACTGCTTGTTTGAGATTTAATGAAAAGCTCTTCTTATAATTAACAAAACGGCAGAGAAAGCAGCAGCTTTGGTTTTACTGAGGATTAAGCCTCTTGTCTTGCTGTCTGTGAAGTGATGAATAGTGGGGAGTGAGTGTGTAGGACATTTTTGTGTTTGTGTCAATGTATTTGCACTAGGTTAAACATTGTACTAGTGGTTTATTTTTCAGTGGGATTGATAACAAATCAATGATCTTTTCACAACACTACCCATTACAACAGATTTTTTTCAAGAGGGATTCTGAGGCCAATTAAAATAAATGACCCAAATTATCCTCAGTTACTCTGATGTAAAACCAGTTTCCTGGTGTAACCCAGTTGATTTCAGATTTATTTCATTATAGACAAAGTAGATGGACTCAGTATTTCTCGCTGGTGACTCTGTGTAGCCTGCAACTTTGGAAAGTAATTTGGAGACCAATTACTTAAATTTCCTAGAGTGGCTTCTCTGTGTTAGTATATGGTATGTCCAGCTTCATTTATTTTAGCAGGAAAGAGTAGATACTTTCTGTTAAACTTGTGAACAGCTTTCTGACCATAGCTAAAAGTAGAGCTGGAGAACTCTTGAGGATTTTTTCTTGTTTTATTTTGTTTGTTCTCCCCTGAGAATCACTTACATGGATTATAGAACTACTGCATGCCTCACATCATTTGTTGTGTTTGCTGAAGAATGGGAAACTCTAAAATGAAAGTAATGCAAAGAATTACACATTCCTAATGGAAGTATCATGTGCATTTCAGGGTTGGTAAGGAATAGGAAGAAATAAATAGAGTCTTTTAAATAATAATAGATCTAATTGAAGATTGCTCAGTCCAGTATTGCATTGTCACTGGATTGGCATGTTCGCTGAAAGAGTGATTTATTTGAAGTCTACTTTATACCCGGCTTTGCAATGTACACTCCTCCCTCCACCCCTTCCTTTCTGAAGCACATTGTGTCAGGTTTTTTTCTTCCCTTAAAATTACTGTGGACCTGATCTGTTTTCAGTACCACTGGCAAATTCATATTTACATTTATTGGAATAGGTCAGACCCTGTACTGCAAGAAGTTAAAACTCTTCAGGAGTAGGGATTGTCTGTGTCTTTCTTGAAAATCCTTTTTGTTTGTTTGGGGTTTGTACAGGGAAGAGAATGAAAATGGAAAAGAAACACAAATAAAGTAAAAGAAATAAATGTTTGGAAATACTTGTGTTGCAGTCTGTTGCTAGCTTCTATGACTGTCCATTCAGAGAACACCTTGTACTCTAGATTCATGTTGTGATACAAATAGGTGTGTTTATACTTTTAGCGTGATGACTTTTGAGGAAGAAATAGCAGATATGTCATCATGTTTTGGTCAGTAAAGAAAAAGTGGGATAAGACCAGGACTAGTCTCAATGTTTCAGAAGTAGATTCTCAGCTGCTTTGTTTGAAATCAAAGATCGAGACAGGCGAAGAATTTGATCCTCTGTAATACTGTACTTGGTATTTGCACATTGCTCAGCTATCATTAAAAGAAAAAGCCTGTCCTTGAAAAAGAAGGCCTTTCAGGACTGGAACTTGAACCTAAACCAAAAAGCCTTGTGTTGATTTATTTGTTTTCCACAGCTATTGACTCAATTTTCTTTCCTGATTACAAAAGGAAATGCTCCGTTTTTAATATTATTATTCTTACTTTCACTACACAGAGCCATTCTGTAATGGCAATCAGAGCATCCTAATGTTGTCGTTGAATGTAAAGGCCTGGCTTTCCATATTAAACAGGTCATGCTGCTTATTGGAGGGTATTGCTGTTCTGGTACTTGAAATGAGGAATTTTACCAGCATATTAAGGATGGCTGTCATTGTGTGGAGAAAGAAATACTCTCTGCTTCAGCATCAGACCTCTCAGCTGTTGTTGTTTGCATGTGTTGTTTAGTATGAATATAATTTAAAAACAACAGAGACACAGTATGGCTATAGCAAGATGTTTTTTTCATTGGCAGTTTGCGGAACAGCTAGCAGAATATTATTATTGTTGGTTTTTAAAAGCTTCCTCTGGACTTGAAATTTTAGAAAAATCAACTTACTGCTTTTCAGGGAGAATACTAATCTTGTATGTAGATATGAATAAAAGTAATATGTGCTTATATGCAAGTCCAATATGCCACAGAGGAACTCGCATGTCTGCAGGATTTGCATACCTATACATAAAGCACATGCTGTTTAAGTCCAAGTCAAATACTTTGTCAAATTTTCCTTAGAAGCGTTTGCATGCAAAAGAAGTTTCACTCAATAGGGTTTTGCAGCTTTATGAAGCGTACATTATATTTCCAAAACTGGGGCTTGTGCAAAGTATAGTACACAAATGCAGTTCTTCAGGCATCAGAGTAGCTTACAAAAATAGTTCATGCTCTTTCAAATGGAGGATATTGCAAAATGGTTTGCAAGTGAGATTTGCATGTATCAGAAGTAAATGGGGATAGGCTTAGGGAGACTTCCATAAATTATGACTGAATTCAGGTGCTTCTTTAGTATATTAATATGTTATTGTAAGAGTGTTTGCAATTAACAGGAGACAGGGGAATGTTGCATTTGTGGGTAGTAAGAATTCTTTCTCTCTGTTTTATTAGCCCTAATGATTGCTTTAGTGGTTAATCTGACAAACCAAGTGATGATGCTTTTTACGCACTGCTCATCTAACATTGTTGCTGTTCTGTGCAGGTGACGTCAAACAGGAGCCAGGCATGTACCGTGAGGGACCCACGTATCAACGGCGAGGCTCGCTTCAGCTGTGGCAGTTCTTGGTAGCTCTTCTTGATGACCCATCAAACTCTCACTTCATAGCATGGACTGGCCGAGGCATGGAATTCAAGCTGATTGAGCCAGAGGAGGTGGGTTAGACAGGCAGCATGCCCTGACATCTACTGCCCTGTCCTGCAAATTTAATAGTGTTCCTTTGGACTTAGGCCTTGTTGTCCTTCAATATTTTGCTTCAGTAGCCCTTTAGAAGGGTGACAGAAAGGACTGGCGAGGGAAGTGCTTCAGTTAGGTTAGAGGTGTGGTTAAGCATAGACTTGATTCCTAGTCCCACAAAATAATAAAAATATTGCAAGTACTAGAATTACAAAATAGTCTGCATTAATTGTGGAGCCCGGATTTTTCAGAACGACTTCGTGGGTAGAGATGTGTTCCAAAATCCTTTGAAAACTTATCCCTGAACAGTCTTTCAATACCAAATACTCTTCAGTGTGAAGATGTGGGAACTTGGAACTTTTAGGCTGTAGAGTTAAAGACCCCAAGTCTGACAGGTGGCAAAGGAGGAGGTTAAGGTTGTTAGACAGTAAAATCCCATCAAAATGATGTAACCCCCCTACTTTTTAGAGTCTTCTTCAGAGTCTTCCTGCTTGTCTGTATTGTTAGATTGTTTAGTGCACACTTAGATCCTAGGTTTGTGCACAGCTCTCATGAACCATGAAGGACTCATGGGGTAGATAAAATTACTTGTATTCATGAATATTTGCTGAAGCATAACTTGGTTCACTTGTGTGACAAACAGGAATAAATTGAACGTTTTATTATGTAAACTTTTTTGGACTAGGTAACATTACATAATCTATCCTGTGTTCTAAACAGCCATGGAAGCTGTTGGAAAGTCTGGTGTGCATGAATTTTATTGTAATACTGATGTGGATGAATTGATTAGGGTTGTCAAAAAGCAGTGTCATTCTTGTTTAATTTTTGCCCCTTGGACAGGTTTGGGTAATAGAGGAGACGGCAGCAAATTTTCCCTCAGGGTCCCCACTGAGTTGAGTTAGGGCTGAGTAGGAAGGCTCGGGGGTGTAAGGCTGCTTCTGCATTCCACCCGCTATTTCTGCTGTTTGCCGTCCATCTGCTGGCATAAGCAATCTGAAAGCTTTCTTGCATTTAAGTTACATCGTCTGCCAGCAGCCCAAAGGGGGTGACAGAATATTTGGGGATGGTGACAGGACTGATGTCCCTTTCCTTCCCGACATGGTCTTGCTGAGGGGCAGGTTGCTTCAAGGATCTGTGTGCTGGCTGTCCTTTGTCCAGGCATTACCTGTACTACTAATAGTCACCGATGCAGATCCTGGTATTGTGCATCTGAGGATTTGACCACAGAAGAGTCTTAATGTATTTGATACCAAAAATTTGCTGGCAGGTCTGCAGCCTCAGTAGGCTACATGGACTTCTTAGTTGTGTTATCTAGCCTAGAACAGAGTGAAATCTCTGGAAAGGCTTTTGTTTGATTTTGATGAATGAGGTATCTAATTTTTCCCACTGCTCTAGTGTCGGTGTTTTTTTCACCCGTTAGTTTTGTCTTGTCTTTAAAGAATGCCAAAGATTGAAGAGATTATTGAAAAATAGTTTCTAGTAGATGGTGCAAAAACTTTATAGATTTTATTAGCTAAGGAAGGGAAAGTAGCAAAACAAAACTCTAAGGTTTCCTTATTGAGTAATTCCCTGAAGAACTGGATACTCTGATTTAACTTAACCAAGTCATCTGCTTTTCTGACTTTGTAGCAGTTGCTGTATGTTTTTGAGCAACACTGCATCCAAGATCTGGAGGAGGCGGGCTACTGAAAACTTACCTCACTCCTGTGTGCTCTTAGGAAGTACAGAGGAGCCTAAGTTGTTTTCATATGAATGTCATGGGTCTGACAGAAACTGTCGATTAAAATAAGAATAGTCTATGGGAAGTTGCACACTTCTGTTGGTTGCCAACTTTAAATTGAAGGGAAGTCAAAGAGCTTGTTGGTTCAGCTGTGGGATGTCAATGGCATGACCTTTAGATCCCATCCCTTGCTGGAGCTTTATGCCCTTGTAGAAAGGGGTGACAACAAAAATGTGTATGTATCAGCTCCTTGAGCACAATAGTTCATTCAGAAAGTAGGTAACTGTGAACTGTCAAGGCTAAGAATTGGGCATAGGCTCATTTATGCTGCCTTGTTAGAGGGACAGTAACCTTCAGCAGGAAGGTGGGATGGAAGGCTAGAAGCCTAAATCCCTTCCACAGAGCAAGACTTGATAAGTGCTGTGCAGTTCAGGGACAGGAAGACTCGCTTACCAAGACTACTTCTGGAGCTGCTTGCTTATTTAGGAATGTCAAAATGCCACACAATATAGCATAGTCGACCATTATTTGGTTGTAGTTATCTTTATTGTGTA
This sequence comes from Ibycter americanus, assembly GCA_035590275.1. NCBI lineage: Eukaryota > Metazoa > Chordata > Aves > Falconiformes > Falconidae > Ibycter > Ibycter americanus. Next base: position 81,078,238 of record JAVJGI010000050.1, on the reverse strand, counting down.
TTTATTACACAAGCCTGTTATGTTGGGGACTTTTAGGACTGTGATTAATGCAGAAAAAAACTTGGCAGGAATGAACAGAGTGATGTAAGCATGTGTTACGAAGATGATTAGGTGAATCAAGGTTACACATTAGGCCAAATCTACAGCTGGAATAAATTTACATGATTGGAGGTATGTTTCAATACAGCTATAACATAGCTGAACTTAGGGAGCCATGGTAATGTACATAAGCCTGAAAAGCTTCACCACTGAAAGGAAATAATGCCTTCAAAATAAATTTTGAAAGTTATTGTCCAGATGGAGATCAAAGTCATGGATTTTGCTGTTGTTACTTAGTCCCTTTCAGTTCTCAGTGCTGCATGTTGTCTATGGTTTTCATCAAAAGGCTCCAGACACCTATGGGAAAGTTTCATAGAGCAGTCTGCGGAGAAGCTGCTCGACTACTCTCTTTTCCAGAGCTGTATGCATATGCACCTCTCAAACATTTTTATAAAATAAATGTGCTTTGAAGAGTTCATCAGCTCTGATTTTTTTCCCTCTGGTGACATGATAGTCATTTGTACAGCCAGTAATTGAAATGTCACCAACAGCTGATTATAACTTCAGGTGGGGAATAAGCAGTTAAGCTCTTTAAACAAAAGGTCTCTTTGTCCAGTACTACCTGTGGCAATAAAACGGGAAGCGTAAAGGCAAGTAGAAATTGTAAGTCAGAGCAGAAGGCATATTGTTATCTATGGAATAGCTTCATGAGTTACTTGCAACTCCCTTATTATTGTTATTTTTTAAGGCAGATTATACAACTGCAACTATAAACTTTCTGTCCCATTCTTCATACTACCATGTAGTTCTTCCAGATGATTACCTGGCCTCCTCTGATAATTCCTTTTCTTTGCTGAACAGATGTTTAAGTCTGGGAGTTGGCTTCTGACTAGTACCTCCTAATAATCTTAGCATTGCTGTCATTCCAAGTACAGTCTGTATTAGTAATCTTTTTATATGCTTTATTTTTTCATTGGTTTCCTTTATTGAAAACAAAGAAAAAAACCCACCTCAACCCTCCACTACATTTTTAAATAAGTAAGTCTGCTTCAAGTTTAATGGATGACTGTGTGTCCAGTTAAAAGTCATAGTAGTCCATGGGAAATTCAGGTCATGGCAACATTTTCTCTTGTTTATTAATTGCACCTGCGGGGTTCCCCCTCCTCCATCCCCGAATAAAGTATCTGATGATAAGATCTGCTTGTTAAATGCATTTAACAAATCAATGCTAATCCATTTTTGTGGCAGGTGGCACGTCGCTGGGGGATTCAGAAAAATAGGCCAGCTATGAACTATGATAAACTTAGCCGATCACTTCGCTATTACTATGAAAAGGGAATCATGCAAAAGGTGAGTAGCTAGTTTTGTATTAAATTTCACCAGTGTATTGCAAGGAGTACTTGTAACTGTTGCAAGGAGTACTTGTAACTGTTGCTTAGGTAGGTTTTTCATCTATTTAGGCAAACACTAAGCTTTTTCACCTACCAGGTCCAGCATATGCATCAAGATACTTTTTTCTGTGTAAAAAATGTCTGTGGTATTGGTTCACACAATGCATGTCATCATTGTAAGGAAAGAGGTAACATTCAAAACTATCCAAAAGAGTTTCCTGGCACCTGGGAAAGGCAAACAGAGTACAGTATGAATAATGTTTTGTAGATCTAAGGTAGCTGCCCAGCGCTTGGGTACTTTGGTAAGTGCACAATAGGGGAGAAAAATGATGCCTATTAACATACCAAATACTTTAATATTTTACCAATAGTGTTGTAATAATACCATTTTAAGTGGAATTTAATAATTTATAATAGGCTGAATTATGAGAAATATTTAACAATAATTTATATATAACAGCCTAGTCTTGCTGACAGTAATCAACCCATCCTTCTACTGTGGCTTGCTGATTTACGTGTATGTTTTTAAATCTTGCTGTGTAGTACTATGTAGATAGACTGAGAAATCAGTAGGAGAAACCTATCTGCTGCATCTACAAAACTGGCAGGTGTGATCAAAGATCATAATGAACACCTTGTGCTGTAAAACTTGTTCCATATCTTTTCACATTAGTTTTGTGACCTGTGGTGACTAACATGTTTAAAGCTGCCTTTTGCCAATTCCATGAATGGAAACAATGCTCTTGACTCAAGTTACTGGGCAACTTTTCCATTAGGTTTTGTGAAGTCTCTATTTGGAGTTGCCTGTTACAAGTTCTCTTGCTTTGATTACAGCATCGTTGTAGTGCTCTCTTTTTTCACTATCCAGGAGTCAACTTGGACAGCAATCTGGGCTAGTATTGGCTTATGGTACTTCAGTAGCACAGTGCCTCATCATTTCTGTGTGTCACGTATTTCTGTGTGTCATGTAACTGTGCATTGAGTCTTTGTGGACTGTAGGCTGGGTCTGGTCCAGGAGAAGCAGAAGTGCTTGATTTTGCTGGGTGATGCTTCGGGCAGAGGAGTTCCTGGTTGCAGATTACAGTTTAGCTGCATAGTCAGTTGTGACAGAGTTCAAAGGCAGCATGGAGGCAACAATAAATATCAGAGTGAAACAAGTTGAAAAGGTGAGGATGGAAATACCATAAGGCTGGTAATGCTGCCCAACCCACACGTCCATTTAATATGGAAAATTTAGAAGTACTTCTGACAGCTAGCTTGCTGCCTCTTCAACTACTACTTATTAACTACGAGATTGTCTTTAACATTTTAAAAGCTAGTTTGGATGCTTATTTTTCTGACATAGCAATGTTTGAGGTTTGCCCTGGGATCACCCTATCTGGCCATTTAGTATATGTTAAAAACTAATGGTGGTTGTAGATTGATAGCAGATTTCTTTACTGCAAGGTTTGTATGCACATTTTTTCCCCCTTTTAAGTTAAGCAGTGGTAACAGGTTATACAAATGCCCAGTTTCTTAATGCAGCCTTAGTCTGTCAGAGTTGCTGACATGAATTTGATGAAAAAAATGCTGCTGCGGATAGAACCTCTACCAAAAATTTGCATTATTTGTAGAATAAATAAGCTGAAAATTTGAGGAGGTGCTTCAGACTATTTTGCACCCATAAGGATAGAGTTAAGTTTGCAACACTTTTGCCATCTTCATTCACTTGCTCCCAGTGCCTTGCCAGCTGGAATTACAAGAAGCAGACAATCCGATCTTTATTTTAAAATAATTTTAATAAGCCGTGAACAGGCAGCATGGTTCATAATTCTTTAAATAAGATGCTTGAAAAGACACTATATATACTTTTTTTTTTTTTTTAAATAAGACAACAAGTCTGTATTGGTTTTATCGTTCTTTAGCTTTTAGGAAGATGAAGAACAGACATTTAGTGCTGTTTCTGAATAAGCGAAAACATTAGGATCTTTGGACAGATTGCCCCTCCATAAGCAAATCCAAATGTCCCAGCTTTGCATAAGCAATTGCTAAGTACATATTAGCCTACGTATTTGCTTACGCTGTCCCTGTACAATCAGCATGCACTATAATTTAAGTGCTTTTATACATAAGTATGAATCAATCTGCGTAAAGTGAGATTCAGATCTCTATTGTGCGGTGTGATTCTTTTCACATCACACATAAAGTGTTGGACTTCGTCATCTTATTTTGCCAATGTTGTGACAATTTGTTTACATTTCCATTTCCCAGTAAGAACAGCTCCGTTTGTGGCTAAGTGTAGGAAACGATTGCAAACAAATGTTTAGAATTAGAATACCTGGTCCATCTTACAACTGGATATCACGTGTGGCAAAATCAAGGGTGTTATGCACAATCTGCTTCTGCAGATCCCTGTTGTCTCGGCTAGGTCATTGCCTTACCAGTTCTGTTGTTGCATTATTAATTGTGTAATAAAGGTGAGTTCTTCACCAGACTGTTGAACTTGGACTTGCAAAACCATGAGGCCTTACACTGCATCTTCTTCTGTTGTCCTAAGGTGGCTGGAGAAAGATATGTCTACAAGTTTGTTTGCGACCCTGAAGCGCTTTTCTCCATGGCTTTTCCAGACAACCAGCGTCCCTTACTGAAGACTGACATGGAGCGCCACATCAATGAGGAGGACACTGTGCCTCTGTCCCACTTTGATGAGAGCATGGTCTACATGCAGGACGGTGGCTGCTGCAACACCCACCCCTATAACGAAGGCTATGTCTATTAACAACAGTGACAATGAAGGGGATGTTTTCCCCCTCCCTTAGGCTTCTCCTCTTTCACAAGACCCAGAGGAAAGCTGAACCGACTTCAGTTTGTTTTTTAAATAGTACACTAAAAGGGGCTTTTCCTGTTGCATTACTCCTATGGTCTGCCATGGACAGTGCACTTTATTTGAAAGGGGAGGGTTGGAACCTAAAAGTTATTCTGTGTAACAGGAGGAAAAGGGTGGGTTTGCTTTTTACTTAAGTTTGGGAAGGGAACATACAGGTTTTAAGTACAAAAAAAAGCTATATCATGTCTGTTTTGTTTCATATCAGCATAAGATATTGTACATTTTCTCTGGGTATCCATAGTACAGTTAATTCTCATTGTGCAAAATAACCACTTGACGATGATATCAGCACAGCATGCCTAGGGCATTTGTTTCTTGCCATTCTTAATTGTCTTTCTGCAGTTACAAAGGAGAAAGCAAGCATATACCACAGCATTTAATTTAGAAGCTTGCAGTGGCAGACCTTGCACCTTGCCTCTGAAAACAACCAGATCTCGCAAGAGTTTTTCCCTTTTTTTTCTTCTTTTCTTTTTTTTTTTCTTTTGGTATGGCCTACAAAAAATCCTATTTAATTACTTAATGACAGAGTGGCCAAAGGTACAGTGACCAAGCAGCAAAATCCCAGACTTCAGACTGCAAGCTGCATGCTGTATCTGGTGCCACGTTGCTATGCATATACGTCCCATGCTATGGCTTAGACCTTTCAAGATCCATTTGAGGGTAGTAATTACATGCGGTAGGCTTTCTGATGATCATGTCAGCATTAAATACAGGATCATGATTGGGAGGGAGAAAACATTTTGTATCCTTCCATTTCCTTTGGTACATAAATAAGTTATTTAATCAATAGGAATTAACTGTACTAAGTCACATATCTAATAATGCTGTTTAGACACAGCAAGCACTCCTTGAGAAAAATATCCAATACACTAAATAGGTACTTTAGTAATTTTTAGACACGGTACCCATTAATATGCATTTAAACCTTTTACTGCTGTGTTATGTTGATAACATATATAAATACTAGATAATGCTAATGCTTCTGCTGCTGTCTTTTTCTGTAATATTCTCTTTGATGCTGAATTTACTATGACCATTTATAAGCAATGCTGTAACTACAGGTAGCATTTCAGGACAAAATAGATGACTTGAACCATTTATTGCTTAGAAAATAGCTTACGCCATAGCTGTGCTATAAGCAGCTTTTATGCGCATCCACAAATGACTAGTAAGCTTCAGCTCGCTGAGGAAAGCTCTGCAGAACCTTTTGTAATTTTCGGTGGAACGGAGACTTAGACGAACTGTCAAAGAATACCATGAAGTCGCTGTATGACGTTGTAGTGCTGGCACTGATGTTACCAATCAACTTGTTGTGGACGCTAAATGTAAATGTGATCAGATATGCTCAGAAGACAATTTAAATTTTGAGGGGTTGGGGTTTTTTTGTTGTTTTTTCAAATTGTTTTCTTTTTCGAGAGGGGTAATCTTGAACACAAGCCACACATGCTATTCTACATGTAAAACAAACAAAAAAAATAGCCCTGACAAAACCCTAGAAGTTTTAAATATTTATGAGCACCTTTTCTGAAATGTAGTATTTGCTAGTTTGAAGGGAGGGAGAGGGGGTAAGATCTGGATTTTGGTTTTTGTCCAGTGAAATTTAAATAGGTGTTATACGGAGTACCTCATTTTCCTATATTCCTGAGAAGCAGGAGGAAAATGAATGCATAACCATAAAACAAGTAGAATTTTTATCATAATGGATGGATTTCAAAGACAATCCTAGGTGGTGGGTTAATTTTCTATCCTCTGTCAGTTAAGACACTAGTTAAGCTATGAATATTTTAATATGCAGTTAATCAAAGGTAAAGAAGTAGTGGTCACTAGAAACCACAGGTGCATAAAAAACATTTGGGTAGGTATTCAATTTACTCAGATCCATAAGACAACATATTTTATGGGATTTATATATGCCTTAATATGTCACCTGTCATCTGTAAGTCTCAATGGCACTTAAATTTTTGGTGATCAACCCAGAATCTGAAGTCTAAAATTGCAGAATTAGCAAAAAGGAAAGGGAAAAGGTTGAGTAAAATTGTTTTAAAAATGTGGTTTCCATTGAAATAAGGTTCAAATGAAACATGCTTTGATCAAAAGTCCTTGGATTGGTTTTGGTTCTTTAATGTCAGAATGGAGCGCCTCTTGCCTATGGCAGGATGTGGGTACTTGGGAAAGGGGTTGGACAAAAAAAAAAAAGAAAAAGAAAAAAAAAGAGGAAAAAGTGCATCAAATGTGTAATATTTAAGAAAAATATATATATATCTGTATATGGTAGTGACTCACTGAACAAAGCAAGCAATCAGACCAACATTACATGATCTCTCAGCAGAAGGTACAAGTCTTTCACTGAACTGATTAACCCTTTTTAAAATGTACCTAAGAGGTTTATTTAAAGTCTGTTTTTATTCCACTTTTTTGTTCTTTGGTTTTTTTTTTTCTTTTTTTTGTTTTGTTTGTTTTGTTTTGTTTTGTTTGGGGTTTTCAGGTAGAATAATAAATCTGGCAGATGATTTCTGCAAGGTTGTTGTGTATTGGATTCCTAACCATTTGGACTGGAGAGGCCGCTGCAGTAAGTTTCTTCTTTTGGAAGAGGAGATGATGGACTGTTCCCTGTGCTTAGAATGGCTTCCTGCAAAATGTAACACAAAAAAAAAACAAACAAAAAGAAGTGAGGAACATGTACAATTAATATGTGCATATATGTGTTTGTAGCCAGGAGTTAGACTGCCAAAGTGTCGTATTTGACTGACAAAGGAGGATGGTCTATGTACATTTAGAGAAAGATTGATTCTAACTAAAAACACTGGCACATTTTCACAGGGCATTTTAATACCCTACTGAATTTGAATGTGGGGTGTTTGGGGCTGGGGTGGGGGTGGTATGTTTTCTTTTGGTTGGGTGGATGGATGGTTTTTTTCTTCTTTTCAAGCTGTGTCACAAGTGGAGGAAAACACAGGCCTCAAATCTGATTTTAGGAAAAGCTGTAATGAAGTTAGCTTGTGCGTGTTTGCTTGCGTGTCTTTTTGCTGGCCAGAGCAGTGGGCAGCCCAGGGTAGCGCTAGCGTGAAGCAAAAGCGGGAGGCATCCCTGCAGGATGCACAGGCTGTGGCTGTAGGTGCTCGGGTTTCCTCTGCCGTGACAGCTCAGTTGCACCGGTAGCCGAGCGGAGGTGAAATTAGATAAGGACTTGGCAGATCCCCTCAGAATCCATTTGAGAGCGTTAAGATTACAGGTTTAGGGCAACACACAAATTTTGCTGTAGGGATATGACTTGCCATGACAGAGAGCCTAAGCCTTTTCTCTCCAAGGTCGCACCAGTCTAACTTCCCACACACCAACTACAGTGCAAATCTTAACGTTATGTTCTCTGAAAGCATGAATTTCATACGTTCGTCAGACCAAATCTTCCTGCTTTACTTACAGTTGACTGCTGTGGTAGCTAGGGGAAATGGGATACAGGAACATTAAGGATCATTTTCTGCAGTAATTCCCTGCAGAGAGCCCTTTACTCAGAATCTTTCCATCTTTGGGCTTCTCTGATACCTGGCACCCCAGGGAGTAGTGCTTAAGAGTTTTATTGCCCTTGACATCTGGCTGGTTTGGGCTGCAAGTTCATCTTCACAGGACAATATCGTCTAGTAAATATTTTTGCCTTGTTTGTGGTTTTTTTTGTTTGGTTGGGTTTTTTTAATAGCAGGTAATAGATCAATGTGTGCAAAGGGTATTTACGAGGAAATCTTTGAATTGTTAATGGCTGTACTTTCTCCTCAGAAGAGCCTTAGCTTCAGTTTATGTACTACGGGTAACAGCACCCATGGACAGCCCTATTCAGTGCTCGAATTAGTAGCATGGAGGACTTTTCCAAATAATCTTCAAAGATGTTTTGGGAGTCTTAATTAATATGGTAGCTTACAGTCTAAGAATCATCACTGAAATACCCCACTTGGATGTAGCTGTAAAATCCTAGGAGATTCTCAGTTCGCTTTGCTGGTTGGTTGGGGGTTTTGTTGTTTTTGTTGTTGTGTGTGCTTTGTTTTGTGGTTTGTTGGGGTTTTTTTAAGCAAAGGCTACTCTGCTTCGAAAGGAGGGAGCAGCTGGGAGCAGGTGCCTGCACCTCAGAAACTCCCAAGTCCCCTGCATTTTGCTAAGATACAGGCTGAGAATTGGAGCATCGGTGGTGCATAACAGAGCCCTGCCCTCGTTCTTCTGCTGGTAATCTCTGGCAGAGCAGGGGGATGGAAAGCTAGGGGTCATAGCATTTTAAAACTACAAGATTACCCACAGGATGTCTGTCATCACTAAGAATCATAAATGCATCAGCAAAGCACTGTACCTTACCACCCAGCTTTCGTGACTGCGTAGGTAGATAAAGTTAACTTCATCTTTTACTTCAGGAGGTTGAAATAGTGGTTTCCCTTTTGAACACCAATTTAATTTCTGTGGGAAGGAACTATCTGTGCCATCTTCTTATGTAATAGTCTGAAAATGCCTATGAAGAGTCTCGTTGACATTTTCCCAAGGAACTATTTTTGTGTGAAAATGACACAACATCACCAAAAGAAGCGGTAAATAAACTCCAAGAAGGTATCCATACATCATGTTCTCCAAAACTATAGCATTATTTGCCCTAGAAATTTTATCATGTCTTTAATACTACTGCAGTATTATTACGTACTGCATTGGACTGACCTCAAAAATACATAGCCTGCAGTTTGTTTTAGGTTTGGGTTTGGGGTTTTTTTTAATGTGCTTCCCGCTGTTGATAAAGGTTACAGGAAGGTGCCCCTGAGTCAGGGTCACAATCAAGCGTTTGTACCTGGTAAGCCGTAATTCTGTGTCTTTGCTCTTGCAAAGCTCAGTGGGCATTTGCGCCCACGTCCATGCTTTTCAGTTGTGTGGTAGAGAGGTAATTACAGCTATTGGTGGGGTTGGTTTGGTGAAGGGCTTTTTTGTTAGTTCATGAGTAGCTATGATTTGTTCTGTTTCAGAAGAAATGTCTTTGTACCCCTTTCCACACTGCAGGTAACCAGGTAGATACTTGGGGTGCAGAGCAGCACTTTTTCTCTGTAATCCGCGCTACAAGCTGTGGCAGTTCCTTCCCACTGCCCTAAAAAGGGAAGAGTAGAGGAGATTTCACTGTTTTGTTTCCACCTCCCCTCTGTGATAGGACCCAGCTGATCTATCTGAAGACAGACTAAGCCAATTCTTTATTCACCCATGATATTTTAGCGAACAGTGTGCTTGCTTGTTAGTACTGTGGAACTTTATAGAAGGTCAGGTACAGAGTGTTTTGGGTGTGCTGCAAAGGGCTCTCTATGGTGGCCTTCAGTCAAACCCTCGCATGGGGAGTGGCGTATGGCTAAGTGACCTAAATAGAGGCAAAAGGAGGTGGTTTTGCAGAGGTGCCAGCTTCTCAGTGCTTGAGGCTTTTGCTGAAATACGGAGTTAAGGCTGCTGCCTGGCCGGCTGGGGTGAGCCTGTTCTGGAAGAGCTGGCGAGGAGCTGTGTGTGCATGTAGAAAGCCAGGGAGCACGTGATCCCAGCATGCCTGGGTGAAGCACAGAGATGGGAAAAAGTCTGTCAGGGGCAATCTGGCCCTACCAGCTAGCTAATCCAGAGCTGATTAGTACAGGAAGGAGGAGGTTATATGACCAATATAGTAAATCACTGAGATAATTACTTGAAAGACATACTGCAGTAGAATCGTAAGAAATGATGGAAAGTAATAAACTCTGTAAACAGCAGTGATTTTTTAAGACCCCAGTGCTTGTGGGAGTGCTTCAGGAAAAGGAAGAGAGAAAGTAAAACACAGAAAGGGACAGCAATATTAGATGAGAACAACAGGAGTCAAATCATGAACTGCATTAGGGGACCTGGAAGATTGCAGTATTTTAGATAAGGAAGGGACTAAGATAAGTACAGTCAGTAAACTGAGATAAGAGCAAGAGAGAGAATGTAATTGGAGGCAATGCACTTTGTGGTCAGCGGGCCAAATGTGTTAGGCTAACAGAGCTGCACCAGGGATGTGTTTGGCCCTGGTAGTATATCCCCATGGACAGGAATATCAGAACTGACTTTGGAATGATTGTTGATAATTTAGTAAAACCATCTGCACAGTGTTTCATAGCTGTTAAGAAAGCAAACAAGATATTGGAATATGCAGATAGTGTTCTGGGCTATAAATGTAGTGACTTTATTGTCCCACTATGGTAAAAAATAATAAAAAAAGAGAATACCTTACAGGATAATGGGTCAGATGGTGGGTTGGTATAAACCAGCTTGGTTTCCTTGAAGTCAGCTCAATAGCTTTATGCTAACAGAGTTTGTGGCCTGTATTTAGTAATGTGTATGCCTGTCTAGTGTGGTATATACACAGGACACTTTTGCTTGTTACATTATTCAGAAAGATAAACAAATGGTCAAGACCTGGGACATAGCACGAGACCAATAATAAAAGATGAAATTAAACAAAAATATATGTCTTCTGAATTCTACTGACATAGACAACTCATTCCATTTTTGTATAAAGCTCTCCGCTGGAGCTCTGTGCAACCCTTTAATCCTTACAGTGGTCTTCTGTAACCAGTGCTGGCAGACTATGTGCTGGAGTCCCTGCTACAAGTGGCTCAGCATTGGTCTCTGCAAGGTGGCTGAGGTTTGTAGGGTCAGGCTGCCTTCTCAGCTGTTGGTGAAGATCATGTGGACATTACAAGTTTTAAGGAGTGCACTAAGCTTCTGGCCATTCTCAGGACTAGCGAATTTCAGGTACATATTGCAGATTTAGCCACAAGGCTAGACTTGCAAAGGATTTTCTGCCAGTGCTCTGCTCCATATTACAAGTCTCTGTGAGCCCAGCTGTAAGTATTTAGGATATCTAAGGGCCTCCACAAAACCTTTCAAAAGCTGGTCAGCTGAATCAGGGTTTCTGTGCTTCCTGCAGGAATGAAAAGTGCGAGAGACAGAATGAGTAAAGACCTAGATCTCCATCTACAGAGAAATAAAATGAAAAACACGTCTGTATTATGATTTTAGAGTTTCGGTGTGACACTGCAGGAGGGAGTACATAGGAGCTGAGGCAGTCAGATGTTTCCTTGGAGTCCAGAATAGATGTCTACACCCAGAAAAGGACTGTTAGTTTTATGCGGTGCATGCATGTCCCCACTCAAGCTTTTATTAATTTTTTTTTTGGTGTTTAATTTGTTTTTTGGTGTTTAATTCTTCCTAATACATAGGGGAATATTCTGCTCAGTAACAAGTTAACCTTTAGACACTCTAATACTCTATAGTATAGAAACTTTCCTTGTGAATCTAGTGTTTATGACTGAAGAAGCACTGCCATGTAAGGAAAGGTCTGTTCCTGGAACTGTGCAATCCATTAAACTGAGTAGTTTCTATGATAATCTAGGCTTGGGTAAGTGATGTAGCTTGGCTATGGCAAAACCAGTCCTTGAACCTCAGCTTGGCTTATTAATGCTTTATGCCAGCTAAATATCAGGAAAACAGCTCCACACATCTACCTTCTCTTGCCCCTCTAACCAGTTCTGCAGTTCTGATTCCTACATCTAAGGTTATGGGAGGCCTAGAAAGATACTGGGAAATGTCATAAGAATGAGCAAGGCTTACAAATGGCATTTGTATTAGCAGAAACTTCAAAGGATTCAACTTGGGACAGATAGCTGAGAAGGAATAAAATCAAAGTCTATACCATCATGAATTGTTTGGAGAAGAAAAACAGGGAATCAAAATTTACTGAGTCTCATAACAAGAATATTTGGGGGGGGAGGGGAAGGGGGGGGGCAATAGGAAAAAAAAGCAGTTGAGGCATTTAAAGAACATGAAGGAAGGGCTTTATCACACAACATGGCTATTAATTTGTGAAATTTATTGATGTAAGCTATATTGGATGGCACAAGTCTTAAATTAAGAAAAATTGCTTAGATGATTCCATGGAAGAAATAGCCAACAATCATTCTCAACTATGATGATGAGGTTGGACTCTCCAAATCAGGGAGTCCCTAATGCAGAGATTGTCAGACCTTCGGAAGACATGCCAGAGTCACCTTCTTCCCATACTCTTTCTGAACGCTGATGCTTGTCTATCCTGGGATGGATGGACCTTTGGCTACAGGTCGCTTGGGTATCCCCTGGTAGTCAGTATTATTTCAAATGAAGGCAGAAAGTTCTGGTGGCACAAGGTAGTGTTGTGTATCCTGCATTTTGTTTGGGTCCTGTGATTGAACTAAAAAGGTTGTAACAAAACTGATTTGAGTAGTTTAGGTGTTCTTACACTAAATCTGTAAATTTGAACCCGGAATCCTTTGCCTCTAGGATTTGTTTTCCTTGGTAACAAACACACTCTTTACAAAGGGCGATTGTCGACTTGCTGGCATTGGGGTGGAGTTATTTTTAAAGGGAGAAGAGAAACTTTGCCACATTTGTGTTTAGCTGGGGACTGTGTGTCTTTCAAAAAAGAAGAAACAAACAAAAAAGCCCCACCAAGAACAAAATTTGACCAATTAGTGAGTACTACTCATTTTATATCCCTACCACTTCACACCTAACATTTCACCATGATGTTTTATCTCTGTGTGGCATTTTTGCATGTAGCAAGCTAAGGCTATTTAGTAACATACAGGGTTGGAGCAGGACTCAGAAGTTATAACCCCCCCAAAATAAGGAGAGAGAGAGAAAAACACACTAATGAACGTCTTTCCCGTCTCATATTGCCTCTAACTCTATCAATAACATATTCCATAATGGTCTAAGTTCCATCCTCAACAGATAACATTAAGCAGTGCATATCCTAATTTCATCAGACTTGGACTCTTGCTTAAAACCTTTGGTGACTTCATGCATTTGTATCAATTGCATCAACAGACCAGTGTATCTTGACTCTCTGACAGTAGGTGCGGATCCACACAGAGATTTCTCATGAGAAGATGGGTTGGAGTTTGATGGGATGATTATGGCAAAAACAGACAGCAAGAGACCCAAATCTGTCACGTAAAATAATAGAAAACACTCTGGAAATACTGTCTATGGAGGATCTTCTGTTTGTAGTATTGTTGGAAGACAAAAGACAGGTTTATTTGGCTGATTTGTGTTACTTGGGGATGATCCTGTACGTAAGCTGTAATGGGAAGTCAGTATTTCTGAAAATTTATATAAAAGGATTTAGCCAGAGAAGTGTGACCTGCTGACTCATTGTCCCAAAATGGTATCAGTCTAAAATATTTCAAGTGTGAGCTGAATTCTCATACAAGCCCTAAATGGGAGAGACAGCAGTTCCATACATTAGGAGGAGAGTATGTCACATATGGCTGTATCCAGTAGGGAAGAGCAAAGAAAGTATCCTGAGACCATGAAGCATAAGAAAAGAAGATTATAGTTCTCAGTCTTGCTGCAAATTGGCAACTGCAAGCTGTGAACTCATAGTAAAAATTAGCTTGGAATGGCTTGCTCAGAGACCTTTTATTCTGAGGCATCAGATGAGTTCAGCTTCTGCCGCACTGCACACCCAGCATCTCCTTCCTATCTGGAGACGTGACTCCAGCCACGGAATTTTTGGACGACATGAAGTGGTCTCAAATTTGCGAAGAAAAAGCCCAACTGGAATGTTCAACCAAATGTGTTACAGAAAAAGCTGTCACATTAAAAAATGCATCTCTATATTAATAAGATTAAAAATGAGAATCAGCACATAGACATGCCGCTATTGCTAAAGCAAGTATCCAGAGATATTTACATACATAGCAAAAAGGACACAAAGAAGAGCAAGCCAGTCCAATGTCTCAGTTTTTTAATGTTTAAACTGGTAGCTTCCTTTTTTGCATGACCCTGCTTTATGATGGAAAAATAAGCTTCCCCTTAAAAAATCAATAGCTAGCAAACTTCCTAATCTTTTCCTTTATTCTTGTTGTTGAAAGATGAAATTCAGTTTTAAAGCTGAAGCCTGTAACCCACTCTTTACTGAATGCAGCTGTTGCTATGCCATAATTACAGAATACATCATGGAGCAGTATGGTATAAGGTTTTTATTGACATGGATGTGAAGGAGAGGTGTTACCATGCCCAAGCTGCTTATTTCCACGCTGTTTATTTGTGAAGGCAGAAGTACCTTCACAGACCCTCTCCCCCAAATAAAAAGGCTTTTATAGCAACATTCCCAAGCATCTTTTATTTTCTCTGAGCCTTATATGCTGGGAAAAAAAAGAAAAAAAATGAGAGAAAACATTGTTTGAATGTTTAGATGTATTTGATCAATGACGCAGGTGTCATCATTTGTCTGCCTATGAAGTTAATGACTGTGATGGAAAGTCTCAAGTCCTGACAAAGCATCTGAAAGTGACATCAAGGCAGAGTGTCTCAGAGAAGTAGCACAGATGTGTTAGCTAATATTTGTGTACTCTAGCACATATTCAAAGTGCTTCTTTCAAGAAAAGTTATCAATGATTTCAGACACATATAAGAGAGAAGTTGATGGCTCCTGTCTTGTCTAATCTTCTACCAGAAGCTGAGTTAATGTGGTTGAATCTATCTCAAGCTGTTTCCTTGCTCTGTTTTGTCGAAACAATGAAAATTATCTTGGCGCTCTCCTGTCGTGGGTTTCCCTGGGCCCAGGCTGGCTGAGGAGCTGTAGGCGTTCCTCAGCCGCAGGCCTGCCCAAACCCTTTGCAGTTCTGATGTGGCTGTGGAAACAGAGTGAAAGGCAATAGGAAGAAAGAAACCTTCCACCTGCAAGAAATGGAGCTTGTGAGACTTTTCTATACTGTACTGTCATAAACTATTTTCTGTGGAAAGACTCAGAAATAATGACCTTATGTTATAAATTTATCATGATAAGGCTATACAGGAAGCTCTAAAAATGCCTTGAGAATGTAGGCTTTGTGGAATTAAAACTGTATTTTCCCTATCTGAAAATCTCAGGGTCTAAAAGCTTACTAAGATGTCAGTTATAACATTCTGAATGGTTTTCTAGATGTAGAAAAGCTGTTTTAATGGAGGATCTGAGCTTTAACCAAATTAGTCTAATTTAGGTTTTTAGTTGGTTGTAATTTTGGAAGGAAACTTCAAATTTTGTGGGAAAAGGAGGGAAACTTTATCAGAAAAGAAACGAAAGGAAGATTAAGTTTTCCAGGGTGCTGGAATGTGATGTTGCCCAGTGGAGCAGGAAAAAAAAGTTTAAAATGCATGGATAATTACAGTTGACATATAGCTTTGTGATTTACTACATGGATACTGTTCATGTACACAGACTCTATAGGCACTTTATATAATAGCCATGTAATTAATGTATACATTATTAATATAGAAGTGCTTCTATTAAGAGATGTCATTAATGATCCTGCCATCCTGAAGCTGTAAGATACAACTTAGTGTGATCCCCATAAGACATTTGTTCCGGTCTGTCAGAATTAGACAAAAAAGCTGGAGTAAATTGTTCCAAGTACATAAAATCTACTAATTAAACTGTATGAAAGCAACAAGTCTCATTGCCCTGGAAAGGGAGCACACAGGCCAATTTTTGGTGAGACAGGTAGAAAAGATTTGGAAGTGAATCAAAGAGGACTTAAAATATACTGACAACAGTCAGATCTCTAGGAACAGACTAGAGGAAGAATTGCATCGATACATAGTATATTCAGAGTAAAAAATACAAAACTTTTTGTTTCTCCTTTGTCCAGTTTCAAAATAGATGTGGAGATCAGAAAAGGACTGAGAAGCAGTTCTGAGGGGAAGAGCATTTAACAGATTCCTGTCACTGCCATAAGACAGTCCATTTACTTGCTGCAAGTTTCTGCATAACAATAGACAATTTTCGGCTTCCCCTGAGAACTGTAAAACAGCATGTCTTCACAAGACTTCAAGAAAACAATAATTAGTGAGTTTAAGGTTAAGTATAATAATTACAACAGGTAGCAGAGACTTTAGGATTGCAAATATAATTAGCTTTGTGAAAAGAAGTTAGAAGAATATTTAGTCACAATGTTTTAATATACACAGCTCAAATGTTTTCTCAGTCTGCCTTAAGGTCTACAGGCTTGATGTCCCTCTGCCTTTTTTATACCTGCACGTGGTACCTGGTTTCCTGAACGCGTGAACATCCTCTGCACAGGTGGAAGCCTGCACTGTGAGGGGATGGAGATCAAGGGCCAAACACA
Organism: Ibycter americanus; assembly: GCA_035590275.1. Classification (NCBI taxonomy): domain Eukaryota; kingdom Metazoa; phylum Chordata; class Aves; order Falconiformes; family Falconidae; genus Ibycter; species Ibycter americanus. Next base: position 81,061,781 of record JAVJGI010000050.1, on the reverse strand, counting down.
ATCAGAAGCATCAGTTCTTGTCAATGTTTGCTGGCAACAGAACTCCGTTTAATGGCTTGGTAAGATCTCCAGCAGTGGTGCTGTGAATTTTTCTGTACAGTTTAGAAAAAACATGAACCCTGAAATCTGTTGAATTCAACAGGACTGGGCCCAAGATATCCTTGCTCTACCTCATTTTCATATGGATGAAGCTAATCTTGTATGCCTTATTGGTGTTTTTTGTGTTTACTTGCTATGAAAACACTGATTCATTCTGCCTCTGCTCCTTCTTTATACGTTTATATTCTTTATACATTTATTCTTGTATAGAGGGTGTGAATTGAGCAAGGTCAAACCAATCAGCACAAATGCAAATGAAGAGAAAAAGTTAAGAACTGGGCTTGGCATCCAGTTGTTTGCTGTCTTCTCCATGCAAATCCAAGAGTTTTTCCTCCTCTGTGGTGTATTTTAAGCTGTAAGAGACTATTACTTATTTTTATTCTGTATCTCTGTCACCACCAGAACACTGCTGTTTCTTCTCTTCAGATGAGAAAAATTATTTTTATTCTTTTTACCCCATGTACTTCATTTGGCTTGGGTTTTTCTTGCTTGTTTTACACTCTTTCATTGTGAAAAACCCCTTTTCAGGAAGCTAAGGCAGACAGATCGACTTATTTAGATGAGTTAACACATCTTACAGAGAGTACTGTGGCAGAGAAACAATATGAAATGCAAGTATCTACAATATTTAGTCTTAGTGCATGAAATATTTGAGCATAAAGACCACTATAAGTCTATACAAGGATATTATGCATTATTAAATACATCTTCCTTGCTGAAACGTATGGACAGAACCGTTTCAAACCCTTACTCAGTTTACCAGATAGAGAGGAAGGATGTTTGTAATCAGCTTGCAACCCAGGCAGCCTGGTGTTTACAGCACTGCTGATGCCCTTTTGAAAAGCTCGTTCTTTTTCTGTTGCCCCTTGTGACCAACAGGATTCTCCTGGCTTTGTAAAATGCTTTGAGATCTACAGTTAGAAATATTCTGTGGCAGCTAAGAATTAAGGCCATTGACAGGTTGTATCAGCCTTTGATGTTCAACCTGCAAATTTTCAGTCCTGTCTAATACCTTTGGATCATGGGTTTCTTCTTAGAGAAAGAAAACCCTAACAGATCTAAAACTGACATTGTATTTCACGACTCAGAATTTTTGGGATATCAGGCCACCTGCAATTGCGTTTGAGAGAACTGAAGCATATAGTTTATGTATGTAAATAGTTTCGCTGAGCCTCACTCAACCCACCTTTTTCTTACCTGCTGACAGAGTCATAACAATGTTTCTTCGCTGAAGCGTGTCCTGCTTACACCTAGAGTATTGCTGGAGAGCAGCTCCCTAAGGTAATATTAAGTATCTATTTTGTGACTAATACCTTATAAAGATTGCAAGAGAAGTATAAAACTGTGTTTGCATCAGAGACAGTGGGAGAAGCCAATTCCTTTCCTAGCATGTGTTTCAGCACATGATTAGCTTTCCCATGTACAAAGTCACTGTAGAGGACACTACCTCACTAAAAGTCACTCAACCTCAGTTGAGTCGAGGTCATTTGTGTACTTTGGAGATACAGCCTCATGAAAAAGATAAGCAGTTACCTGAGGTTCTCCATATTCCTAAGCAGTTATGGGCTTCCTAACTGCATCGAGCGCTATATAATTTTTTTGCACAATATTATGGGATCAGAAAGCATATTTCCTGCTTTATAGGTATATATTGAGATATGGATGGGGAATGGTCCCACAAGAATTAATTTGATCTGGAGCTGAACACAGCTGCATCCAGTTTGGCAGCTGTGCACTGGATGCAATGTCCTACTTCTTCACACACAAGGTCTCTAAGGAATTCTTCTGATGGGGACTGAGACCCTCGTAAGGAGCAGTGCATTCAGGCCAAGCTCCTGCACTGAATCCCAATCCCACCTTGGTTGTCTGCTGTGGAATTCAGCAGCCCTGCAGAGGTGGTTTCCCAGACTGCCATTCTTTCCTAGACTGGAGGTCAAGATAGCTGGCAGGAGTTCGGTGGGAAGGGAGAGATACAGGTCCTGTGGAAAGCTCAGTACTGTGTTTTGGCTGAGAGCAGTTTCATGCTACTGTGTGCTGCAAGCAGTTTTGGGAACCAAGTACTCCACTCTCGTGTTTTGGTCTTACTCCTATTTGAAATTCCCACACGATGTCTTGGCATCTGACATATGGGCCAATCCCTGATTTCTGCAGGAGTGCTGTCAAGACAGGCACCTCCGGCTAACCAGGACCCACAACGGCAGCTCCATGCAACTGAAAAGGGTAGAATCAAGTTGGTGATTTTGGGGGCTTTGTAATCTTAGTAAGAGAAAAGCTGAAACAGAGTGCTCACACATCAGATATACTCTGTGTTTACTAGGACGTTGTTCTGTCTTTGTACAATTCCATCTATCTCTAAGGTATTTTCTAGTGTTGAAGGAATGATGGAGCAATACTGAATGAGTAACGTTTTTACTACCATTCCCGGGCTCACAAACCAGGATCTGTTGCATTTGCATAGCTTTTATTCCTAGAGGAGGGGAACACAGGACAGTTCTTTGTTTTTCACTCTTAATAAATTAATTTAGTAGTTAATAAAAACAGGGGTTAAAAATCTGCTGTGTGAACCACCCAAATCACAATGACCTTTCTTTGAACATGAGCTGTCGAATGAACAGCATAAGCATGGCTCATATAAGACCTCAAAATTTGTTTGCTTTTGCACCTAATGCCAGAACTTAAACTCTGTTCTCCTAAGGCCGAAAGGCTAATGTATTAATTTACAGTGTTATGCAGCTGCCTGTTTGGTTGAGGTCTTTTTCTTCTCACAGAAGGTTAATTTCCATAAAAGGGATTTGATTTGACTGGGCTTGTTTGGACAAGATTTTATGGGATTTGGTTTCAGTCATGGTGTCTGATGTCTCTTTGCACAAAGAAATACAGCACAAGGACAGAGAATACTGTTTAATTTTTCACTAAACAAGCCTATCAAGTATCTTTTTGTATTAAATGTGTGTGTAGGTATGTTGTCCTGGGCTAGTGGAGTATTTTCCTGCATCTAACACTTAGCAACATTATGTTAACCTAGAACTCTTTATCACTCTGGTCTTTGTGGTGTCTATTTTCAATGGATACATGGCAGAAGATAAAAATGATTGAACTGAATGATAGGTGGTAGGAACCAAATAGTTCCACTTATCAGGGCCTGGGTTCATAGTTATCTGGGGGAAATATTTGATTGCTACAAAGTCACTGTGGAAGATTTCCACAGTCATGTGCTAAAAGTGAGGTGACAGGCACACAACAATCCCAACAAGACAAACAAAGTTAAAGTAGTTGATAGATACGCACTTGATCAAGGCATATGGCTCTTGAAGAAGCTGGTTTGTAATTAGAGCTGATAAAATCGATTAATAAAGGTGAAAAAACCTGTCAATTGTCATTACTCACATTCCTTTGGTGTTCTGGGCTCTCTAGCATGCAAGAATCAAAATGTAGAACAAAAATTTCCATCAAGAACCTGTAATATAACTAAAATAGAGGAAAGAAAAGTCTCAAAGCAGTAAACAAATTAATCTTCTTTAACTCTACTGATGAAATCCAGGTTGAATTCAGTCCTCTACAATCTTGCTGAATTTAAAGCCATCTGCAGGGGGGTAACTAATGGCAGCATTTGCCCCTGCTACTCATATAGAAATACATCTTCATTTGGCACAATCCTGCAGAGGTGAAAAACGGCAGCACTTTGTGAGCTTTACTGAGCCAAAAGGTTTAAAGCAGCTGACAAACGTCATAAGATATTGTTGTACCAGTTTGTATTGATTGTGCTGGAGGGCACCTCCTTGTGGAAGAGGATTGATTTTTGTGTGTTTTCACAAAGAGATTTTAATGGTCTTTGTATTTGCTGTCGTGTCGCAAAAGCCCACAAGCAAGATATGTCTGATACCACAACTTTAAATGGTCAGCCCTTCAGCCTCCAATAAGCATCAGCTGATACTGTATAAAATCATCTCCAATGCAGTTACACTGAAAACCAATTTTTGTATAGTTATAAAGGCAAATTACGCACTCATAGCAAAGAAATCAGTGCCATCCAGGAATTAAATTAGCTCAGCTTCAGAGAGAGATTAAGAGAAAGGGTACACAGTTTCTGATTCTTAGTTAAGAAGGTCAAATTCTTTCTTAAGCTCATGAAAATGTGAAAGCTGTTAATTGCAATCATTTGAGTCATTGGATAGAAAATCGTTCCTAGAGTTTTTTTCTTTTGTTTCTTTACTCAGACATTTCATGCCTCTACCATTTACCGAAGTAAAAATTCATGGAGAAGAAATGACTAGCTAGTTAACTTTTTCAAATTTGGGCAGAAAAAGCTCTGCAGAGAGCGTGTTTTTTCATGCCTTATATATGTAGGCATGGTCAAATAACTATAATATTCCTAAAGGCTTATCATAGATCAGTGATACTACTATTAATACAATAGTAGTTCTCTGTATAGAGAACTCCTGTAGAATTTAGCAGGGTTGAAACCATTAGGTTTCTATTGACTTTAATGTAATATAAAGAAGTTTGAATAGTGGAATGCAAAATAATGTGTACAGATTTTTAAAAAACATCTTTTCAATAATAGGATAACTATAGTAATTTTCCAAGGGTGTGTCAGAAAATTTCTGTTCACTTTTATTGTGCTTTTCCATAAGATGAGGAAATCCTTTGAAATTTCACGTCCAGCCTACCATCAGGTGCCACCTCTGTTGGGCTGCAACGAAACATCTGCTCTAGCAGAACGAAGCCGCTCGTTGTCCCAGCTCCTCCAAACAGTAAGTGGTCACTTGTGGTTTCCCACGACTGCGGTAGGTGATGCTCCTCCTTGACTCTGTAGTAACTGCTGGAACTGCTGGGCTGTTGCAGGTGCCATTGCTCAGCCATGACTGTGCTTGCAGTGCACGCCAGGAAGTGCTGAGCCCTGTATCCCAGTGGCGTGCCAGTACAAATATTCTCTTCTACTTCCATTCCTCCTGTAGTTGTAATTCTCACCTTTTTGCTTTATGTATCTTATTATAGGCCTGGAACAGGAACCAAAGTTTTGCCCCAGAGCTGACAGGTAGTGCAATTCTCCTGTCGCTGCTGTTCTGATTTGGCTTTTAGGCGCAGCACCAACAGTGCACATGCCTAAATTAGTTACCCGAAGTCAGATAGGGAAAATATGCTCTGCTGCTTTATTTTTTGTTTTGTCTTAGCGGTGCTCACAAAAGCCTTTTGAATTTTCTGGAGGTGTATATGTGAGTTGCATCCATTATAATGCAAATTACAGATTAAGCCCAAATCAACATGGAGGTAAATAAAATTAATAGGAATATTTCTGCTGACGTCCATAGTAGGTTGATCTGAGTTAATAAGATTTCTGAAGTAAAAGCTGTATATTCATGCAGTGTTTTGTAAAGTGGGGTCTGGAATCTGTTTTTTACTGCTGCTGCACTAAAAATAGCGGTGATGTAATGTACTTTGCAAATACTGAGCTTTACTGTGGAACCTACAGTTGTAGCTTCTAACTTTTTCTAGTCTGTAACTTTTATTTGTAACTCTCCCTGCATATTCACACAAGAAAAGCTCAATGCTTAAGTGTTGGGAAAAGTAAAAAGCAAAGAAATGAGAAGATGGAAAATGTTGGATGGTTCTTAAGAAATAAAGATGGCTTCTATTCAGAGTAAATCAAATTAACCTGAGTTTAGTTGCTTGTTTGTATAGAACATTGAAGATGTGAGGGTGGACAGAAAAAGTGTCCTTTTTTACTGAAATATGAACCTGGAATATTTCAAGACAAATCATACTCTGGTCATTATCAGAACTATCAAGACTATTTTTTCCAGAACAGATATGCAAAGAAAAGACTGCTTCTTTTGTACAATACGGATCAGAAAAGTAGAGAAAAGAGTAGAGAAAATGTGGAAGACAGACAAAGAGAGAATGAGTAACACGACTTTGTGAATCAGCGAGTATTGGCAGTGCTCCTTAAACTCTTAACCAGCTGGAAAAAGTTGGCTCGGACTGTAAGCTTGGATACAGAATATTTATATTCTGCAGGATAGCAGAATAAAAAAGAAAATATATTAACTAATTGTTTGAAGATGAAAAGAAATTATAAGGTTAGCTAATATACATATAAAATTCTTTATTTATACACTATACATTGTATATTTTATATTTTGTATCTCGTACATGGGGAACAACTACTATCTCATCCAAGCATGTGAATCTTGATTTCTGGTGCAAGATGATGGTAAGGCTTCCATTATAGTGCAGTCTTCATCTTTCCTTCAGTAGTTTTTTTGGGGGGGAATGAAAGGACAAATTCATTTGATAGAGACTAGCTGAACAGCAGAAGAGTATAGAAGTGATGAGGTTTTTCCCATACAAACCCTGCATGAGAACATTCTGCCTCAGAGTTTATTTTGAAAGCCTGTGGTGTTGGTTTGTGTGTATATATATATATATATGACACAACCAAGAAGTTTTTAAAAAGAAGATGCAATGTGGGAACAATGTTGACATTTTGGGATAAAAGCAATCAGATCCAAAGAGCTTTACCTAATTAAAACAGTGATTCTTAAAAGTCAGGTAAAGGTGTTCAGGGATCAACTGCATAATTCTGCCACTCAAGGAGTACAGAAACCTGATCACAGAAGCTTATAAAAATCATTAATTAGAGGCAGAAAAATACTGTATGTGGGTTATCTCACCAAGCTCTCTGTTATGTGACTGTTTCATACAATATGCATTCTACTTTTTTTAAAACATATCACTACTTAACTTCCAAATCTGCCTTTAAAAACAATCCTGAGTAACTGAGAAAATATTCCCATGCAAATATGATGATTTATTCTTAGAATTAGTGTGGAATAGGTAATGACAGCTAGGTAATGTGTTGTGTTTGTATAGCTGATACTGCTGTAGAATTTAACAGCTACTGTTACAAGTCTGAAATAGACGTCAGCTCTTTTCTTATGCAGTCATCAAACATTTCCTGTGATCTTGTACAGAATCAAAGAAATCCCTAGCCATCTCTTTCTAGTCCATCTGCACAGTCAGAGATGCAGCTGGATTGTGGTTGCAGGACCTTGCAAAGATCTGTATGTGTATATCAGCAGATACGTTTCTCTGACAGGAAGGTAGAGTGATGGCAATTACAGGTCAACCATCTGAGAAAAGATGAGAAATGAATGAGCCCAAGGGCTCAATTCTTAACCCAGAAACATGAGCACGTGTGGTTGGTTTGCTGTGTTCCTTGTCAGTTTAACTCTTTTGGTTGTGTAACGTTATGAATGATGCAGTATGTTTTCATACTTAACAGTGGAATTTCTTCCTAGATTATATATTTTCACTTTGGTATGAAAGACTTTAGATGGGTGACTTTTCTTTAATGTTTATTGGGGGAAAGTATGCTTAAAATTTGTTGTCAACTATTTGTCGCATGAACTATAGACAGCTAGGAAAAATGAAGGAGCCACAGTGCTGTGTGCCCAGGGACCTGTCTTTTCATTCTGATCTTTACCTGACCCACTTTACAGGGATGGCCATCGTATTCATTTCTCTGTGCTCAAGTTCTCTGCAAAATGGGAGTAATTGCATTGATCTGATAATCCCAAATATTAAGTATAGCAATTGATTATTCAGCCTTCTACGAAGACTAAGGTTTTCCAGAAATGGCTCAAGTGATGGTCAAGGGAAGAGACCTAAGCATCCAAGAAGTACTGAAAGCTCAGCAACTTTTATTAAACTGTTGACTGATTTTTGGAGCATGGTGGTTGACATTCATAGGACGTGTTAAGTGTATGACCAGAAAGGAAAGGCAGAGGACTGACAATCAGGGGAACAGAGAAACATGTATACTTTCGTAGAGATTATCAAGGGGGAAACAAAGGGAAAATGAAAGTGGAGTGACAGGGAAAGTAAAGAAAAGGAGGAAAGAATCATGCTGTGACTAGAGCCATAGGAAGAATAAGGGTTGCTGGAGATGGAATAGAGGTTAGGAGAATATCTAGAAAAGGCTAAGAATGGAGGGAAGAGAACTAGAAGGTCCTAAGGGAAAAAGGCAGAGACACATGACCAAGGAATCCTTATTAATAATTTCTATATAGCCTTGCAGCAGTTTGTGCGCAGAAATACTTACCTCCTGCAGGAGGATGTGATGTGGTTGTGAAAAAGCAAATGTGGTTCTAGACTAGATCAAGGAAGTTATCACCATCAGAAATTGAAACCATCAGTCTCATTGTTGCGTTTTGATGTGTTGGTTATGTACTTCCAAAAGGACCTGTAACTATGGGGGATGCACAGAAAGAAATACTCAGCACCCGTTTTTTCTAGATTGGTCACAGGACTGGAGAGCCTGTTATGTGCCAAAAGACTCGAATGAGCGGTTACAGCAAAATGGCATATGATTAGCATCTATAAATACTTTCTGTGGTTCTAGGCAGCAGCTAGTGCCTCTAATTGCTCCTTGGTTCTTGCTCCTCTGTTCCTAGCTCTAGTCCTATATGGCACATAGTATCTCTTTAGGATGCTGATGGTGTAAGTGACATTTTCTAGGTGGTGCATCTGCCACTCTGCTTAGGAAACTGAAAAAAGCACCATAATATGACTCATTTAATGTTAAGGAAGCTTTTGGCTTTATCATCAGCAAATTTTACTGACTCTCATATATGCAGTAGATTTAGTTGTATAAAAGCTAAATACAGAGTAGGACAGCATTGTTAATGGTGGAGGAATGCTGCAATTGTGCACGATGTATAGTTTTTCAGCTGAGCCAGTTGTGGTGGAATCCAGGTAATGAAATACTGCAGAAAGCTGCTTGAGACAAAAACCTGCTGAAATGACAGGAGTTCAAATAGAATTTTAAAAAGAGAAATACTGCGATTCTGAAAGTTACTAGAAGTTGCTACTAGCTAAATGAGATTAATTTGGTCTCAAAAGTATGTATTTGGAAAGTAGAAACCCAGCAATATTAACCTACTGGTTTGTTACACTTTCAATTACTGTAGAGCATTCCGGGAAAAAAAAGAAGTTATATTTAAACAGACCACGGGAACTAATTTGTAACTAAAACACCGATGATGTTTGTATGCTTATTAGCTCCTATCATTTCAGAGGAAGATTAAGCTTTCCACAGAACCTATAAACATTTAGTTTGTTGTAACTACAAATTTTAATGGTTGAAAACCAGGCTCATCCATCTGGTGGAGACCAGCAAAACAAATACCTTGAGTTACCTGTACAAGCTGCTTTCTCTGTAAATGTAGTTCTGAACAGGCACAACAAGAACTGATAACACTGCTCATTTTTTAGACTGGATGTCAAATTTAGGATAAATGATGCTAAAAAATATTGTAAAATGGTCCCTGGCCTCTGTCAGTGCAATAAAATGATCACAGCAGTTTTTTCTCTCATCAAAGCAGATGGCTTTAATGATTTTTCAAGCCATGCTTAATTCATCTGCAAACAACAGAGATCGGTTTGCAAATGTGTACTGAAAGAGAGAGATGTTACTGCTCATAAATGCTCTGCAAGTTTGTTTTGCCCCATCATTAGTGGCAAATGGTGTTTACTTAAGGTAAATTATTTTTGTGAACCGTCTCAGAGTCAGTGTTGCAGTTGCAATAAATTACCTGCAAAATGAAATGAGCATCACCTGGTTAATTCACCTGATGGAATAAGTAAAATTATCTATTTTCTTTTGACTTAAAATTGCATTACAGAAATTATAGCCATCTTTCCGAAATACTTGTTTGCTTTGTACTATAAAACTGAATGTTTTATTTTTTTCACAATTTTATATTGTGAGTTTCTTATTGCTGTAATGTTGTTCTTTAGCACCAGGCAGACAAAACCACATGATCAATTCACATATGGGTTCATATTTAAAAATAGCTTTGTTTTTGTATAACATCAGAAGCTAGTCAGACAAGAACAATTGAAGAACCAGTCTGTATATGATAACTTCTAGGAGGGGAAGCTTTAAAATACACTGAGTAAATAAAAATGTTGATTCTGTCTTCTTTGTGTCCTTAGAAAAGGAAGTTCAGTTATTCCTAAAATTATGTCATTCCTCCATTTACCTAGTGACCAAACTATAACTGGAAAAAAATGTTTGTGTTTAATGAAACAATGGACATATTTCTGAACAGTGAAATTTAGTTCTGAAGAGGCTTTCTCCCATTAAAAACTCCGGATTTATCAATAGCTATGTTGCTCCAGGCCATAAAGAAACTGAAAATTTTGTTTCTGTCTATAGATATATATCAAATCTCTGAAAAAAACCCAGTTTTCTTTTCCAGAACAGGCATTTATCACTTATAGATGTGACTAATGTACCCAATTAGGCCATACAAGACTTGTTTTCTTTCTAAACTGATCTTAGTTGAAGTTAAAATATGTCTCATGATTTATGATTGATGGCTTGCCAGCTAAACCATTTAAAATGTAGCAAGAATAGACAAAGGTGTTGGGATGACACTGGCTATAATAAATAACATGAGATATGTGTTAAGAAAACTGTGAAATTAGATATTGAAGAGCATTGGTGCTTGGGGTTGTAGATGTTCTTGATTTCAAACTAGAATTATAAACAAAAGAAAGTTGTATCAAATCATTTAAAAGAAAGTTAGTTGCAGGTGGCATTCCTGTTACAAACATGATATGTTTCTTCATAATGCTGATCTTGTACAGTCTAAACATTCACACTCAAGCCTTATCAAAATGTTGATGCATTTATGCAATTAATAAAAATCATTTGGTTCCTTTCTATGTCATACTCTGTACTCTTCCAGGTCACTCCCATCTGAGGGTGCTGTAGAAAGTCATGGTCTCCACACTGCTCAGGTCAGAAAGGAAAGCTCAGAGCTATGCTGTCATGGAGAATTTGGGTGTGCAGAACACAGCTGATCTCAAGGGTGAGGGCACTTGACTGAATCATCAGCTACACAGAAAGGATTTATTGGCCACCCTCATTTCAATGGGTGGTTATGCAAAAAGCCTTTTCTAATTTCACAGAGCAGGTTTCTCAGACCTTAGCTTGCAGTCCTGATAAGATCGGCAGTAAGAGATACACATGGTTTATATGCCAATATAAAATTTTAATTAGGCAGACAAGAGAAGAGATACCTTCCAAACAACTTTCTTGTTTTGCTGTTAGGAAGAATATTTTAAAATTATCCTTATTTCAAAACCTTGCTGCTATAACATTATTCATGATGTCAGTTGTCTGGGAGGAAGACAGCAAGTCCCTACATGCAAAGTTGTGACATTTCTGAGTCACAGCAATTAGTTCAGTTATCTAACACAATACAAGTGAAAGTGAGAAAGAATGGGCCAGAACAGGAATAATCCACAACATGCCTTTCAATTCAGAGAGGGGGTCAGGGTTATAAAGATTGCATTCAAGATGTCAGCAACAGTGTTAGAGAGCATAATTTAGCAGCGACGTTCATGCCTAATGCCAGGAAAGCAGCTGGCATCCTACAAGTAATACACTTGAATAGAAGACAGTTCAAGGCATTCAAGACCTTTCTGAGAGGTGAAAACCTAGATGAAAATGCAGCCTCAGAGTATAAATGGAGGATCTGTCTAGCACTATGCTTCTGGCATTCTGTTAAAAAAAAAACAACCCACAACAAAAACCACAGTTGGAAGGTGGGAGGAGGGGATTGTATCCTGCTAAACTGTGAGTTTCAGTAATAAGGCTTCACTAAGAAAAGTGCAGCATAACTAAATTTAACATACATTCTAGAAGAGCAATCAAATCATATAGCCAGAGCTTCAGTGAATAATTCATGTGAAACCTGATGAGATAAAAGGACTGACATGAGAGAACACCATAAATAACATACTGTAAAAAGACTGAAGACCAAAGATCTAGTTTTTCATCAGCAGATATAAGGCAACATCCCCCTTTGGAAATGCTGGTTCTTCTTCACTCAATCTAGTCAACTTGCATTTTCAGTTCTCAGTTGGGAAACTGACAGAAGGCAAATTTCCCAGCAGACAAATTTAGTATTGCTAACTTGCTACGAACTCTATTTCTTGCCAATTATCTAATTTTCTCAAATTGACATTTTGCTGAACAGCATAATAAATATGGGACCTTCCTTCCATTCCCAGAGACTGTGAACACCACAACAACCTCTCTTGCTTGATCTATAATCCATACAGCACCTTTAACCATTTCTTCTCTTCTGGGTACACATCTCTGCCTCCTTCTGCTTTTCTTGATCAGGTCTTCTAGTTTTGAGAAGAGATATGAAAAGTGCGCGCACACACACATGCGCAGACTGCAAGACTGAAAAACACTTTGCTGGGAAAAATGAAGTTTATTTGAATATGTCTCTGCTGCAAAAGATTAATGGAAGTGAAGCAACACTTAAAAAATAGTGATAATCCAGCACTGCGATAGCATTTGTGGCTGCAGTGTATCTGCCTCATTGCCTAAAAGCCCACCTCTGTCTCTTCCACTGCTATATAGCTGTGTTGCTCTTACCTCGGAGTTTTGATTGTGGCATTATGGCTAGAACAGTGTGGGGTTTTGTCTTTGCCCCCCCCCCCACTCCTGGCCCTTGCAAGAACACCTGGGACAACTTTGTCAGTATGCACCAAACTGTAGCAGGGACAATCTCTGTTATTTCTTCTCCTAACCAAAAAGGACACCTATGCTAGTGTAGTTTACCACAAAGCTGTGCTAAAGATGGTTGTAAAATTTCTTTACATTGTAGATGTCTTATGCTATAGTGTGAATGTTCTCTGAGGTGCAAACTACACTCCTTCCCAAGCTTTTGCCTTAGTCAACATACTTCTGGCTGCATGTTGGGATGGGATGCAGGTGTGGTCCCTTGTTTTCTTTGTAAAGAAATACTGATATACAGGCAATAAAAAAGCATCTGTGACTCCAACAGGTTCCTTTGGTGTAAATAATCAGAAGACCAGGATATGCGGTGGCCTACAGAGTGTGTTTCCACTGGTGGGAAAGGGTCAGTTGGAGACCTCAGCGAATTGCGAACTATGCAGGTGCAGTATACATGCTGGATTGTTCTTGGGTTTAAAGTCAAATATGCTTATGTGCTTTACTGGACCAAAGCCAAGATGCTCAGTGCTATGCAAACCCAAAGCTCTTGTAGCATTTAAACTAGATCTAGTTACACTATTTCCCATTAACTATTAATTCTGTGAAAAAATGCAGATGTCACCAAAAAAAAAAAAAAGGTAATTTTTTTGCAGAAGGAAAAAGAATCAAAATTACATATATCATTATGGTATGATAACTCTTACAATCTCTCAACAAAATTTTATTTTGTTAAACTAAATCAAACTAATTTCTTTTCAGTTAAGTTTAATATTAAATAGCAGTTTCCGTTTTAGCTTTATGGGAGCAATAGTTCAAGAAACTCATCTTTGCATGGCCTGGGTGGTTTAGAGAGTTGTCTTGTCTATGTTGGAGAGTGGAATTCCACTTATACCAGATGCTTACAGCATCTCTGGAAATCCAAAAAGAGTGGAGCAGTATTACATGGCTCTGTGAGACATAATCAAACTAGACATAGTTTCATAGAAGAAAAAATGTTTGCCAGCTTCACTTCTACTCGTTATAATGAAGTATCATAATGAAATTAAGTTTGGTGCTGAAATGACCAGAATCAAATTGCTTCACCTTTAGTACCATGGAAGAAATGTTTTCCCACTATACTGTACGAATAGTTCTGTTTCAAGTTGTCACCCTGATTTGGAATTGTGATAAATGCTGACATATGGCTATTGCCTATACAGCATCTCCCCGCTCCTACTTAGCTCTCAAAACCTTTTCTTCCTGGCCTGTCAGAGCCATTGCATCTTAGTGAACATTTTCTAAAACAGCAAAATGGCCTCCCACAGCCTATATGGATTGCTGTGGTGGGCCAGTGTCTGGTTCACTGCAGTGCAGTGGTAAGCCACAATGTCCCAAGAGATACTGGACTTTCTGAAATGCAAAGCTTGCATTTGTCATTTTAGTCTCCTTCTTGTACGTTGCCCTGAACAGCTCGGCCAGCCCCAAGAAGGGCCAGAAACTAACCTTGATTAACCATTGGATTCATTCATTTGGCTGTTCCTTCAGCTGATAATTCTTTTCTTTATTTTGTCTGTGAAGTTATTTCCCAGGCTTACTATTTATAATGCATGTAATGTCCCCTACTGGTGGTTTATTTGTGGAGTATAGTGGTACAAAAATATGTATTAGAAGCAGACAATATTAGTCCTAGACGTGCTAGTTGTCTCTGAGTTTTATTGAGCAATTGTTTCTCTTGCCTGCAGGCACTGATTCATTACATCCCAATCCAAAAAATAACCTTGGATTTCAAATAAGTAACTGAGGTCAGAAATTTGGCATGAAATGCTTAAACCAATAGCGGAGGAAATTACTTTATTACAGAGTTAGGCTGATATTTTCAGAGGCAAGAATAACTCCCATTAACGTTGTTGGCAATCACGCAGCCTAATCCCAAGCACGTAACTCAGAAAACTTCCCCCTGTGTGGACAACTGTTCTCAATGAGTTTCTAAATTTATAGAAGCCTCAAAAGCCCATAGACTCTATGTTTTGTTGTTAGAGTCTACAGTTAACTCCCAAAGGTGGGACTCCAGCATAGCAGCAAGCAGCATTTTTACTAGGCCAACAACGTTCAGCAAAGAAACGTTAACATGTGTATATTATACGTTCTTATTTTTACACATAATTTTCATGATTCCTTTTTAGCTCTATTCCCAATAGATGTCTGAAGCACCATTGCTCTAATCTCTACTGACTAAGAAAACATGCAGTAGATTAGGCAGTAGTAATGATTACCAAGTGCGGGGCCCCTGCTGTTAAACTCAAATGACAAGCTCATCACGAGCTCTGTTTCTGATGTTCAGCTGCTTTACTTCATTATTCTCCAAGAAGCAAAGTTGGCAAGTCACCACCCTGCTCTGAGAACAGTGACAACATAACAAGAAAAGTCAAGGCTTAAATCATGATTTTCAAAGCACAAAAGCTTCCAGCAAAATGTCGTTTTGGTTAGTGTTTTCTTTTTGTAACTTTCAAGGACAGTATGAAAATGACTTATAAAATAAGAGCAACAACACTAACAAGTTGCCATGACCTATAAGCTTGTGTTATAATGTCTGTTCATAGCTCAAACAATCTGGCTGGAATCTGAACGCAAGTCAGGCTCACAGTACTGCCACGTCCTGGGGTTCTCAAAGGAGAAGTTCCTTGTGGAACAATTTTGTTCTTGAATAACAGAAAGTTGCAAAATCTGTTAACATGTCAGAAAGAGAAGAAGCTGGAGCAAGCATCTAAGATCTGGATATATCCTGAAGAGACTCCCATTTTCTCAAGGAGGTGAGGGTATTACTTTCTTTGCTGTTTTGGTTTTGTGATTGCTGTTAATTCTCTTTGGATAAAATTCAGCCCCTCACTCTCCTCACCTTCACAAAGACAGAGCTTCCAAGTTGCCTGTTGAGAAATCTTGAGCCAGAGAAGCTGGCAGCTCCTCCACGTTTACTGTCTTCTTGTTTTGAGACCTCAATCTGTATACATTCATATGTAGATAGATTAAGTATATTCCAGTGGCTCCTGAAACATTGGTCTGCTTGTTGTTGGCAGACAGCCCCTGTATTCAATTACCATAATTTCTTCCTGGGAGGGAAAATGTGGAAGAGAGACAGTACCATCTGCAAAATGAATACATAAGTAAATAAAATGCGCAGAACAGTCTTCTGAAATCCTCACCTTCCTCTGTCCTGGTTCAAGCAATAAAGATTATGTGAGCCGTGAATGATGGATATGCCTCATCTAGTATCTGGCAACATGGTTGCGTTCATTTGGCATTTTACTATGAAGACCAACACAAAGATATGATAACCAGGAGTGCCTAGGATCCCAGCTTCCTCCAAGGAGGCAGAGAATCCTGTTCACTGATAGTGCCTAGGTGGCACCAAATCTCTTGGGGGATTGGTGTAAAACCAGTCCTGAAGCTGTGTGCCCTCTCTTTGGTTGGTGTTTTGGGAAGGAAGAAGCAATGGCTACACAGAGCTAATAAAACATGACAGGAGCAGATCTGGTATGGCCTACAGAGCCAACCTGATGGTGACATGAAGCAGGAGAGGACACCTACAGGGCTCAACCCAGTTTGTGAATGAGGATAGTGGTGTGTTGTTACTGTTGTTGTCTGGGTTTGGTCAGGATAACAGAAAGGCTATTTAGTCTTGATAAAATGAAAGGCAAATATTTGGAGTGAGATATTTGTCTGAGAAAGACAAATAGGGTGCAGATGATGAGTTATGTATGGAAGAAGATAGGAAATCTGTGTAAGTCAGGCAGGACAGGTGGGTAGGCAAGGGAAAGTGGAAGAAAAGCAGTTCCCAGTTGATGGTTGGGAGGACAGAGAAGATAAAATAGTGGAAGGGAAGAGGGGACATGGAAGTCTTTATAGAGAAGGGAAGTGAAGATTCAGGAGTCTCCAGTCTTTTAAACTCCATTGGGAGTTAAAAGGTAATATTGGCCAGAGAAGTAAGGTATTGCTGTGGCTGATCAAGCTATCTTCCTGCAAAATGTTTGATGAAAAAATAGACATGACTCCAATAATGTTTTGGGTTTTTTTCCAGAGAAACCATTTAGAGATGAATTTTCACGTTGCTATTCCAAAGAAATATCATTTTTTGAAGACTCTGGGAAATGCAGAAAGTCTGGGGTTTGACCCACTCATTCTTATACTGGGTTTTAGCCATGTTGTTCTAGAGGGGACATAATATTTTTACATTAGGAGAACCAGATACTATTTCTTACTAAAACTTCTGAAATCCTTTCATTGTAAATTCTTCATTACTTTGATAACTGCACCCTATACAGAGGCACCTTAAGAAAGAACTGTATAACCAAAGAGTCAGTTCTCTGGCAACAAGGTTAGATGAAATATTTACTGTATACCTGTGGTAAGAAAACCACTTTAGTTATATTGGCATTTTTATCTTATTGTCAGTGTACAGTTTAGATTTTTTAAAAGTGGAATCTATTAACCCTGTGCTTCAGCTTTACTATGTGTACAAAGAAAGGTAACGCAGAAGGACCTCTCTGGACTGAATACATAGCCCTGCTTGTGACAATCGCCCAGCTTCTTCCTGGCAAGGCCAGTCCTCTCTGTATTCATTTCAAAGCTGATATGTGCAAATTGCTTTGCAGTGGTAATAAATATATTCCTGGTAAAAGGGGAAAAAAGTAAATTGATTTCATCTTGAAAGTTGAGGGTGGTGAGGAACAGTGCAGGCCTATACAGTAACTTTCTAAATTTTGTTGCTTCTAGGAAGATAATTCAGGACCCATGACTCAATCTTTAAGATACTGTATCACTAGGTTTTTAATAAGCCTAATTAAAGAACGTGTACTTATGAATAAGCCATCCTAATAGGCATGAGCTCAGATGTATAGCTGGAATGAAACAAGGTGTTATGGGCACCATGTTTGGAAACAGATCAATATCAGTGTAGGGGTGATTTTCACAGAATCAGAATGGCTGAGGTTGGAAGGGGCCCCCAGAGGCCATTTGGTTCAACCTCCCTGCTCAGGTGGGACCATCTAGAGCCAGTTGCCCAGGACCTTGTCCAGACAGCTTTTGAATATCTCCAATAATGAAAATATTTAATTAAGTTTTAAATTTAACTTCTGCATTTCTGAAAGTGCTCCTCCCATTCCCCTTCATAACTGTTACTGAAGCAGCAGGCTGCACACTAACGTGTACAACAAATCACTGGGAACTCACAAGTAGACTCAAAAGCTTTGGTGTGAGCATGTATTTACCCCATCACTCAGCAGTGAGTTTCCCAGCAGTGTACAGCAAGCCAAGGCCACAGGGCTGCCTATCTCCCCCCCCAGCCTTTAAAAATAAAGCAGTCTTCTGCTGGCTCAGCTCCATGAACTAGCTCGCTGTCAGATCACAGAAACAGCAGCATAGGTGAGAAGGAGTGAAACGGTATGGCTGGGGCAGAGATGAGGGGGAGACACGACTGTGGTAGTTTGAATATGACTTAACAGCCCCATACATGTGATATAATAGGGAGGATTGAAATGCTATGGAAAAAGATGAAGTACAGATTATTCTCATCTTGGTACATGTTGATGAAGAGCTGATTCCTCTCTCAGTCCACAAAGCGCCTTTGGCATCTAAGCAAGGCTTATATTCAAGTATCTTTACTGAATTTTAAAAATAGTCTATTGTAATTGCAGGGTAAGGTAGAACACAGTATAAATAACGATGGTAATCATATTGATAGCTACGTCTTTCCTTTCCAAACTTACTATCTTCTTTGGTTAATACCCTTAGGTTTTTATTGTAAGAGGTTGAGTATTTTTCTTCATAAATCACGGACAAATTGAAGCTAAAGTATTTTCTCTCATTCCATGTCATGCTCATCTACAAGAGTCAAACTCAGTGACTTCAGAAGTAACAAATTATGTTATTAACGTAAGTGAGCAAACATTGTAAGAATATGAAAATGGATTAGACCGAAGTGATTGTTGAATTTGCTGTTTCAGCTGTTTTGGATTTTATCAGAAGAAATTTGTGTATCTTTTCTCTCGTGCCATGTATATTCTAATTTTTTTCCCACCTGTTATTTTTTTTATAGAAGCACTGTTATATCAACCACATCACTGTTCAATCTAAAGCCCTACATGGGCAGTGATTTGTGAAGGATTACTTGAAAAGCTTACAATATAATTGCCTGAAGGAAAAAAAAAAAAAGAAAAGGAAGCAGAAAAAAGAAAAGCTTACAGTAAGGTAATGTATACTGGTAATATCAAATTGATTCTACATGCAGCGTGTCAAGCCTGCTGCCTTTGTAGCAAAAAAATATTGTTTCAGTTACTGTATGTCAAAGAGCAATGATCCATTTGCAAATAAGATTTTGCTTTAAGCTGTGTCTTACACTGTGTGAAGATTTCATACAAAAACTGATAATAAAAATAAAATTTGGAACTGCCATTATTGTTATGCCTGGGGTAAAGGGGCCATTTTGAACTGATGAAACCAATGAAATTTCTTGTCGTTATTAGCATACCGGCAGTACACCTGTATTTTCATCCCCTTGCATAACTAGATACTTTATAAATCCCAAGGCTTAATCATCCAAGCTGGTGTTCACTGTGTGCCTGACCAAGACAACTATGTACCACCTTACTCATGTAAGGAAAACAGGTAGAATAATCACACTGATCTCTCTAGCTGTACTATTGTAACCGCCTCAGGTACAACTTACTTGCAGTGAATTGAAGCTGACAGTGCCTCAGTTGTGCTCAATTCTGCACAAGCGCTGAAGTGCTGTAGCTGGAGGTAAGCACCACTTTATGCATCATTCCTGTAAATATGGGGGCTGTTAGAAATGTAAGAGAGGTGTATGCAGTAAAGCTGATGCATGCAACTGGAAAGCATATTTGTAGGGGCAGTCAGGCCATTTGAAAAGTGAATGCCACAGGAGGAGTGTAAGATTCGGTCCTCCCATTACCTGTCCATGCAGCACAGTGAAACACTGATGCAACGTATTATGTGCTCTTTGTCTTCTGTGATGTTAAATTGTCTTTCAAAAGATTTGTGTAACTTCTGTTTGTATGAAACTGAAATATGCTGAGCTTCACATGCATTTCTGCTCTATGGGACAATCTTTTTTTTTCCTTTAGCTAATTTTTTCTTTAGCACTTCTTCATACCAGTGTCCAGACATCATAGGTCTTAGGGAGAGCTGTTGTAAACCTTCAGAAACAAAGCTGGTATTTACTGCCTTCCTTGGTTGTGCCAAGGATGAGGAGCAGGGACCTGACAAGGTTCAGGACTCTCCTGCTAGAAGGGTCAAAGGGGAAATCTAACAGGATAGTCTATGGAAAATTGGACTAGCTTCTTGTGACATTTCTGGAGGAATAAGAGGATAGGGTGGGGACTTGTGCTACCTGGGGATCCCTCCACTCTAGAAGTCGCAACCCATAGACTCCAAACTCTTTCTAAGTGGCAGGTACAAGCCTGTCTTCCTTGGGACCTGGCATAAGCAAAAGATGGAGTCATGGCTTCTCTAGTCTGTTGCTGTAGTTTTATGCCTAGATCTGATCTTTTTTATAACGTCAGAGTTCTGTAATCGCAACACTTTTTTTGTATTTCTTGATGCCTTTGATAGGTTTTGCTGAGTTGCTAGTCTCCTTGGCCAGATGCTCCGAGGGATTTATGTGCCACCTCACTTCAATGAGCATTAGATACCTAGCTGCAGGCTGGGCACACAAACAGGTTTGAGGACTGAGTACGTTTCCTCTGCTGAGTACCCTTTGTTGGGCATGCCTTTCAAGTGATCCCTGCCTTTCCCTACTTCAGGCTTCAGCTGTGTGTTTGTGTGTTATGCTGCAGTGTTTACCCATTTGAAACAGACAGCCTTAGGGTATTTTACTGTAAGGTCTTTTCTGGTGAGCTTCAGATTGAGCACAAAGCAGTTTTCCTACTGACTTCACTCAGATTTAGGTTAGGCCTAGATGCTGGGGCGGGGCATATATATTTTAAGGATATAAAGTTCTGCAAATTCCTGCATTTAAGTAATGAGAAAGTAGGGGATGATCCTTTCAGACAGTTACCTGCCTCTTACGAGTGGTGTGAAAGTTGCTTTGTGTTCTGTGTGGTGCTGTACTGGGTACCTGAAAATGCTGGCTGGGTTATGCAGTGTTTTTAGTTCCTGAATATGTGCATGTAGGATGTGTCAGGATGGCACTCAGTGTCACTTGAAATTGTATTACTTCACATCAGTGGAGGTGCCCAAGCCAAGAGCTCCCAGCTTTCATCCAAGAGATTTAGAGATAGCAAGTATTTTGAAGGAAGGCCCTTCAACTCAGTGTTTAATTCCGCCCCTCCCCGCCCCCCTCCCCGTTGGTTTCACATAACCTAGGGCGGGGGGAGAGGGTTGACTTTATTGCATGCAACAAGTATCTGTGAACTCTGGGTTTCCTTAAAGGAGTTGCCCAGGGCTAAGTGTGCTGTCCAGGCAGAGAAAGTCAGGGAAGGATGGGTAACATACTGTGAGTGGCCAGCAAGAGACAGCAGAGAGAGACAGCAGTCTAGTAACTGTAATTCTTTGCAACTATAAAACCATCTGAAATTTTGAATGGACTTTTAAACATTTGTAAAGCTGTTAATGTTACAAACAGGCATTTGTTGCAGTGAAATTGAAATAAGCAATTCAAATAACTCTCTCTTGCTTCTAAACATTGATTGGCAGGTCTGAACTTTTGACAACCTAAAGATTAAGGTTTCTTCTTTGGAACCAGCTGATCCATTTCCCAAAGAACACAAAATAAACTTGAGCTAGAGGAAAAAACAGAAAAAAAGAAAAAGAAAAAGCAGAAAATAAAAGGAGAAAGAAGAAAGCAAAATAAACCTGAGAAACCAAGCTAAGTCTTTCTGGCTTCTGTTCTCTCTTTCTCCCCATCTCTCCCTACTTTCTCGCTCCACCACTTGACTGTATCGTACTGTGTTGCTGGTTGCTGAGGTGCTGCTTCACCTTCTGCAATGTTGCTTGATCTTTGATTTCCTGTGAAGCACAATGAATCTTACATTAAAGTGTGCAGAGTCAGGTGGTGCACCATCTGTTTCCCAAGCTCTGAAAACACTGAGTAACAGAGAGCAACAGAAAGCAACAGCTACACCAGTTTCATCAGAATATTCATATTCACACAGTTACAAACAAGCAGATGACTCTGTTTTCAAGCACAGAAAAGCATTTTAGTTTCCAAAAGTTACCTATTAAATCAAACATGTTGAGGTGTTTTTTAAAAAAAATTATTAAAATGCATTTAATATTCATTAATGTGGCTCAGTCATAAAATATGTTAACCAATTCATACTAATAAGGTGATTTGATGTTATGGAGACCATGTAATATAGACTGCAAAGTAGTTCCGATTTAACTGTATTTAATAGCATTGGTGCAAGTAGCAACCAAAAGAGCTGAACAGCTGCAGAGCTGTGGTGCTAACATAGTGAAGCACAGGTAATGCAGAAGACTGGTGAATTGCTATCTGCTGACCTATAACCCTTTTTTTTTTAATGTGCACTAACATTCTCTTACGAAAGTATTATGTGTAACTGGCTTGCCATTAGAAATCTCTGTGCTACCTTACTAAACAATGATTATGAATCACAGGCTACAACTATTTAACGGTATGTTTTCTCAACTGAGGTTTACTCAGACAAAAAAGAACTACCTTGAATGCCTTAGAATATGCTTATTGGTTGAGAATAATTCAGCTATAGAGTCAGAGTTGCTAAGACATATGCTTCTAATTCTTTAGTGTTCCTCTCCATATTAATGCTAGAACAGCTTAAGTCAGATTTACAAGAGCCCAAAATTGCTTTAAAACTACTTTGCTAAATATTGTGCTTATTATAGAAGAAACTAGAAGAAAGATTTATCACATTTTTAGAAACCATTTAAAAAGCTTCATTGATCTTCCTGCACTTTAACTTCCCAACATGCTTGTTTTGAAGCACTATATTACAGGGAGAATATAAACGTTTAAAAAAAAAAAAAAAAAAAAAGTGCTTCTGCCAAAAAATGAGGAAATCGGGGAAAGAAAGAAAGAAACTTGTTTCACACTGGTATATCTGTACCCTTTCTAATGCCCTCCATTTTGCAATATACGGCACAGAAAATAGAGTGTATCTCATGGCTAGGTTTGCCTGTTCCCAATTGTGCCCATGATTTGATGAATGATCTTGACAAAGTTACTATGTACTATAGTTTATCCAGATATGAGTAGGGACAATCATGACGATTTTGTGTATACAGGACCTTTGACTAAAAAATGTTCACATATTTTACAACCATGCATTTATCTTGCTTCATAACTACCTTGAAAGATTACATAGGATTACATATGTCTAGTTCGCATTCACATGTAGAGTTGTATAATCATATAATACTGAAGCATACTACTATTTGTATTATTTTACATATGTGCATATGTGTGTATGTGCTATACGGATTATATATGATGTGTATAAATGTAGGAAAATGTATACAAAACCCCCTTGTCATGAATAAGGTAACTGCATGGTTGTAAAACATTTGAGGATGTCTGCATCAAAGACATTGTACTAGCACAAAGAAAAAAAAAATCCTGCCTAAAAAAAATGCTGAGCCCCTCACTGTTGTACACAGGGCAATGGGGAAAAAAGTCAGATGACTTAAAAAGCTGACACAACCATAGTCTGTGGGCTTGGCAAATGTTGGACACAAAATTGATTTTGCATTGTCTGTGTTTGGAATGACTGATGTTGAGATCTAGCTGTTAGTGTGCAGAGGAGCTAAGACTTTTGGCAGATGGGGATAAACACAGAATATGAAAGTAAAATGCAGTAGGAAAAAACCCAGTTAAATCTGATTTTCAGCTTGGGCAGAGCTCAATGCCCAGCTGGCTCAGCCTTACGCTTCATGTCTAATCGGGATGATCAATTAAAAGATTTCTCATTGCTTAATGTGCAGGTATGTCCTAGATCAATGAGGCTTAGAAGTCCTGCAATCAGATGTCCTAAGCTTTTAACCTTTGATAATTGAGCTGTAAGAGATGCTTCCTTCTCATTCTTCTCCTTGAAGCCTTCAGGAACATGTGTCAGTTTATTCTTTGCCTGTTAATTGTTTATTTCAGTGTAAGAGAGTCTGACCCTGCGCTCACTGACCTAAACAGCAATATTTCCATTGAACTCACTGGATTTGACTGCACTGTTTCTGCTTGGGGGTCAGTCCTCTCTGAACCAACCTAAACACATAGGTGTCATGTATGCTGGAAAAAGCAAACAGCCCAGCAGAGATAAGCTGTTAGTAGGAGAGTAAGTCTGATGTTTTTCACCAGCCTGTGTAGCAATGCCTGTGAATATAAAGCATGTTGTAGAGATAATTGAGCTACCTCTAAAGGAGGAATTAGGAGCAGTCCAGCTGCAATATCTTCAAGTTGCATCCTGTCTAATTTATTTTGCTCTGAAAAGTAAATGAGGGATATCTAATCCAGCTCTCCTACAGCTATGGCATGGCTGCGAATTATTTACTCCTTCAGATGCAAGGAAGCACAGCCTCTCATCTAAAAACAGACTACTTAGGCAGAGTTTGGGCCATGAATTTGTCCACACTCCCACTGGAGGTCTGTGGCAGAACTAGGAATCAGGGGCAAAATACTGCTTTATCAAGGTGACTGGTGCCTTATTCCTGTCCTTTGTATGTAATGCCAGCTTTAGGCTGGCTAAGGATCCTTGCTGTGGGTTAAGAAAAGGACACCATCCTCCCCACCTCAGTCACACTTTTGTGCATGTAGGTTCACCAAACAGCATTTGGCTCGTTCATTTGGGGCCAAGTTTTGAAGTGATCTTGCTCATACCCTTTTGAGATTTGAGAATGATTTTCTGAACAACACAGTGATGACTAGGACAGTTAATGTTTTCCAATAGCTGGTCTCACAATCAATTGAAGGTTAACTGAACTGATTACTTTTTTCTCTTAAAGTGAGAGTGGAAGTGTGTGTGTGAAGCTGAATGGGAGCTTGTAAGTGCAAAAAAGTACTCCTGAGGGTAGGAAAGAGATTATTCTTTAGTTCATTCAAGGTGCTGTGGGATGCCAGCTTCTGTTCAGGAACTCCTGGGGTTGTGCCTTGCCAGCAGTTGCTATGGACTGGCCTGAACTGGGGAGCAGACACGTCTCGGGAGGGACTATGTACAAAGACCAGCCAGTTGCCAGGGTATTGGCACCAGCGGCAGCAGAAAGTGAGTATATGCTTCTAGGAGAATGTGGACAGAGTTGGGAGGGGGAGCTGGGATTGTGTGAGATTGGACTTGATGTATATATCTGTTTGGATTTAAAACTTTAACCATGTAATCTTTTTCTCTGCTGCTTTCTAAAATTTCATTATCTATTGCAATACAGGCCTAAATTTAATTTAATGCTGACCCATTGACTTGAATAGGTGATGGCTCTAAATTTCAGGGAGCTGAATTTGCCTATGTTCACATTTCCTTCAATTACAATGACAGCAGTTTTAATTTAGACTAATATTATCTGGTACATATTTATCTTGCTGCTGCCAACTAGGATCTCCATGGAGAACCTGAGAGATTGTGACATAATTAGTAGAGATAATTTCCAAAATGCCAGAAGTGAGTAAAATTGCAGGCAATCCCTTCTTGAATTTACTTGCCAATCTTTTTTGCTAAAATGTGTTATGATTCCTATTAGTTTAATATTTATGAAAAACTACAAAGTATTTATCAGTAGCTATACTCTGCATTAATCACATTTTTACTATTATACCTGTTTATGACTTCATTAATTGATTAGCATTAACTAATAACATTAAATAATGTTTCTATTTATTATTTTGTAAGTGTATTCATGTATTAAAGGCAGTTTGTTAAAGAAAGTGGCAGTGAAACATTTTGAGGCCCACATATCATCGAAAAGGATGATGCCCATCTGCCTCTTAAATATACAGTAGAAACTTGCAATGATAGATGCAACATGAAATTATCCCATAGCTGAAAAGCTGTCACGTAACAGATTTCGGAGCCTTGCCTGATACAAAATGCTAGCAATCTCTATCACTATGTACCAGGCTCTAAGCCCTAGCTGAGATTTTCCCAGACTGGACGTGTTCAGTCTGAAACATCAGAATGATACTGAATCACAGTTTAACATATATTTTCTTTGGTTTAGACTACTGCAAGGATCAGTCCTGCTCAATATGAGATTTCTGAATGCAGAAATTCATGCTAGGATCTATGCACTAATAACCACATTAATACAAACATAGGCTGACAACTGGCTTCTCATTGACAAGAATAGTAGAATTTTACTTCTTTTGACCAGATTAAGCCAAATGCCTGATATCACCCTGATATTTTGGAAGGCAAAATCACATCAGTTGTTCATTCTGTTAAATTTTGTGCTCTACCACCTGTGCTTAAGGAGAAAATTGCATTTAGTTTCAAGCCCAGTTGTGAATATGTATCAGTCAAAGTTTTTGTACACAGTTGACAAAAAACCTTGTTTGTCAAGATATGCATTTCCTTTATCCCAAGCTAATAACCAGTTTCATTTGCATCAGCTTCAGACGGTATGTGTGAAGCTGACACTAAGATTTTGCCTTTCCTGACTGAAAACAAACAGGTGAAAAAAAAAGTTAACCCCCCCACTCCCCACCAGTAGATTTTAGAGAAATCCTAACTGGATGGTGTTCATTTTGCTGAAGAAAATTCTTGCTTCATTTGTAAGACAGTTCTTCTTGACTTTGTTTTTTGACATGCCATATTATCTTTTGAGAAGACACAGCATGTCTTGACATTGATATTGAAGTATAGAAACTATAATACTGCTTTACTGAGGGTTGAGTTAGAGCAGCAATGTGTAATACATTGGCAATGCCTAATAACTTCTCAGCTATGTATATTCTTATACCTTCACATGTGGGTGGTAGCTTACCCATCAGCAAGAAGGCTACCATATGAGGTTACATGCTTTGCTGCTTAAAGTGCCTAAAGATAACTTGGAAAATTTGAATCTAGTTTTATTATATTTACAGCTTATTGTATTTGAATAGTAAGTGGGTATCTTTTTTTTTTTTTTTCCAAAAATTAAAAGGTATGGATGTCTTTTGACCCTTATATGTATTTGTTAGTGATGTTTGACAAATAACTAATTTTCACTGTACTTGCCTGATTTATTTTAATGGCTCAGGAATGTGAGCTAGCACTTGCAGCCCTCTTAGTAATAAGAATAGTGTTGGACGTGAAATAGGACGAAGAAAAATCATTTTTTCACCATTAGTTAAAGAGTTACAAAAATGCTTTAGAGCTGGGTAAATCTGATAAATGTATAAGTTGAAAAATTTCTTCAATATGAGCATAATTTTAAGTTCAAACAGAGGAATATGGGCTCCATTCCCCATTCCTACCACCAGCTGAGCTAAATGTTATAGTAAGCTGGAAATGGCAGACCCTTCATATTCAGGTTACATGGAATAACGGAAGGAAAAGACTGGTCAAACTCTTCAACTTGACAGTGGTTCTGTGAACTTGCCCACTGGTTTTCAGGAACACTGACATTACTCAGATTTCCTTAGAAGAACTGGAATGACCCAAGAGTCCTATATATTTGTGTGTACATAGGTATTTTTATTCAATATAAACCAGACATAATGTAGGACTTCACAGTACCATTTTCCAGATGTTATATAGCCAGTAAAACAAGTTGTTTTGAACTTAAACTGTTTACTCAGCTCTTGACATCTCTATGCGCGGCCACGACCACCACCACAAGAAAACACTCTTCCTCTGAAACACAGGTAAAGTAATAATATTTTTCTACTTGTCCTCCTGTTTCATGCTATACCTTCTGATCAGAAAGAAAGTAGATTTTCATGTGAAAAACCATCCACAGGTTACAACAGATGTTTGGCTTAGAGGCATCCTAAGAAATTTGCACCACAGGATACAAACCCACCAAGATTCATAGAAAGGGCAAGTCATATCAAAAGTTAATAGTATCTGATCAAATAGTGCTGGATTTTTCAGGAATAGTGTACTATTGCAGGTCAATACTCCCTAAATTCATAAGCTTTTAACATTGCCACGTGTGCTGCTGTGCTCTGCCCAGTGCTGTATTTTTTGTTCTTTGCAGACTATCTTTAATTGGAAAATTGTTTAATAAATCCTCACATTTTATCTCATCAAAGAGAGACATAGCGTGTGTAAATATTCATTACCACTTCATGTTTAAAACCACTTTGATAAATTAACTTCATAACCTTTAGAGAACAGGAAGAGACAGGAAGCCTGGATGTAACAGAGACAGTGCATTAAAAAATGAAATAAAAAAAAAAAAAGTAACTCAACACAGTAATTTGAAAATGTGCTTAGAAAGATTTTGATTGTGTCTATTAGTAGAAAGGAGATTCACAGCAGCTGTCTTAGAGGAGAAGACGAATTACCTTCTTGAACTGCCAATCTTACTCCTCTGTCTGTAGAAGTAGCTTTGGCCACTGCCTTAATATGGCTTTAAGATCACTGCAAATCTAACTCCTGTGGATATTTAATAACCACAAACAATGTCATACCGTAGGCAAGTTCAGCTGTCCTAGACAAGCAGCAGATAACACCTCTGCCTGCTGCCCACTACTCACACTTGCATACCAAGCACTAGTCATCTAAGACTTTAATGACAGCATGTCTTAATCCAATTTTGGCAACACAGTCTGGTGTCATGCAAAATGCTGTTACGATCATTTTCTTAACTCATTTCTTCAGTCCTTTAAAGGATCAAGTTTGCCCTTTCTCTGCATCTTTTCCCATGTTTGTTTTGTGAGCTCTGCACTGCTTGCCTTCACCTTTAAGGTTCTCCAGAGCTTGTCTCCAGCCCTCCATATCCTTCCTATTCACACCTGAGTCTTCACTATTCACTTCTTGTATCTTCAATCATCTCTGTGCTTTCTCTCCCTCTGCTCTTCATGCTGGGGAAAAACTCCCTGTAGCTACACAGCTACTTCATCATCCTCCTTTCACTCCCTCCTTAAAAACCTTAATAAATCTTAGCAAACAGCTGACAACAATTATGATGTGAATCTGCTTTTACCCCTATCAGTCTTAGTGACCAATATTGTCTCTTTTTTTCCCTTGTATTCCCCCATATGTCTGTATGTAGCTGTTCTCTCTTATACTCTTCAGGTACGTCTCTGTAATATTTGCAAAGCTAGCTGCAGAATAGACAGAAAATACTTGAAATAACTTTAAATAAAATGGCTTGGTCACGGACAGTAGTCTCATGTACAGTATAGACATGTCCTTAAATTGTAAGTGTGATGAAGCAGAGCCTGCTTTTTTGGCAGGAATAGCATAGTTTCAGTTTGTAAATAGGTCTCCTAAGTATGAAGGCAATGCAAATAATTACTAATAATGCCAACAAAAACCATCCTGGTTACCAGACAAGCTGATTAGCAGCTGAAGCGAAAGTAGAGGTCTTGTCTGTGTAAAGTGTTGAGAAACAGGCAAATAAAATATCCTACATCACTTTGTACCAGCCCTCTTCAAGGTTTGCTTGTGCTAATGCTTAACAGCATATGCACATCATGCAATTTCTTCTGGTTTAATTAGAGATCTGTGAGGAGTGAATTCTCTGGAGATAAAATCTTCTGCTTATCCTATCCACTAATTATCTGCTTTTTCTTTGAGCAGATATTTGATATTAGAATCTACTGTTCTTGAGTAGGAAAAAAGTTATTCTGACCTTTGATGTGACATAATGCATAGTGAATGAATAGAGAGAACACGATGAAATGTAGTTAGATAGGTCTTTGGACTGCTCAGATATACAGCACATAAATAAAAAGGATTATATGAGTAATCTTGAGGGATTGCTACCTTTTTTTTTTTTTTTTTAAATACTAGTATCAATTTAATTGCAAACCACTAGATGCTGTTATTCACAAACCAGTGAGGTTTGCTTTCCTAGCTAGTTTGGTTCATTTATTTTATTGCTGAAAAACATTGCCAATTGTTTTACAGTACAGTGGGGCATTATTGTTCCGCTCTCTTTCAGCATGGTGTGAGAAATATTTCAGATGCTGATGCACCTTAAAAGAACTCTTACAAAAGTTAGGAGGGTAGAAGGGCAAAAATAATTTAAAAAAAAGGTAAAAAGAATGGTCAATATTAGAAAGTTGGTACTGACACAGTAGCAGTGGTTAGCAGCAGCTGGGTGCTACTGTTCAGATGTTATCTGTCAGTTTTGGAGACGTTAATATTTCCACATTTTCCTTCACAATGCTGCTGTATAAATCAGGTTTGATTGTTGGTATAAGAAATGTATTCGCAGGGATCCTTGCTGCAGTATAACAGGTAGGACTATGATGTTGTATTAGAAATTCTTCTGAGGAAGACGAAACAAGAAGGTAGTACAAATTGTGGCCGGTCACCTTTTTTGCTGGTTACAGGCAGATTAAACAACCTGCGGTTCAGTCCTGGCCGTAAAAGCTCTGTTTGCTTTGCCCTCGGCCACACGCTGCTCAGCTGCGCGCAGCATCGAGGGGGTGGGAGGCAGCCGGCACCCCCCGGGCGCGGGGGCTGGAGCAGCTCCTGGAGCTGCTAATTTGATGCCCCCTCAGGCTGAGGAGGACATGGTCCTCCCTCATCTCCTCGGGGAGCGCCTCTAACCTCTAAGCTATTACATGTGGTTCCTCCTTTGGATATATTTTTGAAATAAAACAATGAGGTCTGCTCAAAGAGCAATTGCTAAAGCTTTCCTCAGGAGAAGATTCGGGGCTGAGGATCCCCAGTGGAAAGGGAGTGTCTGTCTGCTCACAGCCCGGACCTGGGAATCGAAATTCCAGAGAGGAGGGATTGCAGACATGATTGGCATTTCCTATTAGCTAGACATAGGAGATTCCCAGCTCTGTAGGAAGCTTCCCTTCATTATATGATTTTTTGGGGGAACATCTTTTCAAGGTGCCTAATTTTTCACATAAGTGGCTCTGAGAGGTCAGACATCTACCACAGGTCTCAGGACTCCAGCTGAGGGGTTAGAGGTGCCTGGGGCTAGCAATACTGTGAGTAGTAGCAACAGATTCTTGACCTCGGTCATGCTCTCTACCTTCACTTTGATTTATTAATTATCTTGGATCTGATAAAATGTGACTCTTTTCAAAGGTCTCAGGAAGATGGCATTAAGATACAGGGGACTTTTAGCTTTATTATTAGACAGTGTCAGATTGTTCTTACCCTGACAACTGAACTCTACATAGCAGTCACTGACTTCATACATTTCTGACCTCTCCTTAATATGCAGCACTTATGTAAACCAGGCAGAGGACCAAAACTGTACTTTCTTATGTAAGACTCTCCAGCCAGAAGCCTTGCACCAGTTTCATGCCTGTGTGACTTCTTGGACTTCTGAGGAGTTACTTCTAATACATACTGATCAGATGAGATCTAAATCAGGCCTGTAAAACAGCAGGTAATTCAGTTTGTTACCCTGACTTCTTTGTATTCCAGTATTTGTTATAAAGTTAATGTGTTTATAAGGAAGGCAAAAATGAATACAGTAAATACTGTAAAAGTACTGGAGAAGGAATATTTTCCTTTAGATGAAGTATGTGTGTATATATATGTATATATTATGAAACAGACTTGGCCACTTGAATAAGTCCCATGATACTTTCACAGAAATAGGAACATTAACAACAAAATCCCAGCATATTTTCACTCCTTATTCTTTCCAAATAAATGGTTTTGTACTTGGAAGTTAGAAGTGCTCTTGCCTGCACCTGGAGCCAGGCAGGTCTCCTAGCAGCCCCCACCAGCCAGCCTGAATTTTCAGGGATGGTATCATTGATGCTATGCATCATTGGCATATACAGAAATCACAGCTCCCAGTGAAGGGAACAGTTAATGACATTTGTACAGACAAGGCCACTTTGTCTGATAAAATGTAGATATCTAAATTCAAAAGAGGGAGTCAGTCTACTTTCCATCACTGCCTAACTCTGATGGCCAGAATGAAAATGGATAACTGGGACAGCAAATCTTTAGCTTATTGATTAAGGACATCAGCATGGTGCGTGCAAGATCTGGATTTTGATCTGTGTTCACTGGACTGTTTATGCCTTGTTACATTCAATGGTCTGGGTGAATAACAAACAGACAAATGAGACCGGACTGTGAGAACAGGCCCTGGTCTTCTGCTTGGGTAGGTGCTGTTAGAGACCACCGTGGGCTGCTGAAGGGCTGCATGTCCCCACCACGGCGGCACAGCTGCTGTGGTGGTCCCGGCACCTTTGGGACTCTTCTGTTCTGCATGGAGTCTTCCTTCTGGAGGTGCAGATGTATACTTGAACCCCTCAAAGACTGCAAAGACTGTGGGCAACCACATATGTGTTCTGGCTTGCTTACCCTCCTGGGCTGAGGGAGCATCTTCTTAGCAGGTGGGATGCCTACATTTTATTTATTATCGGTCTTCAGCACCACTTGGTGTTAAACCTGAGGCTACCTCTGCATTTAAGTTGGTGTCTAGAAAGCTAAGCCCTAGAATAACGTTTCATCTTGCTGCTGGAAACTGTGTAGCCATAACAGGCTTAGGCTAATGTACCTTGTCTAGTTTACCCAGTGTTTGAGCCAGATTGCCTTAAGCTACATAAAAGTATCTCTGTATCAGTTCGATGTTTGCAGCACAACGTGCTTAATTGTGGAATCCTCCACAGTCTTAACTAATTCAGTCTTTAATAGCAGATAAGATGAATCATGAATAACTACTTTTGTAATAACATTTCTGATTAAAAAATCCAAATTTTAGATCATCTTTTGCGATGCTGACCCAGCTACTCTTACAAAAAACACTTTGAAAAAGAACCTTTTTTACTATGGAAGAACTTGCAGAAGCAGAAAAATGTAAGAAAAGCTAGACAGACAGAACCTGCTGACACTGATATCCTTGGTTAGGAATCCTGTAATTTAGAAAATTAACTCTGCTCCAGCCAGAACCAGCAGAGGTATTAAGTCAATTATCATGTTACTGGCAGAAATCATGGGGAATACATCTAAACCTCTTTTCTTTCCTTCTCTCTCATTTGGGTGCCTATTCATGCATAACATGATAACTCTGGGGTGCAATTAATTTTAACATCTACAGAACTTAGTATGATAAAAAACATCGGCAGTGTCATGTGCTGAACTGAAGGTTGTATGATATCACCTTTATTGAGAGAAAAAAAAAACGAAATTAGCCATGGACACAAATATATTAATTAACTTAATAATTAACTAATGAAGTCATGTTTTCTGATAATGCATTCTACTACTCTGTCACTGTCCCAACTGTTTCAGATCTTTGGAGGACTGCCTAGCAGGAAAGGTGTTCAGTTCTGGGGAAGAATGGAGGGCAGATAACTCAAAGACAGCTAAGTATAATTGAAGTTGACTGTTATTCTGCTTGGAAGAATAGGAACTTGATTTACATGTTTCCTAAGGAGATGTGGAAGACATATTCTATAACTTAGGCTAATACATGAAGTAGCAATAGCAGTTTTCTCTATGAATATAAAGAAAATCCATCTATCATTGCTAAAATGTCAAGTTTTATACTCTCAGCTTAAAAATGATTTTATTTTCTTACCTTCTTTTGGTTACTAATGACAGAAAAAGAGGCCTGGCTCACTCCAGAGGTTCTTTTCAAAATAATAAAATAAAATGATGAATAGAAAACAGATGCAGTGATGAATTCTCTTTTTCTGGTTATGGAGATTGTACTACAGTTATGGCCATCTTTGAGGATGGTTCTTCCCAACTCAGAAGCTGCATGGTTCTCATTGTTATCCTGTAAAATAAACAGTTCTGTTGCACGCTGTCCTTTCAGGTGTAAGATCTGCCTTTCTAAAAATTTTTAAAGTGTTTTACAAATGTGTCTCTTTTAGGCATAACAGTGGCAGAGGAACAAACAGAGATAAGAACTGTGATCTAAACCATGTCAAATTACCTGCCTCTTTTCCCAGGAGATGAGAAAAAGCCAAGGGGTCTTCTCACCTCAGCAATAAGTTTTCCTCCACCATCCTGTTGTGAGCACTAAAGAGGTGTTTGTCAAAACTGCTCCCATCTTTCCAGCCTCTGCCATAATTTGTAAGGGGAAGGTCCAGCCGTATGAATGTATCTTACTCTCCTTTTCTTTCTTGAGACACAGAGGTGTATTTCATACTGTCCTAAGGGGACATGGTAGGATTAGTCATCTCTTGCTATATTGGGTTATTGTAAGTAACAAAACAATTATTTGCAAGGGCATTGGGAAGATATTAAAAAAAAGAGGAGAAAACAACTTGAGTTGTATATTGAACTAGGGCAGATACTTTCAAAAATATAATTGTAATAACAATTCTAATTATTTAAAACTAATTAAGATTCAGTCATCTTTTGAAGGACTAAGGACAAACCAACCATACCATATAGTGTAGTGCTATTTCTAACTCTACTTTTAATTTATTTTTTTTTTTTTTTTTAAATGCAAGACAATTATTGTATGGTTAGCGCTACTAAAACTATAAGGGCCAGATGGAGCTCTTCACTTGACTAAAGTCTGAAATACTAAGATTGAAGTAAATGATACAGTAAAAGCTTGTTAATTTTCATTCTGCTAATCTGCCCACTGCATAATTAACACACAAAAAGACATTGTCTTCTCAGATTCTCAGCAAGGATTTGATGTTTCAGTGTTGTAGTATGGTTTTGACTCATGAAGCATTTGTTAGTTTTACAAGTTATAATACAGAACATGTAGAATGGATTAGCATAATTATTATATAGTAGTATACATTATATTATTATATTACTGTATTATTACATTGTGTTATCATATATTATTGTAAATTACATGCACGTTATATATGTAATATTATTTTACACAGTAATTGAAATGTTAAAGTTTTTTTAAAAATGTGATTGCTGTTTCTTCTTTTATACAACTGTTTCCCTGCCATTAAATGAAGGCATGATGTACTCAGAAACTTCATCCCCTTCCCTGTGAATCCTCTCCAGCTTTTATTAATGAGATTGTTAGACCACAGACATGAATAAGTGTAGGGGTTAATGACAGCTAGTCTCATGCTTTCTTCTTTCCTTTCTTATGAGAGATATGGGAGACTACTTAGGAACTGTGTTTCCTGTTGCCCTAAGCAGACACAGTAGGACTAGTCATTCCTTGCCCTACTTATTGTTGGTAAGCGTGTTGTAGGTCTAGGCTACTAGCTAGGATATTGGGGAGATTTTCAGAAGATGAGAACAACTTAAGTTAGCTACTGAACTCTCATAGGTAGATTTGAAAATCATACAATTAAAATTCATTAATCTTTTGACAATATAAGGACAACTAATTTACCTGTGTAAAACATAATTGCTATGCTGTTATAAGACCTGATTATTATTGTCTTTAAGCCAGAATATACTTCTTCCCAAACTAAAATATTTTGATAATTTTCATTAACAGAGCTGCCTCCAGGGAACAGATCTGTATCCATGAAGCCCAAATTTTGGTGGCTCAGAAGTTGAACATAGACTTCAGTCCTTTCTCTGTATTTATCTGATTTCAGCTGATGATGGTTATTATTGTTCTTAATAATTCAAAAAATTTCAAGCAAAGTAAAGCCTGAAATATGACTCTGGTTCTTCCACATCAATTGCTCAATTATAGTCAGTTTCTTATTTTCTAAACAATGGCTAGAATGGTACCAAAAACATTTTGGAACTATTCTTCATGACTGTATCGTAAAGATAATTTTAAAATATCATGCCATGATTATGCATGAAGTAAAAAAAATGGGTGGTTTTTTCCACCATCCAGAAAAAAATCTTTTCAATAGCTCTACTTAAAATTGATGACAGCAGGAGTACTTATTCCGTTTGGGTTAAACTGTCTCTGTTTCCAATAGGAGTAATATTTTGAAAGCGCAATCAGAATATTAAGTGACATAGAGAAGAAATTTGATGAATTACAATGCACCTTGAGATGCAGTTTCAAAGGCATAAGCACAAAGAACATCAATAAGTCTGAGTGGTCATCATCTCTCTAGAGAACTACATGCTGCTGGCTTGCTGGCAGTATATGCCCTCTGCTAAAGAAACCGTTGACTGACAATGACAACCTTACTTGCTATCCACATTTTATACTGAAAGAAGTTGTGATAAGACAATCTATTTTGTCTAAATGCCCTGAGCCTCTATACTACTTGGGAAGCATTTTGACCACTTTGGTAAAAGATAGTATAGAAAGCATGCCTAATGTTATCAGTAACTTTCCACATGTGATTGGAAAAAGGAGCTTGAAAAAGTCCGTTCTGTTATGTCAGCAAGGTGCATTTTTTTGTTCCTGAATCAAAAATTAGCCTCTCTTGGTTCCAGGATGGGAAAGCCCCTTCAAGGGCTCCATTACAAATTTCATGCCAAATACTGTAGTGCTTTTAGGGACCTATTCAGCTGAAATTATACACCGGCTTCTATGGATCTGGCTTTTGTACCTAGATGAGCCATTCAGCAGGGGTACTAAGTAGGGCAAAAATGCATCTTTGCTGAAACAAGAAGGTGTCTCCCCACGTGGGCTACATGTGTGTATGTCTACATATACATATTCTACCTTCTATCGGTGATCCAGTAATCACAGTATTGCAGAAGAAATAGTGTTCCCAGGCAGCTATAAGAAACACGGCTTAATTTTAAAAAAGGACTCTTCTCCTTCAGCTAGCTTAATGATGGTATATTCCTTTAACCATTGGCACAGAAGCTCAGCACAGACACTCGTTCCCACACACTTGGATGAGATGCTGACCTATTGTACTCAAACGTGATGCACATACTGATTCTTAGCATGCCAACACTCATACCCATCTGCTAGCATGGCACTGTGCCCACCACAAAGGTGGGATGCCATTCTCAAGAGGCCTAGGTGCCAATTACCTATAGATCTAAAAGGATAGTTTAGAGAATACAAAAAGCGACACTTTCATTGTGGGTGTCCTTTCTGATGCCACAAACTAGTTCAAACATTGTTTGTGCCAGGCAAAATTTTGCTAATTCTGCCTTATCACGAGTGTCACCAGAAATACGGTCTTTGAAGTGATTCATAGATAAAATTCCAGACAGAAGAAAAAAAATTCTTAAAAATCTTGCTAGGCAGAGTCAGCAACCATAATGCAGAAACTCCCCCAAAGTTGCCCCTACTTTTAAAAAGAAACAATTAGGGATCTGCTGAAGGCATAAAAGCCAAGAAACAAGTATCTGGAGGGGGGAGCCACCACACCCACTGCTGGGACATGGAGCTTCATACAGCTGTGTCTCTCCCTTCTCATCTTTCCTTTATTTTGGAAAATGCAGTTTCTTTCAAATCAAAGTGGTTGCACACAAAGCTCAATATGCAATCAGTCAGATTTGTAAAACGACTCTGTGTGTACCAAAACAAATGTCCCTATTCCTCTATGGGTGAAATAAAAGAGAACTGGGATGGGGGAGGAATATGATTCTCAGATCACTTAAGCTTGTTTCGTCTTTTTCTTTTGGCTTAGTCCTTTTAAGGATAGGAAATTTCAGTTTAGTAAAATCTTTTGGACATCCAAAGTCCTCAGAATCTTCCTAGAAGCCAGCAGATACCATGCTCTGATATTAGATGTCTGGATATCAATAAACTTGTATCAGAAACACCCATCTGTGGGAAACAGTGGGTGACGACAGTGGGAAATCACGCAAGTTAAGGCTCTGCTGAAGGCATCACAACCTAACACATGTTAAGGGGCCCTGGAGAGGAAAAAGTAGAGAAGTCAGCGCTGGTAGAAGTAAGGGGAGGCAGATTTAGTGAATCCTGTTGCTGAGTTTGATCTATTTAACAAAAGCACTGTTCCTTGAGTTGCCATCCAGACCACTGCCTTATCCAGTTCAGTATTATTAGATCTAAGTCCCCAAAATGGGTCAGGTGTGTTTGACTGCCCAGTTACTGCTAAGGGAAGAGTTGCAGAGGGTCAGTGACTTTTGAAGGGGTGACCACTCCTTTGCAGGAGCATATCTGCCAGGGCCCGAGTGTGTGCTGTCACATCCACTGTTTGTGTCACACACACGTGTCACTTCCAAAATCTGAGGGAGCTTAGGTCTTAATATCACACTATTGATGAAAGTTATTCTTTTAAAACCTATTTTACAATGAATTTGTCAAGTGTGTATGTTATGCTTTTCACAATGAATGCAAGAAGTGTTGCAATTCTCAGCATTTTAAGTTATGATTTAGTTTGCACACAGACACATAAATGTCTGTACATACTTGTTTTACAGTAGGCAGAGAAAGAAAAAAAAGCTTGTTTCTATGATATGGCTTTTGCAATAAATATTGAAAAGTTTCCACTGCACGTTAACAGAACACCCTTAAAACCTCAGTACCGTAAGCCTTAGCATTTGGTCTTCACTCAAATCTATGCCAGAACATGAAAGCAGAACCCCAAATGGCCAGTCAGTTAAGATATTCCAGTTACAACCTCAGCAAAGAGGATGAGGGATCCCTTATCTCCAGATACAAGTATTTCACATGTGACATAGAAAAGAAGAATGTGTCTTACGCATCTACACCAGTAGGAAAAATTCTGCAACCTTTTTATATCTTGCTGAGAACTTACTTCTGTTTGGAAAGTTTCAGGAGCAAGTCTAGATTTCTTCTCACTCTCTGCTAATTATGTTGTATGCTTCCCATCTTCCAATTTTGAAAATGACTAGATGTGTTTATGGAATGGTTGCCACGATCAGACATTAACACACGTTATTGAGCTCGATACAGGGTTGACTGGATGAAGTGTAATGGCCTGTGATTTACAGAGGTCAGACTAATGCTCCCTTCTGGCCATCAGACTTTATGAATCTGATTTTCTCTGAAAGGTTTTGGTCTGCTCAGAACATTATTTATAAAATAAACTAACTGGAATCAGAAACAAGTTTGAAAAGAAACTGCTTACATCTCATTTCTGTTCTGTTGCTTATCTTGGCCAAACGGAATATAAGACACAGAAAATAATCTACATTAAGCATGTATGCTTAGCTAATTTTACGAATAGCTTTGAGGTTATATATGTTATGCCTGGCTTATATACAATGAATGGGTTTATTTTCCTCTTTCTTCCTCTTTGTTTTCCTGCAAAGGAGAGCCTGCGCAAGTGGCCTATACCCCCAATCAATGGTGTCTGCACAATTAACTACTAGAAAAGAGCCAAGCCCACTAGGTAGCTGACAGCTGCTTGAATTTAGGCTGACACCTTTAAACAGGAATAGAGATAGCAAGCGTAGATGATGCTGGGATGTCTCCATGGGGAATACGGTAGATTAGCTAGCTTAGGATGTAACTTCTGTTGCATAAATACAAACTACTGGGCATTTTATGGGCCTGATCCTTTGAAGCACCAGTCTGGCAGCATCTCCAGATCCCACTGAATGTACAGGCAAAGTGAAGATAGCTGTGTTATCTGTAGCATTTCCTTATAATTTCTGCTTTGATAGATCAGGTCAATCATTTTTTAAGTCCACTCTATGGAGCTAATGGAAGAGTCTTGCAGATGCTTAATTACACAGAGAAAGGAAGAAAATCAGACAATGGACAAAAACAGCATAGAAATTGATCCATTGTCTAACCACAGCGAAGTAGAACTGCAGGACTGAATTGAAGAGCAATAGTTCGTGATTGGACGAACTCCAGAAGGAACTCAGACATTAGCATGAAGTAATTTAACTTTCAATAGGTCCTCCTTCCTTCCTTTACTTTCCTTCCCCCACCCGGCTTACAGTTTATTCAGGAAAGAGTTCTGGAGCTGAAAACCTTGAGTATAAATGAAGATGGTGCCAGATGCATCTTTTCACGTTACAGATATTTTCAGCACCTAATGAGAGATGTAGGAACACACATTAAAGACAGTACACTTACTTACACTTAAAAGGACCAGCCCAAATCACTGTGCTGTCATTTTAACTTTTCTCATAGTCCATTCAAATTAATCTTCTCAAGAAGTAGCTGAGATTTCCTAGATTGTTATGATAGATGTAATGCTGAGTTAGGAACCAGAACGTGATTATCTTACAACTGGGTGTAACATATCCTACTAAGGATGCGAGCATTGAATCAATACAGGAGAAGCAGTCTTTGCTGTGAGAGTTTTATGCTCTAAGGAAACAGCCAAAGAAAGAGAGAAAAAGAAATATCAGCATCCCCACTGAGAGAATGGAAGGCAAGGCATGGAGATTTTGAGCATTCAGCACATGGTCATGCAGAAATACGTGGCAGCTGTAAGATTTAAACCAGATATCCTGACTTTCCATCTCATCCAGCTCTACAGTTTTATTTCATCTGAAAAATATGTCAGCAGAAAAATCTTATGCTGTACCTGGTAGTAGACTGAGAACGTAGACCTTTACACAAGAAGGTTTACTATCATTGCTGGCATGCAACACAAGCTCAGCAGAGCTATAGTCTGAATTTTCTTCAAAATTCCTTAAAAAAAACAGTCAAAGAATAGCATCCATTATGGACTGACAATGATTTTTCAAGGCCTGCAGATACAACTGATGAATACATCAGCCTTTCAACTCTTATTTGCAACATGGGTTGCTTGGTTTGCCCCCTTTTTTTTTTTTGTTTTTTTTTTTTTTTTGTAAGAATGCATGAAAGAATAACTCTGAATAATTTGGTAGTCAAAGACATAGCCAAAAAGTATATTATAGTTGTCCTAGCTGTTCATGTCCATGACTAACTTTGTTAGTCCTTGTAATTTTTGGCACCAAATAGTCTTTGACTGATACTGATTAGCCTGCTCTGGTTTTAGGCACACAAAAGAAACGAAGAGGTTGTAATCAATATTGAAAAAATTTCTTCAAACCAGAACACCTGCTGCAAATAATTTATTCTTTATTTAACCAATATGCATCATTTTTTCATGCAGCTTAGTGCTCTAAAAGCTGTAACACCCATGTTTAAATGCATTAGTCTTAATTCCATAGTAAATGGAAGTACTATATAAAATCACTTTTGATTTGTAAGTGAAAACCTAGAAACAGCTAAATGTTGTTTTGCTGAGCAATAGTAGTGAAGCATGTATAGAGGATGAGAGTACTCATTATGTGTGTGCCTGGATGACTTATTTGCTTTCTTACATATTCGCATTTACCTTTGTTGCTTCTAGGTCCTCTTCACCTCTCTCTTTGCCGCATTGCAGACCTGCCCTTTTTCCCCTGCACTTCACTACTCCTACTCTAGAGCCATGAAGACCTCTGAAAGGGTCTGACGCTGGTATCTGCGGTAAATGGCACCCTTTTTTTCACCCACTAACGAGCCTAGATGCGGATCATTTTGAACCCTGTGTCATTGGGGGAGTATCCAAAACAGAGGCCTGGATAAGTGCTGCTGATTTGGAATCCAGTAATACTCCCAAAGAGAGAAAGAGGTGCCGAGGACAAAGTCCGTTTTGTTACCACTTTGCAATGTCAGCTAGAGATTGTTATTCTTCGCTCTCCTTTTTCTACCATGAAGAGAAAGTACAAATGGCTGCTACTTTTCTCGCTTCTATTTCAGTGATAGATCAATGCTGTTACACCTCATTTGTTGAGCAACTCTGTGTGTTTCACAAGCGAAAGGTAAAAAGCCAGGCTGTGTTTTGTGTCTGCTCTACAGTGTACAACACATAGGGAGAAAGTTTCCTGGGTACAGGATTTGGGTGAAACTGGTGTATATGGTCCTGTTCTCTGGCTTACATGTAAAGAGTGCCTGAGGATGTTCCTTGAATGCCACTTTGGGCTTTAAGAGACCATATCCATAGTACTAAATGTAATGGTACTATGATCACACCAATATCAACCTGGGTAATATAAAGCCATCTCTGCTCCACACTGTGTGGTTTTACCTATGTGCCATATGATATTTAGTTTACAACACACAATCA
Organism: Ibycter americanus; assembly: GCA_035590275.1. Taxonomy (NCBI): domain Eukaryota; kingdom Metazoa; phylum Chordata; class Aves; order Falconiformes; family Falconidae; genus Ibycter; species Ibycter americanus. The sequence goes on along the minus strand of JAVJGI010000050.1, from coordinate 81,020,208 downwards.
CTCTGCTGCCTATTACACTTCCACTTCTGCTTTTAGTGAAGTCTTCCAATCAACCAAATCAACTTCCATTGCTCTATATTTGTGTGGCAAACCAGAGACTATTTGTAGAAGCTGACATTTTTTATAAACCCAAAAGTACATAGCAGAAAAAGCTGCGAAAAGATAAAAATCCCTATAGGAAAAAGTGATCATTACAGTTATAGAAGATAGTTCTTTAAAGCAGTAAATCTGAAGATCGTGGTAAAGAAATAAAGAGGAAAACTCATGGGAACAGGAAGACTCAACGGGAACTAGTGATGGGACAATTAGCCTAGGACTTGGGAAAGCTGGAGTGAGCTCCCTGCTCTGCTACCCGGGGTTTGCACAGTGCTGGGCAAGTTAATTATTTCTCTGCCATCAGGGTAGAACAGCAAGAGATGAGGACAACAGCACTTCCCAGCCTCACAGGAGTATTGTTGGGGTAAATTATTGAAAGACTGTGAGATATTCAGTGATGAGGAAAGAAGAGAAGGAGAGGGAGGGAGTGAAAGAGAGAGCCCTGGTGGCCGTATACTACAAACAAGCAACAGAGAAGCTCTCATGCAAAGCCTGCCTCAGATACAAGTGGTCTGTGTCTGCTGGTCTGGGGGATTTCAGGGCATTCAGCATACCATACATAAACTGGCCCCTGAATACTGAAAGGTCTATGCTTTCCACCTGAAATAGACAAAAGTAGTTTCATGGATCCTGTGTCCTATTGCCTGATCCTGTCCTGAAGACACATGTAACAGCTACTGTCCTGCTGTGGTGGGTTGACCCTGGCTGGACGCCAGGTGCCCACCAAAGCCACTCTATCACTCCTTTCCTCAGCTGGACAAGGGAGAGAGAATATTATGAAAGGCTCATGGGTAGAGATAAAGACAGGGAGAGATCACTCACTAGTTACTGTCACGGGCAAAACAAACTCAGCTTGGCGAAATTGGTTTAATTTGTTACCAGTCAAATCAGAAGAGGATAATAATAAATAAATCAAAATCTTAAATCAAAATCTTAAAAACACCTTCCTCCCTTCTTCCCAGGCTTCACTCCTGGTTTTCTCTACCTCCTCCCCTACCAGCATCACAGGGGTGCAGGGAAGGGGGGTTACCATCACCTCACCACATGTTGCTTCTGCCGCTCCTTCCTCTTCACGGGGAGGGCTCCTCACACTCTGCCCCTGCTCCAGCATGCAGCCCTTCCCACAAGGGACAGTCCTCCATGAAATCTTCCAACATCTGTCCTTCCCATAGGCTGCAGTTCTGCACAAGCTGCTCCAGCCTGGGTCCCCTGTGGGGTCATAGGCCCTGCCAGCAAACCTGCTCCAGCCTGGGCTCCTCACGCCACAGAGCCACAGGTCCTATCAGGAGCTTCTCCAGCATGGGCTTCCCACCAGTCACAGCCTCCTTTGGGCACATCCACCTGCTCTGGCATGGGGTCCTCCACAAGCTGCAGCTGGGGATCTGCTCCACTGTTAACCTCCATAGGCTACAGGTGGGGATCTGCTCCACCGTTAACCTCCATGGGCTGAGGGGGACAGTCTGCCTTGCCATGAGCTTTACCACAGGCTGCAGGGGAATCTCTGCTCTGGCACCTGGAGCACCTCCTCCCCCTCCTTTTTCAGGGACCTTGGTGTCTGCAGAGCTGTTTCTGTCATGTATTCTCACTCCTCTCTCCAGCTGCAGTTGTGCAGGTTTTTTTCCCCTTCTTAAATATGTTATCCTAAAGGTGCTACCACCATCGCTGATGGACTCGGCCTTGGCTAGTGATGGGTCTGTCTTGTAGCCAGCTGACATTGGCTCTATGGGACATAGGGGAAGCTTCTAATAGCTTCCCACAAAAGGCAGCCTCATAGACCCCCCTACTACCAAAACCTTGCCACACTAACCCAGTACACCTGCAGACTAAATCCTGCAGCTGTGGCTTGGGAAGGTATGAGAGAAGGGCAGGAAATATGGTCTGAATAAGGCTGACAGAGGATGGGGGAACAACCTCCAGGCATTGTGGTGTAGGGTGGGAGGGTGCACAGAGTAGGAGATTTGGACAGGTACTCAGATCATGCAGTTCCTTATTTGTTCTTACCACAAAATGCAGGACCACATTTCAGTTTTTGCTTTGGGAATTACTATGGCTAGCTCTGGCATAATTACCTAAGTGAAAATACTAGTTATTATTGCCATGTATTGTCAATAAGAAAGGCATTTCCCTTCCATGTCCTCGTGCCCAATAATTGCTTCCTTAGCAGTGATGCTTTGCAGAGGTAGTAGTGGCAAGAAGTGAGGCACAGCTCATTTCTAGAAGCTCTTTCTGAGACCTCAAGCAGCTTCCTGGCCTGTTGAATGCTGCTTCTTCACCGTCACCCTGTGAGGTGGGTTGTGAGCTGCAGAACGCTCAGGCCTTGCACAGCCTGCAGCAGAGCCTGTGCGTGGGGCTCTCTCCTGACCCGAATTATCTGATGAAGGGCCAGGCACATTTACTGGCACCGCGCTGAGAAAAGCACAGGAAATGCTTCATCTCCATTCTCAGCACCAGTGGAGGGGGTCAGACTGACAAAGGAGAAGGAAAGGAGAGGTGGTAGCCAAAGGGGACGAGGGTCCTGGCTCTCTGTTCGTGAATTGGTTTGTATGCTGTAGCTCAGTAGGAGTATAGCAGACTTGAAGGCTGCAAGGAGCATTCTGCCTCTGTAGCCATGAGAAGACACTTGAATTAATTTGTAGATGAAGGAAATGGACCATGGGGTATTCAAAGGTCATGGTTTTTCAAGTCAGGTTTCTAAAGGTTTGCATCCAAATCTGTTCTAAGTGAACCAGGTAGAGCCATTACAGCTTGAGTCACTGCTTTGTGCAAAGTGCATGGTAGCAACACATGCTGTAAAATATCACATGGGATACATTTCTCCGTTAAGATACATCCTGGGCAAAAAAGCTTATACTTTCCTTCTAGGATACATTTACAAAATAAATCAAGATTTCTACCTTTTTTGGTCTTTAAGAGTCTTGAAAATTTATATATCAAGCCAAAACCATGGAAAACCTGCTTTTTTCATGTTTGAAAATAGTTACAATACCTAAATATGAAATCTCATGAAAATGTCCAATGATAATTAGCATATCCTATACTTTATACCTCTTACATACACTGGAAGTATGTCTATATTTATCTTTCAAAACAGTGGTTTAGGTGAAGGAAGGAAAAACACTTTCCACTTAATTTGAGTTTCATGTTTTTTCCTGAATTCAGTTTCATCCTCAAAACTTTCCACGATGAATTTGGACATACAACTAATTGAAAGTGAACTGAACTTTTTCTTTGCTGTCTGCAAGAAGGTCTTGATATTTCCTTTTGTTTTGTGGCTGAATCTAACTAAAATGTGATTTTGCACAGATTCCTTTTGTCAGACATCCCTAGTTTTCTATCTAAACTGATCTGTGCATTCACAGTGAAGCTTCATTAAAGATCAGGCCAAGCAGTCTTTAAAAAGTACAGGGCTTCAATGATAGACAGATGGTGGCTTTCATGATGTCAGGAAGTGTCAAATATTATGGTTGGCTGCAGAACGATGGCTACTTTCCAAACAGATTGAGAAACAGACAGAAAGAGCAAGAACACCATTTGTTGTATTTAGATACATTGTGAACAGAAGGAAGCAAGACAGAGCATACTTTTACACATCTTTTTTCCACTCCTTGTGAAAACAGTTTAGGATTTGTTATGTTATATTAGCCCTATCATTATGCAAAAACATGCGAAAGCCAGAGATGCTGATATATAAAAAAAAATTTCCATTGTGACTTTCTGGTTTTATTTGCATTTCCATGGGTAATTTTTTTAACATCATAGGCAAATAGATAGAAATCTGCGATTTTACTTTTTTTTTTTTTTTTTTAGGAACAAAGCTGTGCTATTAACATAACTTGTAAAAAATATTATCTGTTTTGGTGTTGTTTTTTTTAAAATTATTAACCTATATGGTCTTTCAAGCCCCTGTTTGGGAAAGCACTCATTTAAGTATTTAAACTTTGATAACTGCTTTGGTGTTGTGTGGGTTTTGTTTGACATCTGTCTTGGTGCTTCCGGAGTTGGGATTCAGAATGGGACAGTTTTGAAATATAATAGGTGTCAACAGCTAAGTAGCAAGGATTTTAATAAAAATACTGAAAGACAAAGGTCCTGCAATGCTCTGTGTGCCTAGATGGGTGGCTTAAGCTGCACAGAGACCGAATGGCATCAGCAAGTCAGAGATTGCTGGTGTCTGAGGGATGGGGTAGATTTTGTCCTTAAAATATAATTAAAACTATAATTCTTTATGAGTGTATTTTTTGGCCCCGTGGAATTCAGTGTGAAGGATGCTGAAATGAGTACCCTTGGTGCATATTATTTTACCCTGGGAGTCTACATCAGGTCAGCATTTTGGAAGAGCACACTGAATGTTCCTTATGACTATCACCTTGAAAAGTACATATCCTGTACAGGTTTTATGTGCCTAGCACAGGTACTGGAGTGCCTGTCTGCCCCTGTGGCTATAAGGGAGAAATGTAAGGATGCTCATTATGCACACACTCATGGATTAAGCAAACGAGCCTACAGTTGCTGGTCCATGGGCAGGATCATGCCTCTGGCTCTGAGAACACTGGTGTGTGTGCTGAAGCATCGCTGGGGCCGTGGGGTCAGAGCTCTGCAGGAAACACAGTGTACAAGCCGGGCAACAGTGGGACAGAGCCCAAAATATGGGGCAAGCCGCTGAGGGATGAGTTGTCCTGCACTTACAGTCTGATTTAGCCTGGTCTGTCAGATGGCTAAGCAATGGCTGATTAAACGTAAGGGAAGGAGCTGACCTAGGTCAGGAGGGGTAAGGAGGAAGAGAGGGACTGTAGGGAAGAGACGTCTAAGAAGCTGGGAACTAGGACAGCTGCCCTGTGTGTGTTTGTGCTTATTTTATTTATTTATGAGCTTTTCCATGATCCTATTCATTATCTGCGTATAATCACTCCTTCCCTCTTCATTGTTCTCACAGAAAATCTATTTGTTTCTTTAAACTATCAAAATACTTAGAGAGAAAATACATACTCATGTTTATAATAATTAAACCCCTGTAAAAATAAATGACCACATTTGGGAATATTCTTCTATTCTTTTTGCTTGTTCTCCATTCAGCCAGCGGACTAGCTGAATCCATGGAGCCATCATGTGAGAATAATTTTACACTTCCAAATTATGTCAACATTTGCAAACAGCATAGCAATTGCAGTCCACAAGGAACTCCCTTAACCAGAATCCTGTTTCTCTGTAGAAAGAAAACAAAAAATGTAGATTGGAGCTTATTCCTGGCTTGTTAAAGTGCAGTTTTTGATAAATAGTGCACAATAGAGGGATTGAATTTTTCTGTTTTTCTGCTTCAGCATTCCCCCCTTTGAATACTGGATATAGTTATTTTTTATCTTTTTATTTTGGTCCTTTTCTGTCTTTTGTAAGGATGTTATGTGGATTGAAGGCATATTTTATGTAATTAATTCTTTGTCTATAAACAAGCATGGCATGAATAATACAAAAAAGGTCTACAAGTAATCATTAAAGCCCTTAAACGGATTATCTTTGCCCATAGTCACACAGAACCCACTCATAATTACTTATCTGCGAAAGCACAATCAATGGAGTTTTACTTTTACAGAAAGGTTTATCAAAAGCAATAATGCAAATTTTGTTTCACACAAGCATTTATGGAAGACTGATTTTGGTGGTGGTGGGGGGGGAACACACAATTTTGTGCACAAGAAGTAGTATTTCTCACACTCATTCAGTCAGAAAGAACAGAGTGACCTCGTTTACCAATCCCAAATAAGTGATGCAGCTTGAATTTCAAACATTTGCAATCAGTTCACAGGGTAAAAACTCATATATATTTGTTGAGTACATTTAAACGATAAAATCATGATCTGCTGATGGATATTCTGTGAGAAGAAAAAGAGGATAATTTAGTCAAAGAAATTACAGGCAGAGAATTACTCACTCAGCGCTACTGTCAAATAGTAAACAAGTGGCACCAAGGTTTTAATTCAAACACTTAACAAAGAAAGCAACTAATAGCATCTTCCTTTTTCATCTGAAGTACCATAAAGCAGTGAGCTAGCCCTTCTGCCAAACTGCTTTTGTAGAAATGTGACTTCCGCCTTCATTGCTTTTACTCCAGTTGCCTTAATTAAGAAACTAATGCTCCAGCCCTGACTTTGATCCTGCTTTCAGACTGGGTGTGACCAGGTTCATCTTTAGGGACTTGCTGATTTGCTGCTGGATTCAGGTCAGAAGTCTGCAGAAGTCTGCTTGTCTGCAGAATATTCCACCAAATGATAGTCTAGTGGGAAAAAATCCGTTTGATTTGATATTTTTCTTAATATTTATAATAAATTGGAAAGTTATTAAACAATTTCCCATGTTGGGAGATTTTGCCTTTTTTATGCTGTAGCATTACACAGCACAGAGTTAAATAGTAATTTCAAAATCTCCTATTCAATATTTCTTTAAAATCTACCACACCTGGGAAAGCTTGTGTGGAGCTATTCTTTCTGGAACCAAAAACTTATTCTTGGGCAGAATTCCATTATGGACTGATTACTTGTATCGTTTGGGCCCTTTGCATAGTGTATGGATGTTGATTAAGCTTTCAGGTTCTTACCTTGGTTCCAAATGGTTAGTAATGGGATGATTTACTGGTGGCATGAATTCTAAATTAATACTGTGGATAATAGCTACAGTAGCATGAGAATTGGTAGCACTCATAGATTTTGGTTGCCTGAGGAAATAACGTAATGTTTGGGTTAGGATTTGGAAGCCAATTCAAAACCATGACTTCATCTTCAGTCTAGTGGTGAAAATAACTGAGTCTAGCCTCTTCTGTGTAAGGGAATTTCTCTCTCCAGCTGTGAGCTCACTATGATACTAGGCAGAAGCAGAGCCGAATAAGCCTCTGAAAAATGCTAATCAACAAGTGGAAAAAACCAAGCCTTATCCACTGTCTGAAGGGGGGACTTCTTAAGGGTATTCAATGAGTGTCCTTGAGTTTTGTCCCTTTCTGAGGCATGTGAATTCTCATAGGGCCTCTCTTGCCCTGTCCTCTTCATTGCCTTCCATACCTGGGAAAACAGTATCTTTTCTAAGGGAGGAGGGGAATGAAAGATGTTCTATATCTAGAAGAGTTTTCAAGCTGCATGTTGTAGTCCCCACCTCATCACTTCATTGGGTGACGGATGCCTTCATCCATCTTCGAGAAGACATGTAGCTGGTTGTGCGCATAAACATGTAATAGCTTCTGGTTGCATAACCTGTCCCAGTTATTCACTTTCAAGACAAGGTGGGGGTCATGGTGTAAAAAAGGTCCTCATTTTATGACCAGAAAGCCTAAGGATCGTAATTGCTCATGATTGAAAGGCCACTGGGCGCAGGTTTAGGAAGCAGATTGCCACATAAATAAATCGTCTTATGGACCATTTCTGTTCTCCTGTATATCAGCAAGATCCTCTAGCCCTAGAAAATCCAAAATGCTGTACACAGCATAGTATTAAGGAACAGATTTTAGTACGCTTGGTATCTCCTGCTTGTGCCACTAGTGTATTCCCCTAGACACCAAGTTCAGTCATTCTGTGAAAGTTGCTCTCATGGGGCAGAGAAAACCACTCCCTCCTTAGGCCTCTTCCTAACCTGTTGTGATGTAGAAGAAATTTTATAGCTTTAAGGCAGCAGCAATTTAAAAAAAAAAAAAAAAAAAAAAGGAAAGAAAGAAAGAAAGAAAGAAACAAACAAAAAGGTGAAATTGCCTTGTAAAATATCCAGAAAGGGGTGGTAGGGGAAGAAACAGTTACATTTTTACAATATTTGAGTTGTGATATTTCAGAGGATCTTCAAATGTTTTTTTTGTAATTCCTATATTCTCCATTGTGGTAATGGGCTGCACAAATAGAGAGTAACAGATAACTTTGATAAGGTTTTTTGACAATGTCTTGTATATTAGTTAGACAAGAGATCACAGTCCTGATTTAATTACTAGAGAACAGTTATAAACCTGTGTGGTAAATACACCAAGAGAATAGTCATCAAAGATTGTGAAGATATGCAATGGACTGGTTTCTCAAAGGCCTATCCTGGTTATGATTGTGTTTAGGGCTTTCATTGATGGTCTGGATAAAGGACCAGAGCTTACTTTTGACCTTTGCTTATGATACCACAATGTGTAGCAGTAAGTATACTGAAGTACAAGGTTAGAAACCAAAGTGATCTTGAAAAACAGAAAAGCAGCTTGAAAAAACAAAACATAAGAAATTAATCAGAAACAACTGCAAGGTATTGCCCTTGAGCAAAATAACCAACTGTGCAAGCAGAGGATGAGGAACTTGTTCAGAGAAAAGATCTGGGAACAATAAACTCAGCATTAGTCAACAGTATCGTTCTGTTGAAAAAAAGGAAAATAACACACTAGGCTGTAGGTTGAGTTGCCTTGGTATGCAAAATATTCACCATGGTTGGACCTGACAGACCTTCATCTTTACCCATGCACAGTTCCAGATAATAGGATTCAAATGAGAGGGAGTCCAAATGAATCCAGACAAGATGGTTGGGAGTTGGGAACAAGAGAGTAAAGAAATGGCGTTCTTCAGTCTAGGGAATTCTGTGGAGAAGGTGACCATGGCAAAAATTCTCAAATGAATTCAGGGAAGAAAATAATTTATCCTCAGGGAGGATGGGACAAGAGGTAGGTTTAAATTTCAGTGAGAAAAACTTAGCCTAAACATATTTTTCTAAGTGTCTAGTAAGGATGGTGAAGTCTACACAAGTTTCCTGGGGATGTGGTGGTAGTGGGTTAATGCTTACCCTTTAGGAATGATGAAGGTCCAAGTGCTTCCCTCTCCAAGGGACTGGACGGTGCTCTGTGACCTTCTGAGATCCCCTCAGGCCCCTTCTTTCTGCTGACTGTGCTTACTGTCTTGCCCCACCTTGAATGTACCAAAATATAACAGAATGTTACAGAGTTTTGTTAAAAGGGGCTATCTATATTAAGAGATATTTGAGGTTGCTCAGTTTCATGTTATCTAATTACAAAAGAAATAACATTGATTAAAAAAATTCAGAGGCTTTCAGTATATCAGCTGCTTTTTCTGAGAGCTTATTTCCTTGAAGATTTTTTCAATAGTTAACAAGTTTGCACAAAATATAAATAAATGGCTCTCCATGAAGATGGTGCCATTCTTTATGGAACTGCAACAGTGATAGGTCAAATTTATAATGCTCTGCAGCACGATTTTAATATCATTCTGGCCTGGTTTAGGCATAATCAAGTCTTCTGTTGAAAGAGCTCTTGTAAGGAGCAATTAAACATTAGTCCTTTAGCTAAACCAACATTAAATTATGTCTTGGAATTTAAGTATCTGGGAATCATCTTAAATCTCAGCTTGAATTTTAGGAGGTATTGTATCTGCAATTTATACTGAGATATAAGACAATCTGTTTGCATGTTGATTTAGTATTTATAGCTTGAAATGTTACTTTATTATTAAGTGTTCTATGCAACTGTTAGTAAGGCCACTAATAGATTAAGGTACTATTATTTATGATTACAGCTTCTCCTTTTCAATAAGAAAAGCAGCTGAACATTCAGCAGGCAAATTTTAACATGCTTTTTGGAAGCCTTGAAGTAAATCAGAGCTGGCTGGGTACCCTTCAGCAGGCACGAGCGGCAATTCCAGCCCTTCCAGTGAAGACTCATAACCCAGAGGAAGCAAAGGGCTTTGGACTACTGTAAAACTAAGGGTTCAACAGGACCTTTCTTTTAGGCAGGAGCAGATTATCTGGAAAAGTTTTAAACTACAATTTTCTCACCTTCCCTTTCCTGTGGACTTGCAGGACTAGCACTGAGCATTCTCACGGACAAGCTGATGTATGAGCCTGAGCCCTTCAAAGCAGATTGTGACAGTAACAGTTATTGGGAGTTCCACTCACTCCAAAAGTAGTCCTGCAATAGCGAGTCAACAAGTATATACAGTTTAGGTTGACACTGACCTGAAAACGGTGCCTTGCGTCTTGATCAAAGTAGATCACCATTGAACATTATATTTGAAATCTCTGAAGCCTAGGAAAAGCTTTATGTATGTGATGGTAAGTCTGTAGATTTATTTTAGCATTAAATATGTCTATTGTTTATGTTTTAAAGTTATGTTCAGTTTATGTCAGTATCATTTCTGTCACTGATGGAAGCTTACAGGTTAGTTTCCCTGTGAGCACAGAGATATCTTAAACCATTAGGGAAATAAATACTTAAAAATCTAAAGGAATGAAGAAAAAAAGAAATTAATGTTATTTACATCATAGGAAAGACAGGTCCTCTGTGTAAATCTCTTGTGTTGAATATGTTATATTTATTTGGTCCAGATTGGATGAGTATGAGCTGCGAAATTTTCTTTTTACTTTCCATGTACGACATAGTGCAATGGCTTGGCAAAGCAAAAGCAATCTTATACTTGCTGTACCATACACTTACTTTGTTAACATAAACAGTAAAGAGAGGTCATAGCACGTGATATTGCCTAAACATCAGTCCTCTGATTATAAGAACTAATTTCTCCATACTGAAGGTCTGTTCTGAAAACTCTTGTGACTTAAGAGGGACTTCTTCTCCCAGTTTTGAGTTTATCAAGGAAGAAACAGAAATGGGGAAACAAACCTTGTTTCTGTGATCTAGCTACATTTTTAAGAACTGTGTTGCAAGTAAAAACTATGAAATTCTACTTCAGGAAGCCACGTGAAGCCTATTGTTGGCTTGAAGACTTGGCTAAAGGCAGCCAGATTTGAGCCTGTGAAATTTGTCTGATATAAATAAAATTAGTTTTCAGGAGGCTGAGTCGAACCCATGGTCTTCATTTTCCTAAGCACCCTACGCTTGATAATAAAGCTCCTTATTGTATAATCAACTGACCCAAAGAGCAAGTACAGTAGTTATTAGATGACATCCTAATCATATGTATTAAGACTGTTTCTGATTCGGTAATATTTAGTGTCAGCTTTCCAGTAATTAGAAAGTTTATGCTAGCTGCTAATAAGACCTTGACAGAAGAGAGTGTTACCTATTCAGTTTTGAAAGGTGATGTAACCTAGCCTGTGACTAATACATCATGCAGGACAGGCTCAGAAATCAATTCAACACAGGCATCAATATTCAAGTTTGGGGTAGAAAAGACTGTCTGCCTTGCCTAATATATTCAGTATGTTTTCTAGTATTTGAGCTATGTTAAGTAACTAAAGTAACAATGTCTGTAGAGGTTATTCTGTAGTTTGGAATTATTCCTCTCCCATCCCATATATTCAGCTTTAGCCTTTCTTTCTGAGTATCATCCCATTTCTCTTAAATCTATTAATTCTGATCCTTTTACATTTTCAATTAAGATACACCAGCATTCTAGCTACTTGGGGGCATGGGATTAAGAACAGGGGAAAAAAAGGACACCTTCCTTGTGTATTTTCTATTAGAACAGCTGGAGAGAGATATAATTACTGTAGTCCTATCCAAGCTTAGCATTGCCACAAAACACCAAGGATGGCATTTAGGTGAAATGTTCCTCTGTAGAGTTTCATTGCTTTACTTTTATTCATAGTTGAGGGTTTAGCCTATAGCAACCTATGACACAGTTAATGAAAATTGAAAAGTTACTTTATATATTGTCCTTCAGGGTAAAAAAATTAAAACATCAACTTTATCTAAAAAGACGGTTTCATTCCAGTTGCTGCATTTAGGAAAAGAAGTGCATACAAGGCATATACATTATCCAAGTGTCTCAGTCCCCAAAGAATAAATGAAAGAATGTTTTCTGGGCATGAATCTCTGTTTTTTAGAGAAGTGTTATGCTAATTTGTTGTTTATAGTAGACTACACCATAAGGATGGTTTTACATGCAGTGTGCTGAGTGAGTGATGAAGTCATTCACAAATTCTACTGGAAAGGGATAGATGGATGAAGCCCATTACTGTAGCAGCTTCTTACTTGAGTAATATCAAAAGGACAGGATAACAACGAATAATTTCACTGTCTATGGGAGCCACCCCTGCTTTTTGTTAAGAAATAAGATACCATGGCTCTGGTTCCTGACTGTGACGTAGCAGACACAGGAGCAAGCACTGGTGAGGAGGAGTGGTAAGGAGTGAACTGTAACTTTCTGAAGCAATTCCAATCACAGACCAATCCTGCATGGTTGTTCCCTGGTCAGCTACTTTTTATGCCACTAAGATAAACTCCTATATACTTATATTAATGGAAGGCAATGTACACTGAGCTGACTCCAATATGAGTTCTTTCCCTTGTGCCTCTCCTCTCACAGCAAACTTTTCATCCCCAGTTCTGTGAACAGTGGTGGTGATAACAGTGGTTAGTCACCTCTCACTTAAGATGCATGCAAAAGACCCATTACAGTCTGTATGCAGCTCCTTGGAGTTCTCCTTAAGCACCAAAATTCCACCATGTCCCAGTCATACTTTCTACTAGAAAAACTCAGGCCTAAGTGCACTGCCTCTGATACAAGTATAAAGCAACGAGAAGCTTAACGAATTGAAGAATAAAGTACATAAATTATTATTTTTTTAAACTATTACTGTATATCTTAGATCCATGTTTTTTGCTATGTGACATGTGGCAGTTTTGTGAGGGTCCCAAGGGTTGCTTTGCTGGCGCCTCAGTTCAGCAGGAAGGACTCTGCTCTGTACAGTACAGTAGATTTGCTGGCAAGGACTAACTTCAGCAGAGCCAGAGTTTTGCAACATAACCTTTATACTCCACTAGCTGGTTTTTAGTCTGTAGTGTTTCTCCAATACACCTTCAAAGAGCAGTGAGCAGCTCCTTGGGAACAACCTCTACTGTGTTTTGCATTCTCCTGTATATCTTGATCAAAGTACCATTCACCTTAAATAACAAGATGTTTCTCTATAAGCCTTAAAGTCTTTTAGCATAATATTAGGAAAACACAGCATTATAAGAAAATAAATTTTATAATGCTATTAGATCAAACATGTATATATCCCCAAGAAACTCCAAGACAGAATCTGACCATCAGACATGGAGATTCAATGTTCACATCAGTGCTCCATCCTTCAGGTGTTGTCGTTGGTACAGCATACCTCCTTCTTTACCTCCCCTGGAGCTCTTCATCCCATACTGCTTATATTGCTGGGGAGCTGGGTTTTAGACTATACTGATTGGTCTATAATAAGTGAAAATGTAGGTTGATCAATATGGAGCCAGGTGTTTATAGAAGATGGGATATCCTACTCTTGGTTCACATACATCAAACTGGCTGTACATGTTCTATGAAACAGCTCTTGATTGTTTTTCCCAAGACAGAGCACCTTCCATACTCAGAGACTGTTTGCCTATAGAATAGCTATTCTGACAAATGTTACTGCTGGAGCTACAAAAAATACATTGAATTCCAGATGTGGGTTATGAATACATTTCAAGAAATTGATGATACCTGCCGCATTGCCAGCTTTCTGTAGGAACCACACATGACATAGTATTAACAAAGATGGCAGGCCTAGTTATGAATTATGCTGAAGGGATAAAAGCAACCTTTTTGTCTTGTCTTTTTTAGGGATTTCTGTGTCCTACCTTGTGTCTGCTTTCTATTCATACTTAAGCCATGATATCCTTCCATGAAAAGTGAGACATATTCAGGATTCATTCCCTTGCAGTTAGCTTTGTAAAACAAAACAAAATTCAGCAAGTATGCAGACATAAGACATACTCAATTCCCATTAACATTTATCACATACAACCAAGGTGGCCTTATGATTAAGGAAATGACCTGGCACTTGGGAGACCCGGATTTAAACTCTGTCAATGATTCTCTGTTTACTTCTGCTGCAGAAAAACACTTAAACATGTGCTACAAATAAAGGACATACTTAAGTGGTTTGCTGAGTTCCAGGCTATAGACCTTGGGCAAACCACTTTGTCGTTCAGAGTCAGATTGTGAAATCTTTTATTCAGCTTGGTGAGCAGTTTCATACACAACTAATGTCATTGATTTTAATACGGTTAGTCATGATAGTAACCACTTGACAACCTGAGGTTGGTATCTCAGCTCTCCATCTGTAAAATGGGGTAATTACATTGCTGTGCCTCCCAGAAGTGGTAGGGTATTACATACAGGTAAGTTTCAAAAGCCTGCTCTTTGTAACTGCTGGAAGTATTTTCACCAAATCTCTGCACACGTGCTTTTGAGTAGATGAAACATTTCATTGTCTTTTATTATATTTTATTGAAAAGTTGCATAAACAATAGCATATTACCATACTTAAGAAATTTGAAGTGATATGAGAAATGATTAGATAAATCATTTCAGAGGAATATACTCCTTCTGTTTAAGTCTATGGCATATTCAGGTAAAGTCTTCCCTGACTGTCATCCTTTAATACCACCAAGTCAATATGCTTTATATATCATCTACCTCAGAACGAAAATTGGAGGAAGGCTTTTAAATGGAAAAGAAATAGCCCGCATTACTATAATTATTTGGTTTTTTGACCTGTCTCTCTATTATGATTTTTTTTTAAATTACTGCCGGTAGTGCCAAACCAACTGAGATGTGCAAGATAAGCTATTCTGAGCTCCTTCATATTCCATAAACAAAGGTATGTTCTTGATTAGGCAGTCTCTGAAAGAGGAAAGTCATGGTGTAGTTGCACTTAAATGGCAAAAAAGTATTTATTAAGAGGAGAAAAGGAAAGGTTGGAATCTGAATCAAAAGACTTCAACTTCACTCAGCCTAGCCTTTTATATCTCAGTACAAATCAATGGAAAAGGAAAATAATCAGCAAAGACACATCCATTTATATAGATATAGATTTGTATACATGCATGTGCACACACACATATGTGTATCTATAACTCATATCTGAGGTTCATCTTTGTCTTTTTTAATCTCAAAACCAATGGGGAATGTTTGATTGCAGGCTTGTCTTTCAAAACCATTACTAATTCCTTCAGTACATCCAAAATAACAGCTTCCCCCCCCTCTACCATTTCTGGTGGTCCCAGAAAGCAATTTTTGAACGTTGAAAATGTGAGAATAGAGTCAGTCGTCAGTCTATCTAGTTAGATGCTTTGGTCAAAAGCAGTAAACACTTGAATGAACCTGGAAAATTATGTCATAGCAGGGCTGGGACTTTAAAGGACAGAAATACTCGGATGGCATAAAAAGTGTCAAACATCATGGTTGTGTTTTTGTAGTAGTCAAATTATCCTTGTGAACTTGACCCATTTCACTAAGCTTTTAAAAATGTTAATCGTGAAGCTTGTAATGAAATTTGTTCCACTGTGTGCAGTCATGTGCAGCCCTTCAGCCCTAGTCAGCCAGGCTAGCGGACTCCTTTGTCAGGCTGAGCTCCTGTTCTCTGTTAACCTTGCAAACAGTGCCTAGCTCAACTTTACAGCTCTTAATTACATTTGTTCCACTTTGTGCAATTAGCCTCACTCCATGCACCCAGCCCACTAGCTCTCACGTAGGACTCCAGAATGTCGCAAGTCATGGATATTTGTCAGAAAGGTATGAAAATCATGGAATCCTAGGCTGCCCTGACAACCATGAGAAAACACCAGACCTTGATAACAAACATTACCCAGATCCACAGCGTTCAGCAGTGAGGGATTTTGAGTGCAGAGCCAGAACAAAATGACCAAGGAGATATGTACGTGTAGAGGAGAAGCTATGAGATAAAGTAATAGGCGTCATGGTTACCCCTGCGTGTTGGTACTCCTCCTTTGCATTGCTCGCACAGAGAAGGAACAGTGTTAGGGCACTGTTTTATGGCAGCTGTACGTCAGCTTCATTAAACTAGCTGACTTTTTCAAACGTTTCTTGTTATAAGCTCTACCTCCCCTTGTCTGAGATAAGTAAAATACAGTCTGCGCATTTAGGTATATATATCTAGAACATTCAGTAAAACAGTCCTTTTTGGGGATCAAGAATGATGTTTTTATTTTGTAACCATGTTGGTATGGAGTCAAGTCAATTTCCAAGAATATGTTGCTAAGCAAAGATGAGATATGCAGTCACCTTGTCTCTGTGTATCTGTCTGTTGTCCTCTCCTGCCTTCAGATTTCGTTGAAATTTAGTACAGTAGTATAGATCTCAACCCTCATCGAGGTCCTTTTTCTTTTTCAGGGAAGGAGAGGAGGCTGGAGTCTAAGATTTGGCTAGGCAAAACTATAGCTGAGCTAATCCTGGGGGCGGAGAGGAAATTTACAATGAGACATTAACCTGGCATTACTAGGAATCCTGTGGGTAACAACACTTCCACACACAAATTCTCTGTAAATGTTATTGGTATATAAATGAAAGCTTTCCAGGCAAAACTCACACAGGTGCTCCAGTGTCCTCAGTCTAGTTGTGTCTGCTTATATCATGGCTGATTTTGCCATATTCAACTTGCTGTCATTTTGCCTAACACAGCACATAAAATATAAAATAACATTTATTAGTCTAAAACCCAGGCAATACCTGTGAAAACCCTAAGTAAGTATAAGCACTCTTAGTATTGACCTTTCTTCAGGTTGGTGGTTAAAACATCATTGCTCAGATCCTTTCTCAATTTAAGAGGAATTTAGTGTATTTGGAGGCAATGAGGCAATATTTTTCTACAAACAGGTCATAATATGCTCCTTTGAACAACAGACAGTGAAAGCCAAAGTTCTTGTGCCATTAGTTTAAAATTTTCTGCACAGCCTAACCTCTGAAGTGACACTCAGTGACCATTTCTCTTTGTTCATTCATCTGACTGAAGAGTTTGGCTCTGTTATCTTTGTAGCTATCCTTCATGCTGCCAAAAAAAGTAGCTGTAATATATCTGTTTTTAAATATCTTCTGCAAAATAGGTATTAGCTAGAGATTTTTTTTTTCCTAATCACTGAGAAAACATATGAAACTCAGACCTTAACAAGTCAGCATAAAATTCTACTGAGCAAAGCATAAGGTACTGGTCATGCTCCCATTTCTGTTGTGGCAATATTCTGTACAGTGGCAATTCAGAATTCAGTACAGCAGTGCCTGCAGAGGTAATAACCTGTCACCAAAGCGTATACTTTTAGTAGTTAAAAATAATGTCTTGTTGGGGCTAACTAATAAACTTCTCTGGTGTCCCCTAGAGAATGAATCTCTACGCATGCATCGGCCTGTTGCCAGATAATTTTCAGAGCCAGTAGCATGACACCTTTGAAGTTTAAGCCAGAAAGAAAGCTTAGAACAATTTTTCAACTTTATCAGGGTTCCCCAATGCTTAATAGTATACGCTGTAACTACACATGGCTGTTTTCTTAACTAATCTAAACCAATAAATTATGAGCTTGATGAACTAGAGATCTGCAGAGAGAAACCACCAGTCCACCTTCATGGCAGCATAACAGGAGGCAACATATTACCATGTTTTGTAGGTAGGACACGCATAAACCAAATAACATTCTTTTACTCTGGTAAAAATCTTGGTTCAATCTTTTTCCTTTTAAGGACCAATTTAAACAGGCAATAGTCCTCAAAAACTTGTGATTACATCTATTTTTGCAATAAAATCCCTTTCTGATTATACTTAAGTCTTTCAGATAATGCATAGGAAAGATTTTAGCCTTCTTATGAAATAGCCAGGAGGCTGAAATTTAAAACTTCACAGTAACCCCACAGTACTCAGGGGCCTCAGATATACATCTTATCAACTGTTAGAATAGTTTCAGTTTGCATCACTTCCAGAGCCTGAAAATTCCGCTATTGCTGAACTTATTTCTGTGGTGTCAGTGAGATATCTGTGCCTAACTTTTTGTGCCATGAGAAACTGTACCACTCAACTGAAATGAAATAGGATGAGTGCAGCCCTTCAGACACCCACGCATGGCTATAGATGAGGTAGTTGGAGGTGGGGTAATTTTTTCCTAGAAAAGAACAAAGAAATGTGGTCTGAATTGATGGGAAAACAGTCAGCATAGTAGTAAGGCTTTATAACTTTTAACCTGAAAGCCAATAACTCCCGGCTCCACTCCTCCAGACCTGTTCATATTCTGCACTGACCAATGGTGATGTCTACTTTCTTGTATTAGGACAGAGGCACTTATGGATGGAAGTCTCCCCTTGATGCCTTTTTAATTCTCTCCCTCAGACAGACCCTTCCTTAGAATATTCCATCTTATTTTCTCTTGTGCCAACTTTAAACTGCGATACCAGTTTCTAAATCCCCGTTTTTAGTAATTCCACTTCTTGCTACTTTCAGTGCTTATGCCCAAGCATGCCTGCTGTGCTGGTGCCAGCAGTTTGTCATCCATGTAATTGTTCCTGCACCTTAAAACCAGTCATCTTACCCTATATTGCCTGTGGATTCTGGTCTTTACTTACTGCTGCCCTGTTTCTGTGCTTGCACTTTGTGCAGCTTTTCCCTTAAGTATTTTAGGAACGAATTTACCCTATAATTTAGTAATCCAGTATGCAATATGAGATGGGCCAAATCAGGGCATCACAAACATTCCTGATAGTTATTTTAATGATCATGTATCAAGGTAGAGTCTTTAATGGAAATGGTCTGGAAAGTATTGAGCTCTTGAGAAGAGCTGGAGAACACTGTTACTTGCATTGATGAATAAGCATTTCCAAGTGTCTCTTAGGCAAACCATTGCTGCACAGAGAAGTTTGGATAAGAATATTTGAAATGCCCCTGTGATCACACACATCTTCCATTCCTTCCTGAAAATCCCAGTGTGAGTGAAAAGAGAGAGGGTGCTGCGAGCCAAAACTACTCTGACAGGAGAAGGCTGCCTGTTGGTTGCTTTTTTGTTTTTGTTTTTGTTTTTGTTTTTTTTTACAGTTGTCACCAGGTGATGCTGTTCATATGTTATTCCTTAATGAATAAATAACACATATGCTATTTTCAAATGTGTATATAAATACAGTATAATATTTTGATGTTTAGGAATCAACTGTAGTAATAAATGCAGCAGCTTCAAGACACACCTCAGTTACCACATTTATAATTTACGTGGGGCAAATGAAAACATCAGTTCTCTCTCTCTCTCAACATTTCAGTCAACGAGAATTTTCCAGTATTCAAGGGGTCTTTTCATTCTTGCCACCCAATTTTAGCACTGTAACCCTTAGGCATCAGTATAAGCTAACTGTATAGATATTTGTATAAATAGTCAAGGAGGAAAATGAGCACTTTCAGAGGGAGACTTGCCTAAATTATTTTAGGCAAAAATTTCATAAAGGATTGAAGCCACCCAAGCTTGTATTATTAAGAGAGGGAGTCCTGCCTTCTACCACACTCTGGCTTCTTGTTTGCAGTCTTCCAACATCCTCTCTTTCATGTTGCTGAATGTAACCGTGGATTACTTCAGGGAACTGATCTGGATAAAGTCAACCTGTTTTTTGACAAGTTTTTTCAGTCTGAGTTGGTTGCCTGGCCTGTTCATGACATTGACAGCATTAGGAGAGGGATTTACAGCAGGAATGAGCCACCCAAAAGGAGTAACCTTAAAGAGTGATATTAGACATCTCACTCAGGGTGAGATGAATCACGGCCTGCATGCCACCTCTCTGTGGGGTTACAGTCAGAGCTTGCCCAGTATGCAAGGCACTTCAAACTGAAGTGAGATTAACCCTACTTGAAGTAACCACCACACTGCACACTTCTGGGGGCCCCATGTTTTTTTGGAATCAGACAGTTTGACCCTGCATACTGCAATGGTCAGATATGTGTGTATACTCCACCTGGCACCTTTTGGGATCCCTACAGTTCCTTTCCTCAATCTTTGAATTTAAGAAATTAAGTCTTATTAGGATCAAAATCAAACAGACAACAGGTAGGGAAAAAAGTTCCACTGATTGGGCAAATGTTACCCTAAGGCTACAGTTACAGGTTAAGAAACAATCAGAAGATATTTTCAGAACTTGAAATGCTACAAATAATTAGGGGCTGTTACAAAACAAGTTATGTATAGCCAAAACTGTGACTACTTTACAACTTTCTACTACTGGGCTTATAAATGTCTGTAACATTGACAAATGATTACATCAAATTTATGGCTTGGAATGTTGCCTCTTTTAGTAGGAGTTAAGTAAATGTGATGCAACCTTGTTTAGTCTGTATATAATCCCGTTTCCCCGTGTACAGGAAGAATCAAGTGGAAATAAAATATTTTTGATCATTACTTTGAACTTATTTCAGCTGTAAGTCAACCCCAAAAGCCAAAAGCTTGTATACTCTTATATTCTCAGGACTATAGTGTCATTGCTTCTATTTTGCTGCCTGGTGTTTCCTTATTCCCATCTTTTCATATATCTATATGCCAAGCCTTTGTTTCATTTTGATGATACTTTCATAAAATCAATGCCAGAGTAAATCCCTACATTCACAATAAAGATGGAAACAGTGCTATTTTTCTTAATTCCTTGGTTTTATAATGGACCATTGTGTCTCTCTTTTTCACAAATAAAAGTAGCTCTTCTACCCAAGAACTTCAGGAAAGTGCATTCCAACCTAAACTGAGTCATATTATTAATGTCTCTGATGTGTATGTAGAGTTTAACATAACTTACTAATAACAAATATGCGGGATTTCTGTATAAATTATATATATATATATATAACAAAGTTAATTAAAAGCCACAATATACAGCAGGAAAGATAATGATGATGATAATTAAATATCACACAAACTATAAAATTTTGTAGTCTTTAAGCTTTACAGAGAAGAAAAAGAAGTGTGAAAATAAAAACTATAAAAATATAAGAAAATTCATTTACTAGTTCTTGCAAATTTACCATGTGCAATGTGATAACTGATTCTTTTCTGAAAGTCTCTGTTCCTGTAGTACTTATGTTTTATTTTAAAATGAAGTATATTTCTAGACCCAATAATTGCACAGAAAAGCCTGAAAGTGAGCTGACTTCACTTGAGCATCTCAGAAACCTGAAGTTAGAGATGAAAGGAAAGAAAGGAGACTTTAATGTTAATTTTCTGAGTTTTGAAAGGTTCTCTGAAAGTTAAGGTTTATTATATTGAAGTAACATGAATATTACTTCTGGTTTTAACCTTTAGAATATTGGAATCCTAATGCAGTATTAGCCAACTGCATTTTTTAAGGTTGAGGGAACACAAGAGAATCATAGGATCATATAAAAATTTAGGTTATAGGGAGCTTTTGGAGGCCATCTGGTTCAGCCTTCTGCTTGGATCACAGTTAATCTCAAACTGGATCATGTCACCCAGGGACTTGTCCAACCAAGTTTTGAAAAATCTCCAAGGACAGTTTCCCACAGTTCTTGGACAACCTGTTCCAGGGCTTGATCATTCTCATTGTGCATTTTAATTTTTTTTCCTTAAGTCCAGCTGCAATTTTCCTTCTGCAAATTGTGACTGTGGCTTTTTTCCTTTCACTGTGCACCCATGCAAAATATCTGTCTCAGCATTTTCTATAACTCCTCCCTTGAGGCAAAAGTATGCTGCAAACAGATACCCTCTCAGCCTTCAGGCTGATCAAACCCGGATTCCTCAGCTTTTCCTTGCATGTCAAGTACTCCAACCCCCTCTAAATCATAGTTTCCCCCCTCTGGACTCTCTCCAGTTTGTCTCTCTTCTGCATTAGGAAGCCCCAAACTGGTTTATGGACATCACCTCACAAGGGCTGATGAGTGGGGAATGATATCTTCCCTCAAGCAGCTGGCCATGCTCTGGTTAGTGCAGCCCAGTCTGCGGTGAGCCTTCCTCACTGCAAGAAACTTGGCTGACTCATGTTCAACGTGTTGTCTACCAGAACCCCCAGGACTGCTTTTGCAAATTGGCCTTTCTAGCCAGCTGGCTTCCAGACTGTATTGTTGTATCTCAGATGCAGGACTTGGCATTTGTCTTTGCTGAGGTTCAAGGAGGTTCATGTTGATCCATTCCTTGAGAAATCTGTGCTGAGTTCTCCAAATCTTGTCATCCTTCATGGATTCCAGGAGGACTTGTTCCATAATATTCCTTGGGGTTGAAATGGCGTTGATCAGTCTGTAGTTTTCCCCAGATCATCCTTCTTATTTTCTTTTCAAAGAAAACTTTTTCAAACTTTTCAAAGATGCCAGACAACTGCCATCTTCCTGAGTACCTTCACATATGCCCTTTCTGATCTTAGAGTCCTGCACATGTCTGCACATTTAAGCAAGACCTAACTTGTGCATTCTCTGCTTTGGATAGTACTTTGCTGCTAGCTTTGCTGTAGGCTTGTAGCTGTGTGGAGTCTGAGAGCAGACCTTACCACCAACACCCAAGGCAAAGAAAGCACCGAGTTCCTCAGCCTTTTCTGTATCCTGCTGCTCCTCATCTTCCCTGTCTTTCCTAAAGGGTCTCTATCAAGCTATTGCAGCTCTTTAAGATGTTCTCCCACATCTCTGTAATTCCTATGACACTGTAAATCTGTACTACATACAGACATTACTGCAGCCTGAGCAGCACGTATTACTATGCGTACATATCGGATGGGCCTGGAAAGGTCCTGCTTTCTCAAAGGTTTCTTAAGAGCCTTCCCTGTTGCCCTATCCCATCCCTGATTCCTCACCCCATATTCCCTCACTTTCCCCCACCTTTGGTCTCTGTCCCCTAAAATATCTAGTTTGTGTGGGGTTAAACACAAAGACAGACCAGATGAAACCCTGGAACAACAGGTGAACAGAATTTTTACTCATGGATGATTAAATGAATTTAATTCATAAAGCATTGAACTTTGTGTCTAGCTTTTTAGGGCAAATATAATCTGATAAAAAGAGACCCAAATTTATCTTGGTTAAGGTGGTAAAATGCTTTTGATATCAGAGCAGTTATGCCAGGTCAGACTCTGACATGATAAGTTGAATAACGAAGAGGGGGGGAAAAAAAAGATAATACATTATATATTAGAAAACATATACTGGAAACCATTATTCTATGCTTGGAAAGCTTTGGGCATTTTTTAAAACGATGAATACCTCTGCCGTTTTCAAAGATGATTTAAGACAAAGTTTACTTGCAAGCTGTAACTTGAGACTATTGTGAGTTATACCACTATTTTATTATTCTTAATAGCACCAAGTCAATCCAGAGATATTTCATCCTGCAATTTTCTTCTGTTATGAAAATGCATAATGTTAATCTTTGTAATACTTTATAAACTGACCATAAACCAATGTTTATGGTCAGTTAATCATTGTATTACTTTGCTTTAGGTAATTTAGTACATTACCATAATGTAACAATCTACTTAATATAAATTTTAAAGTGAGCACAGTGCAAGTTGCAGGGCATTAATATATTATGCCTTCTAACCAGAAATTCAGAAACACAGCTAAAGTTTGGATGTGGGTCAGATATTTATTTTCTGCTTTGATTGACTTAGTGTTTTGCCTGAGGAATGCTGTGATTTTATGATAGTCACTACGTTATTATTTATGATTATAGTATGCTTTACAGTTCATTTAGAAGTCCCAACAGGATTGGAGCAACTTTGCAATAGTCACAATACAAGAACACCGCTTAAGAAAGACTGCCTGAACACCAGACGGGATACAGCACAGGGTACTGTTTCCACAAACACTGAAACATGTAAAATCCCACTGAATCCAGTGGAGATTTAAAAGCTGTTGTTAGTGGGAGTCCAACTGAAAAGCATTAGTGCTAAGACATGGTGACATTCATGATTATATGACATGAATACAGTGGGTGGAGGACAATGTAGAATTAGTAAGAACTTGTGCTCTTGAAAGTTAATCTCAGGATGACTTTTTAAAAATTCTGCATGTTAGATGGTGAGTCAAACATAGTGGAAATTGGTGGGTCTTACAACTAGTAACTTCCAGAAACTTGTAAGAGACTACTATGCTCCTTAGAGGAACCAGACAGCTGAAACAAAGGAAGTTTCCAGCCAGACCAAGAGACCTTTCACAATCAAAGAAAACTCCATAAATGCTCTTAAAATCACTTAAGAATTTGAATAGTAGTGACAGATAGTTTTTGTTGAGTATTGCATGATTAAAGCTCTGCATATTTAAGTGATGTAGGAAAGAGCACAACAGATACAGACCACTGTCCCCCATCCATGACAGAAGGAAAATATTGTTGGCAGAACAGAGAACATGAACATGAGAAAAAGTAAAAGAAAAAGATTAAGGATTAAGTATCATCATCTAAATGATCTGGATCTGATTCCTGTTATGGTTAGGGAAAAAATAAAAGGTTGGGTTTTTTGGTTTGTTTTTGGGGTTTTTTTGTGAGATCACTTTATCACCATTTTCAACTGCATGTACCACAACTCCTAGGCACCAAACTTTAGCTAAGTGCTCTGCTTAAAAAAAAGGGTTGTATTATATATCTAAGCAATACTATTCCTCCTTTATGTAGCCAATAACAACTAGTAATTTTTTTTAATTGCTTCTGTAGCTTGCTCTATACATAATCTGAAATATAGTGTGCTCACAAGTCTGCATTTTAGCTTGAGGTAGCTGCATTTCAATGTGATGGAAGTAATTTGTTCATCTGCAAAGCTAAGCCTCTGCTGAAACTGGAACTGTTTGTAATAAAAGAGAAAGGCATGGCAGGAAATGGATCCCATCTCTTCTGACTACTACGTGGAAAAGTATGAAGTTTATATATTGGGCTTAATTGTTGAAGACATGACACCATCAAAAGCATCATACTTAATTATGAAGGATAACACACTGGTATTAACTTAGTCTTTCAAAGCAATACCGATACTACTCAGACAAATCAAACACTTTTCACAGAAATAATTGCTGCAGGGTTTTGACTGCTCTTGAGCCCTGAACAAAGCCAAGCATATTTTTGCATTGCCTTAAACTAAACAGAGAGGCAAATTGTGACTCAAAGATACAATGAGTCTCCCGGTTTTCCCTTTCAGTGCCTGAGTTCTTACATGCTGGTGCAACTAGGTCACACAGTGCAAGATTCCCTATTGTGGTTATTCTTTTTATTCACCCCTTACAGCTCCCCTGGGTATTAGTAATAAAGGACTGTTTTATTCCTTTATTCTCCCTCCTATCCTGCATAGCCATACAAACTGGGTCACAATTTGGGACTATAATTTGTAAAACATCTATGGAACCTTGTAACACTTTATAATCTACATACATTCGACTTGCCCAGAACTGTATAAACTTCGAAAGCATTTTATTTGGGGGCAGGGAGGGAGCAGTGCAAAGAGAATAGGTCCTCCATTTTTTTTTTTAGTCCTGTAAGAGAACAAAAACCATAAATGGTTTCATTATAATCGTATTTACTACACATGTGTCACTGCATAGCAACATTAACAGGGCTGAGATAATCACTGTGATTTCATATTTTAATGTAATGAGATTACATTGAAGTTTAACCTCTGCTCTGATTTCCCAGATTCATTATGTTTCATCCTAGGCTATTTACATTATTTCTGCAATACATTTTACTATAAGTTACTATATGTCGCCTGAATTTTAAGTTTATATGGGTGTAGTTATTCTTTGAAATGGTATCCACATTTGATTTTATTAATATGACATAATATAGTTTCCATAGTTGTTTACTGAAACAACGACACTTTTGACAAACATTTAAGTACATATATACCATAGCAGTTAAAAGAGTTCCATTATTTAAATTAGATAAATAGAAAAGAAAAACTGGGTTCAAAAAAATTTTAAATACCTACACTGAAAATTTTAATTGTAGGCTAGGCACTGCTTTATACTTCTCATCTTTACTTTAGGACAACCCATCTTCCTCCCTCCCCCTGCTAGATTAGACATATTACTAAATGGCATAAAAGGAAAGATTTTGTGAGGATATTCAACAGAAGTGCAATTGGAATGGCATATGAGTCCTAACTTGAAATACAATGTTACATAGAGTCCAGCCACTCAAAAAGTGGTAGTAGGAATAGTTCAGGTATATCATATAACCCAAGTGCAAACAGGATGGATTCACAATGCAGGACTAAAAGGTTATACTGAATGTATTTTATCATTCTTTCGCCTCTTCTCACATATTCACATCAACATTACTGAAGACATTGCTAGTCTTCAGCTGACATGACTTGTACCAATAGGCCTTTATTTTCAAGAGGATCTGATTCCTTTCCACCCTGGATTAACAGACCCATATTGCTGCTGCTTCTGGGCTGCTGGGCTCCCCAGCAGTGGCTGGGAAGCCACCACTTTCTGCTCTTTAACCCCTAGTGTGATGCTTTGGGGTCTAACCACAGCTGGACTCAGTGAGAGCTGAGAGGACTTAGCTGATATGCTTTTTGCAGACTGAAAATTTATCCCCTGGACTTGTGGTACCAAATCTGCTACTGAGCAGGACCAGATAAAATCCTACGTGCTTATGTAACAGAGAACCTGGAAATGGAATTGGTTGTAAAAATATTTTTTGAAAAATGAAAACAGATCTATTTTGATTAGAAATAGTACAATATCTCATGGGAGATGGAAATTGAAAGACACAATTTTTGGCTTAAAAAAAAGTCCTAGGTTTTTCATCAAACAAGCAGTTTAGACAAAGTGGTGGAGACCAGACATTACAGTGAGCGAGAAACCCAGGCTGAACCCACTTCTCTGTGCAATCATTTGTGAGACACTGCCTACAAAGAATGTGTCTTGAGAGAGGTGTGAAAGCAACCTTGGACACTTAGCACTGGTCTCCATTCAGAAGACTGTATTGGCCTAATCCTGCCATCTCAAGAACTGAACAAAGGGCCAACTGTCCCCTACTTTCTGCAAGTGCCACTGTGAATTAGAAACAAAACTGGCATTTTTTTTGAGCTGCTTAAATAGTGTGAATCCAAGACTTTTTGCTTTTGTCTTGGTTTGTTTTTCTTTTAATGCCAGGAGACACCTGAAGATCCTGCAGAAACTATTGCAACAGCTCTGTTTCTAGCAAGAAATGCCAGAGCCGAAGGAGTTCCTGAGGCCTAGGGTTGAGGATAAGAAGACAGGAGTGAAAAGGGTGGTGGTTCTCGCTATGAGATAACAGTTGGTGTCTGTGCCTTAAGAAGCTCAACATATCTCCCTCAGCAAGATGCAGTGGAAGGAGCTGTGTAGGGCAGCCCATTCACAAGGACTAATTTGGCAATCAGATGGCACATACATTTTTACATAGAATTACTGTTAATTAAAAAGAAACACTTCTGATATTTTATTTAAAAAATAAAAATGGAAAAGGAAGCTCAAGACATGTGACCTGGCCTGTCTGGTACATATAGATCATCAACCAGTTATGTACAAAACTTCATGAACATTTGATAGAATACTTTATATTGACTTCAGAGATATCATTAAAAAAGTGGTGAAATCATCTGGATTCTCTTAAAGTACATGAGATAATCAATATATATTAGCTTTTCCTTTAGAACATCCTGTATTAATGTGATAAGAACTTTTTCCATTTTATTCACTCCTTTTTTTAAATATTCTTACTGATACAGGATCCTCCCCCGCCCCACACACAAAAAAATCACAGTCTACCCATCCCTTCATCTCCACTCCTTAAACATTTGACAAAAAAAACCCTGTCTCTTACCCGAAACACACTGGTGGAATAGTTCAGCAGTTGTTCCCTGGGAAGACCTGCCCAGTCATAGCCACTGAATGTCAGGTAATTGCCCCTCTCTCTGCTTCTGATACTTCTGCCACCTAGTCTTTCCTGTATAGCCTCATATTAGGCACCCAGCCATGTCACATATGCTTTGCGCTTAGTGCTATAGTTTTCTTCTTACATTTGCTTACAAGTGTTTGAATTGAGCTTTCCGTACTTGGTGTTCTGCTTGTGGGTGAAAATTTCAGCTGTAATAGTAATGCCATTTGCAAAACCAGGGTTTACAGAGGCAAGGGCAAAATCTTGAATGCATTCAAATGAGAAAAGCTAACATCACCTTGTCTTGGAAAAGGCACTTAAAATTTCTGAGGAATTGCAAAGGGCTACGGTTTTTGTCATCCACAGAGAATTTTTCTCCAAATGCATTCAAGTGTGAAGCCAGAAAAAAATCTAGCTTGTAGATGCTCAGTAGCAACTTACTAGAGTTTGGCAGGAAAATTATCCTAATTTTCCAATCCCACTGATCCTCCCAACTCTTGTGCGGCAGCCAGCTCGCACACCATCATAAAGCTGAGACATTTTGTTACCCTCGAATACTTTACTTATTTTGAAATAATATCCCTAGAGACATGTGACATTTTACAAACACGTGTCACCAATACTTCTCCTGTAAGTAAAGGTGGCACACTGACTTTAACTTACCTAATAAAACAATATGCCATGATCAGAGTTGTAGTGAGGATGGGATGAAGGAGGAGGTGGAAGAGTCCTGTCCTAAGCAAGGTGCCAGGCCGCTCGCTTCTCTTACCACTGTGAAGAACAACACAGCAGCAAAATTACGATCATTTTTCTTTTTTCTCCTCTTCTTCCAGTACATCCCTTGATGAAGATGAACAAACCCATAGTGCAATCCTACTGTGCTCAACTTAATGAAGGAATTTTAATGTACAGAACTGTATTGTTGGGTCCTGGGAGTTGGATGAACTGAGTGCAGCCAGCAACGTACTCATTAGCAATAACTTCCAAATAAGAGTGACAGCTCTATTGGAAGAATAGTCCTCCAGTTCACTTGACAAGATAAAACCCTCCCAACTTAATACAGTGAGATCTAGATCCACATTCTTTATCATGAAATAAAAACAGACACCATTTTACTGAAGGCAGAATTTGTCCTGCTGTATTTTATAACTGCCATATGTGTCCGTGTCTATACAGACAATTTCTCAGTGTCCAAGAATTAAATCCTTGCTTCATAGTGTTAGCAATAATAATAATAGTAGGGCCCTTACATACCATGGAAAATAAAGATAGTCTGTTACTTTCAGTAGGCACTGGTAGGGAGTGTGCACAGGTCACAGTATGTAAGCTATTAAGATTGAAGGCATCTGCACAAACAGCCTTGACTGCTTTTTAAAGGCTAAGCTGCACAATTTGTCTTTCATTAAGAGCTGTTGTGCAGTTTTGTGATTTGCAGCCAGCTCAGTTGAGCTTCCAGAGTGTGTACTTCTATTTTGAGATCTTGTCAATAAACAAATAAGACATATGCTTCAGTGAGTCATCTGAGCAGAGCAAACTGTCACAAGAATCAGTTGACCTGTACTTCCTTCCTGTAACTGAATCTTTCTCTACCTTTTCTTGTTAGCACAAAGTGTGTCCCTGTACACCTCACGAAACAGAGAAGCCAGGGATGGGAAGACAAGGTCTCTTTCATCCATATGGTTTTATTTGTGTTCCACTGGCACCGTTATAGTCATACAGTAACCAACATAAATTTTTAGTTTTATTATCACCTCTAAAAAGAGACAGAAATGTGAAAATTGAAGCCAGAAGGTTTGTATCACAGGATTAATTAGGCAGGGCCAAGTGGAGTCACACTCCTCCTGGCAGTGAGTGCCTCAAGAAGGTGCCTGCCTTCAATTATGGAGCACACAAAGCAATTAAAAACCCTGTTTCTTTTTCCTGAGGTGTTACTTGTTACTTGATAAATCTCTTTTTTTTTTTTTTTTTTAATTCTCTAGAGATCTGAACTGGCTGAGGTGTAATCTACTAGGGTAGATATTCATGAAAAATTGATTTAGCTGGAGCCTAAGTGCAATAGTTTTAAAATAAACCTGAAAGGAATGAACAGTGTGTTGCTTGGCTGACATTTTATTGGTCTTTTTTTTTTTTTTTAATACACACATACACACACACAAAAAGACCAGATAATTAAGAACTCAAACACTGTGGATCTCCAGGAAATAATTTTGTCACTGGAACATATGAATCAAATCAGCCAGCCACCCTATGCATTTCCTTAAGCCATACAGCACTCTTGATTAACCTTTTCCTCGGTACCATATATGCAAGTTTTTGAATGCCAGGGTTGTGTGCACATGTCAGTTTTAAACATGTGTTTGGGGCAGCCATCCTCCCTGGCCCACTGGAAATTAGTACTCTGTTTCACCTGTACCTGCTTTACAGGATGTGATAGCCTGTCTCTGGATTTATGAGCCTCTTTGCTCTCCTGGTATTACCAGGAGCTCTACCACCATCACTGACTCTGACCCTTTGTACCGGGACTTGACGTCTGATTTTGTGCAGCTGGACCCACATGTTAATGCTTTTGCCACATTCATTTCAAGCACCCAGCTAACTCCTTCCTCTCCTGTTATTTCCCGTGACAGATAAATAATTCAAAATATGATATAAAATACGGTGTCTATCTGGTTTGACTAGTGCTCTGTCAAGACGTGCGATAGCGATGACCTCATACTTCCTCTTGAGGAGGGAGAAGCAAAAGAGTATTTAAATCAATAGAAGAAGGGGGCCATAGCTGTGGATATTGCAGCGCGTGTAAGATTTCTTCACAGGTATTACATGAAAAAAAAAATACGATAGGATGTTATAACAATGTAAATAATGACCGTTGGTTTATTATCATTTCTAACATTGGAATGCCTGTATTCCCAGGCTTCCTCATTAATGCTGCCTAAGAAGTAATTATATTTTTGAAAAAAAGTAATGGGGAAAGAAGGGAGTTTTTTTCTCCCATTGTGCACTTTATTTTTATTATTCCCCAGTTTAAATATAACCCACAGAAGAATGAGAAAATTCTTTATAAAGGTCATTAAATAAATGCTGCTGGAACAAATCTTTAAACAGGATCATCACTGAAATGGGAAGTTATGCATATGGAACACTTTTACTTGTAGTACAGATTAAACAGTTGGCAAAATAAAGCTTTAGATTGCCAGACATTATGTGTCACTAGAAATCAATCCTGACAGATTTTATTGAGCCTTTTACCCATATTATTGCTGCTGTATTTTTTTCAGTTAAAAAAAAAAGGGGGAAGAGGATTGACTTTTTCATTACAGGTCAGCCCACTTGACAAAGGCTATCCTGTCACATGGCACACTTTTATACCAATTTTGATTTAATGTGCATAGCATGTTTATCAGAGGCAAATGTCAAGATGACAATAGTTTCACATTTCTGAGCATTTGCCAGAAGAACTCTGACACATTCTTTCGTGGTTATTTCAGGACATTTTAAAAATTTCAGCAATTTCACCATACACATAAACCAAAACAAAGCAAAAACTTTTTTTCTTTCCTTTCAAAAGTTATTTTTCTTTCTGTTTGCGAACCTTCTAACTATTTCTTAAAATTAACTGGCAGCTGGGTGAGAGCAGAGCAATATGTATTCTTTCACTCTATCTAGTGTCTTGTTGCTGGTATAAAACCATTTACTGCCAGTGGATTTTAGAGTTAGGCTGCTATATCATCTACATATTACTTTCTTCACAAACTCATATCTATTCATACACACAAAGTACAGTAGTTTTGTAAAGAGCTAGCAATTTTCACATCAGTTAGGGGGTTATTGATGCAATTTACTTAAGAGGGGATATATATAAGGACAGCCACAGGAGAAGAACATAAAATAATACATTGTATTCAGATTGCAAATCTGATCCTGGTATTTACTGTCTGTCTTATTGCAAGAACTAGCTAGGATTCAGTTGCAAGGCAATGCTTTTAGAAAAAATTAGGAAGGGTTGTTATATTCTCAGCCCGTAGCTACCTTGGACTGTGTTGACACAAGATGTGTCTAAGGCCAGAAGTTTTGGAGGCCACAGAAAGAGAGAGTCATACTGTTAGCAAAAATACTTACAATAGACCAAAAAAACCCCCAAAGAATCAAAGCTTTACAAACATTTTAGGATATTCACCAACAAATAAGCTGAAAATAGACTGTGGATCCTCTACCAGTAACTTTATTCACAACTGCAGCTGGGTCACGAGTGAACCGAGTATGGTGTTTCACCCACTAACACTGAATCTTGCCTTTTAAAAGTATCGCTGTACTGGGAACCGAGGCCTTATTGTGTGAAAATGATCAGTCCTGCTGGCTTTAAGAAATAAGAAATACATTTTTTAGGCGTCCTGCTTATTTTTGATCATCTTTCTTCCTCTCCCTAGGTTTTCTTTAGCTAGTCTTCAAGAATGAAGTTCAAAAGGCTCATTTGATTAGAATAGGAACCATAAAACTGTCGAACTTCTGCCCTTACTTGGTCTCTCTGGTGCAGGCAGAGGGCTGAAGTCTCAACTAAACAAATATCTTGTCAAACTTCCTATGATGCCTCATACTAAAGAGATATTATAAGAAATATAATTATGGACAAAACTTTAATTACATAAACCAAGCGAATAGCCAAACTTCTTGGAACCCGGTTCACATTTCTGTTGAGTGGTCATGTTTGTTTATTGTGATATTTTTCCAGATGTGCAGATTATGCAGGTGCTGTCCATGGGCATTGCACAGACTACAGGAGCGACCAGCCTGCAGACTGCCAGGTGGGACCTTGCTATGTCAGTGCAAAACATCGACTCGAGCCCTGTTGTGAGCCAGATTCCTCTGTGAGAACCTCTGATGGGAGCAGGGGATGGAGGCATTGCTTGAGCCTCCTTGCTGCTCCTTCCTGAGAGGCCAGTACTCCTCCATTATTACACGAGAGCAAAGGCATCCACTATGACACCAAAGCAGAGGTCACTGCTAGCCTGCAAAGTGATCACATTAGGCCACTTAAGGGGAATGTGAATAGACATCAGAATATGCACCTACTGCACCATGTGAATAGCTTTATTTTGCTTATATTGCAGGATAAAGCGTGCCTTCACTACCACATACATACGAACTGTTACAGTCATTAGTTCTATCTTTTATACTGTCGTGGTTTCAGCTGGGATGGAGTTAATTTTCTTCTTAGTAGTTGGTGCTGTGCTGTGTTTTGGCTGTGATG
>JAVJGI010000050.1:80962217-80987208 GCA_035590275.1 Ibycter americanus | reverse complement strand
ATTAAATTGTTCTTATCTCAACCCTTGACTTTTACATTCTTTTCTGATCCTCCTCCCCATCCCTCTGGGTGAGGGGAATGAGCGAGTGGCTGCGTGGTGCTTGATTGCCGGCCGGGGTTAAACCAGCACATATACTTAATATTGCGTTGTACAACATTACAGATTTACGATATGTGCATTTATCTACCTAAAGGGAAAGAGATTTTTCTTTTGAATAATGTTAACAGAATCAGGCTTCATATAGTAAGCTTGCTCATTTTGTGTGCAGGTGAGCTTTGTACAGATCTGTTGTGGGACAGATTTAAAATTATTATTATTAATAAATAAAATTTAAAAATATTAATAAGTAATTTTTTTAGGTACTGGCAAGGGCAGTGTTAGATTTAGCAGCTGATATGTTACAAGAAGAAGCTCTATGTGTGCTTATGGGTGGGAAAGGGATACAAAGACCAGAAAGAAGTTAGAGGTGCAAGGCTGTTCAACGGGAGATTCTCCCAGGCTCCTTTATTCCAAATATTGATAAACTTTAATTAAACTACAGATCTTTAATAATAGAAGAAAGATGCAAGCTTTGGGAGCACAGAGTTTCAACTAAAGATCTGTAAAGACCTATGGCAGGCAAAACTACAAGGTATTCTGCTTTTAGCAAACGTTTTTGAAAAGTAATCAATGTGTCCCTGGTCATTTTAAGGCTTATGTTAGAATAAAAAGAAGTGTCCTTTTATCTTTCCTATTCTTTCTTAAGAGCAATAGATAACTTTTAATATAAATATTTTTTGAGGACAAAACTCGGTTTTGGCTTCAGGTATCTATCATCTGATTGAAAGGTCATTATGAGCTGAGAATTCTCCTGTTTGTGTGAAGAACAACACCCAAAGTTGCAGTTGCATCCAGAAATATTTTTCAGGATTTCACTTGCATGATAGCCTTTTCCCCCTGCTTTTTTAAGAAAGGAAAAGCAGCATTGCTAAAGCATAAAAGTTCACACTAAGCTACAGACAGAGTCGTCTAACAATAAACAATAGATCATACATCAGATTAAGACCAGATTAGATAATTTATTTCTAAAAATTAGGGCCATTTCAGTAAATACTAGTCTATTTCAGAAACATTTGTATTGAGTCAGTAAGACATGACACCTCTGCCTATTAGAAAAGTGGAGGGAGCTATGCTCCATGGGAAATTTCAATAGTGCTTTTGGAACACATGCGGCTTTAAGGACTCTCCTACCGATTTCACCAGGCTTTAATGCAGAGGCTGGCCAGGAAGTTCTAGTAACAAATTTGCCAAAGCATAATGACTTTCACACGGTTGATTTGGACAATAATAGTTGCAAATAAGTGCAAGACATGCTGCCTTGTACTATCTCATTCTCCATTCTTGATGTTAGTTGATGAATTAAAGATGCTGGAGGAATACAGCTAATCATGTGGTTTTGATACACTTAATCACATTTTAAGGGCTTCACTGAACTGTTGAACAAAATATCTAGAAAGCTAAATTCTGCATCTTCTGGTAAGTGTTTCCAGTACCATCTGATGGGTGGGAAAGCCAGATATAGACCTTACCAGACTCATAGACAGAATGTTTCAATTAGTGATAATGTCTAATAGTGTTTTCAGCTAGGGATCTCTACATGACAGTAAACATATCTACTATATACTTTTTTAAAATTTAGTTTAACTATTTAGTCTCCTTTTGAAGAGCTATTTACATGTTCTTAATTATTTTTAAGGACAAAACTAAGCTTAGTCTGAAACTGGAGCAGATTTTAAATCATCCTAAATCAGTCAATAGGAGTCAAGGAAAATACAAGAATTATTCAGCTCCCTGATGGATAAGCCAAATATTTTTCAGTTTCTCCTGCTTTTCATTTGTAAAACATGGAGTCAAATCAAATTATTTGTTAATTATTCACTTGTAAGATTGCCTTATTATTTTAAACTAAATGTAAAACTTAGACATGTCTTGATATCTGTGGAGTCCAATCAGAGTATACGTTTCTTCCACCATCCACTCCAATGATCATATAACAGTGCACTCAAGAGGTGTTCACCTACTTCAGCCATAGCTCATGATGTTAAGTGGTGACTAACACCACATTTTAACTGTCCATTATCTGTTACCACCAATTTAAATTCTGGGAAAAGTTGCCTTATAAATGAACATCCTTCCTTGGCTTTTCTACAAAATACTACTGCTCTAATAATAAAGCAAGTCCATCTTCTTTAATAAATTAAACAGGACCCTCATTCTCCTTTTATAGCAAGACAGGAAGTCCAAAACTTATTCTTAAGCCCTTAAATTTAGGGGAACACTAAAGCAGATGCAAATTCTCAAACATTACAGTATTTCTGGTCAGCTACATAGAAGATTTCACTAAATGACCAACACAGGAGACCACAGTTTCTAACTAGATCGAGATAGGTCAACACCAGCTAATAAATTTTGATCGACTGATTGTTCTTTGGTGGGGAATGAACAAACTGTAGTGTCATGAAAAAGAGACATAAAATAAACTAAAACCATAGCACTGAATGGTTTATTCTCATGTAGTGACTGCCTGATGGATTAAAAAATAATAACTTTCTTCAAAGTTCTCATCAGAAAAATCAATTTGACTGAGACACAAGGGGCTGTTATTACTATTTTTAAGCAAAAGTCTTATTGACAGGAATTTGCTTTATAACAAATTACCTTACAAAATTGTACTCCACAAAATAAATATCACAAAGGTGAGTCCTGCACTACACAAAATTCTTAAAAGGCAATTATAAAGCAAAGTCATGACACACAAAAAATGGTCAAATGTTCTGGTTTCCACAAATAAAAACTTGTAACAGAGAATCTTTGATGCATATACTGAATAAATAAAACAATTTTTAAAAAACCCAAAACATCCCAAAAGACACAAATACTCAGAACTCATCTGATACATAGGTCTCTGTTTTTTATGTTTTGAAAAATAGAACAGAGTTATGCAAAACAACTCACCCCAAAACACAAAGACTACAAGTTTTAGATATCTTGTATCACAGTGCTACAATTTCCAGTGGACACAAAAAGTTCTGTACTAAAGACTAATGCAGTTACATATTTTCTTGTAGTTATGAAAGTATGCTTATTATGAAAACATTGCTAAAGTAATTGTTGAGGAAAAAGAAACAACTTGAGAAATTCTTTCCAGAAGCTGAGTTGAGGAAAATGAATGATTAACTTTTTGAGGGTAAAATCATTACTTACGTAATGAAGTTAAAAAAAAAAATGTATTACTACTTATTTGAAAATAACAGAACTTTGGAATACTTTTCTGGGGAATAAAACATATGTACATTTTTAGATACCAAAGAAGATGGAAATGGGGAGAGATAATACAAATGTATTTAGGCGAGTTTCAAAGGTAAAAAGTTTTCTAACAAACCCTGCTTCAAAAGCACAGTAAGCGTTTCCTTCCCTTTCCCATTACTGAGGATTATGATTTTCGAGGCTAACTTTGACACCTTGGAAATTGATGTAACCAGAACAAAGTTACTCAGTATGTACCTACAGCCTCAGTGTATAAAAAAACATGTTTTCCCTTTTTGTTATCTGCAATTGCAATGGTGTGATATAGACATGGAAAACTGTGTTCATGAAGACTTGGATGTTGCTGTTTGATGCCATTTTTTTTAATGGTGTGACTGCAATTGAAAGTACTACAGATGTCTGTCCGTCTTGATGCGATGCAGAGAGATCTTGTTAGAGAGTTTGGTTTCTTATTCTTCAGCTGACTCTTGACAGGGCTGAGCAATCTGCCTGGAGACGTGTTAGCTTGAGCAAAGTTTTCCTTGCGCTAGCAATATCTGCATTATCCTTTGAGCACACTTGAACCCCAGGTGCCCTTTCTACCCCACTGCCTGGAAAGGCACTAGCTGTGCTGCAGGAAAAGATCACAGGGCAGGGGACATGAGCCAGCTCTAGCCCCTTCTCCTTTGACAGTTGTACCCTTACCTTCAGTGTGAATTGGGTGGCCCTTGATGTTTCTGCCCAGCAAACTCCTCTCTCAAGTTGTGGCAGTGTTTTGCTGATGTGAGGCAGACAAAAGAACCAGGATCCATTTTACAGATCTTTATAGCACAGGAATTATGGGCAAAGTAGCAACAGGTGGCCTCACTGCTGCGCTACTGACATGCTTGGCTTTAAGCACAGGCTTAATGTCAGTTATTTGCAAATAAGTGAATAATAGGCAATGGACATTAGTGTTGTTTACGAGCTACAGAGGAGGAGTTATTTTATGTGTGTTGTGAAATAGTTCTGCTTTATTTCAGGATTTTTTTTCTTTTCATGACATTTCATCACTTCTCATTTCCCTCAAAATTAGATTGTAAACTAAATTGTTCATTCTTTATTCGAGTCTCACAGAAAACAAAAAGAAAAAAAAGACCAACTGAAAACAACCCTACAAAATAAATATTGCTGTTGCCTACATAATGCATAGACTTCAATGTACAGTTTATGCACATATACATAGTTACAATGTATTGGTAGAAATAAACCCAGTAATGTTGACAAGAGAACAAGAATATTGTTTAATATGTAAACAGATAAAGCTAGATGTGAAGTTTTGAAAATTAGAATTTTTTTTCAGATAAAAACATGGATATTTCCTTAATTTCCATCCAAAATAGGAAAATAAAGAAATACAAAGTAATAGAAGATGAAACATAAGCTTCTGAAATGCTGGCATGATCTCATCAATGGAAGTCTAGATTTTAACTGAGAATATGTTCCTAGTTTAACTAAAAAGTCACACCCAAACTTCTATTTGCTTCTTATTTTTTCTTACTTTTGAAGACAAACCTATATGTATACCTTAAGCCA
The DNA here is from genome assembly GCA_035590275.1 of Ibycter americanus. Taxonomy (NCBI): domain Eukaryota; kingdom Metazoa; phylum Chordata; class Aves; order Falconiformes; family Falconidae; genus Ibycter; species Ibycter americanus. Next base: position 80,982,348 of record JAVJGI010000050.1, on the reverse strand, counting down.
TGTCACATAACATCATTGTGTTGTATGACACAGAAGTCACTGAAAGCTTCCAGAATATTTGAGATTACTTTGTTCTACAGCCAGCTGACAAGATTCCTTTCTTGTCCTCTGTGACAATTACACAAATACTGAACTTTTCAGTGTTGGAAAAACATAAACTGTTTTATGTGAGCATGAGTAACCATTTTACCATGATGTTCTCAGACAGGAACATTTCATCCCTCCTTTTAAGCTGAAAAGTTTCTCTTAGAATTGTTTATGTCAATACTCATCTCGAGCTAATAGCTGAAGACCAGAATAAATGCCAGCATTCACCAGTTAATCACCGGGGGGGGGGGGCTCGGGGAGGGAGGGGGGGGGGCAGGTAGTAAAAACAGTTTAAAAAAAAAAAAGTTAAGTCAGCAATCAATGGAAACACATATTTTAGAACATTTTCTATTTTGCAGATCACTGGTACCTGGAATATAATTTCAATTTCTATTAATCTGCTATAACACTATCAGAAATTTCAGCAAAAACCTGTGGAAAGTGACCACAAACGCACAGGAACATTGAGATGCAAAAAGAATAACATATATATGTAACATTTTTAAAAAAAGGTATATAGTCCACATAAGTTGTAGTCTGAACTAACTGTGGTATTATAAGAATTAATTAAGCCTCCCTTAGCGTCTTGCACACTGTAAATATAACAATACTGTAGGAATGTTAGATCCAAAGGGATGTTTTGGGAACTTGGAATATGGATATTCAAAGAGAAATAGTAACTTTACTTTTAGCCAAGAAAGCTCTCTTTTGGAGTGCTCTGCTGATTAACAAAACTGAAATTCATGATGCCATGACAAGATCAGAGCAGAGGAGGATAAAATGCCCATTTGGAGATCAGAAAATTTACTTTGCTGGCTAGAGGAATGCTTTCTGTCACTGAATAAATACATTGTGAATATATCAGAACTGAATTATATTCTGCAGGCATAGTCTGGTTGGTTTTTTTTTTTTAAATACCAATTAGTATTTCATATTAATTGCATGCCAATAAAAATCTTTGAGAATCTATATGAGCAGGCTTATAGAAAGCTGAGAGATACTGAAGACCATCAGTCTAACAGACTCTAACTGACAGTGCTGTTGTTATTCAGATATTTAAGTCATATGAAAGATCCCAAACAACTCAGTATTAGGAGCAGCTGTCTCCTATCTCCTTTTATCTATCCTCTTTTTAAGCAACTGTGCTGGGACAGTGATTAGAGATGGACAAAAAATTTTTTCTGCTTGTAATATGAAACACTTGCTAGTGGCCATTTTGGTCCCCTGGCTCATCTATTTCTCCATCATATAATGTCATCTCCTTGGTAGGTGGTAAACATGCCTGTTGGAAAATCCTGGAGGTGAAAACTTCTTGCAGGTCAAAAGGCTACTCAGTAATGAAATCTAGCACAAGTATGAAACAAACTTGCAAACTGCTTGCAAACCCTTTATGTTGAAATCAACTCTAACTTCTAGTCAAAGTTTAGGAACCATTCAGAGGTAATTCTTAACCAGAAAAATAGTTAAAAGTAGCCACAGTCTGCTATCAATAATACTGCTTAGAATTGTAGCCAAAATTATAGCTTTCTTTATTAGGCCCTAATTAGTGTACACCTCTATTGCCTGAATTTTTTTTTACTATTATTATTTTTTTTATTCAGCAAGCTTGCCTGACCTAACAGGTTTTGAACTGGGACTGGAAAGTATGGAAACAGTACAGTGGAGACAACATTATGTGCACAGGCATGTTATTAATTCTGACACCGTTCCCCATTGTACAGTCAAGTCCGCCCTGCCATGAGCAGGGTCCCGCGTCAGAGAGGACCAGCTGCACCCTCTTGCACCCAGACACCCATCGTCCCAGTCCTCAGAGGGATGGGACTCGCCTTTTGCTCCTTCCCTACTAAACACAGGTGGGAAACAACGCACTGCTGATAGAGAGCCAGTGACAGAGCACCAACCTTCAGTGCTGAGTGAGGACACTAGGCAGACCTATGGCTCTGAAAATTAATACACCTGGGTGTTTTTTTTTTATAACAAATGTAATTTCATAATGGCAGCTAAACTACAAAGCCGTCTAAGTCTATGTCTTTGGTGCTGCACTATCCTGAGTGCTTTTGCAGCTTTTGGAGCCAATTATTTATGATGCTTTCCTAGGGATGCTGACAAAACCTGTCTGTTTTTTTTGCCACGTGGTGGATGTTATAGAAGGCTCTCAAACCTCACATGTGTCCTCCTATAAATTAGGTATGTTACTGGCTCTGATAAAAGCTTAAAGAGAAGCTACTTTCTAACCATGCGATGTAATCTCAATTTAAAATACTATAAAATTTTAAGAAGAGGCCTCTGTATATGAAAATGGTGTAGGCTTGAACATAAATTGAAAGCTGCTGCTGGGAGGCCTGAATGATAGATTTTGGCTGAACCATTGATTAAATTGAAGTATTTTTGCATTTGCTGCTTTTAGAGCTCAAGGACTCAGCTCAGAGCTTAGTTAAAAGATCCTTCCCAAATTCAGGATAGGAAAAGTGATTGCATCTAGCACGTTCATAACAATGTACAGGTGATCCAGTACCTTAACGTTTGTTTGGAGTGCTGCTTTTTCTGGGGCAGAGGCACAACAATAACCTATTCTTTTAGAAAATGGATGAAATAATGAATGCAAACTTTGCAATATGCTGTAAAGCTCAAGAGGCCTCTTAAAAGCAAAATAAAAATGAAGCATTATTACTACAAAAGAAATAAATATATTTATCTGTAGTGATCTCCAAGAACCCTGCATAATAAAATGGTATTAAAATCAACTAAGTCTAACACAATGGCTCATTCTTGGTTACACACATGCTACGTTTTATGTAAATAAATCTGCAAGAATGTTAATGACAGTGTCTGTTCTGGAGAACAGGATTTTTAAAATTTTATTTGATCAGTGTTGGAGAGTATAAAATGTCAGAACTATTATTTTCTATTAACTGTATCTGGCATTGGCATAAACAGCCAACTTCGCCAAACAGTTGAGTGGGTAAAGGAGTAAGAATAAGAGAAGAAAGTGTTTGTCAAACTTAGCAAAAACTTCACAATTTATTACAAAAGGCCTCATTTGCTTGCAATTTTTTGTTTAGAAAATATTTTATAAAACTAAAGTCCTGTTGATATTGTTCAGCTAAAAAAAATAATAAAATCTCATACATGTAAGAGTTTGAATGTCTGGCTCATCACAATTTTAATTGTAAATCCCAGGAAATGCAGAATCTGAAAATTAAATTAGGAAGTGCTCAATGGATTGCAGAGTAGTAAATTTTATTAAATTTCTTTACAAAATAACATTTGGAAAATAATTTAATAAAAAGCTGTATGTGCCTTACTAAGAAACAATGAAAAAGGTTCAAGCAGTTTTTAGTATATCTAGAATATTTTTACAACCTCTGTGGGCTTAAGCAAATTGCAGTTCAAGTGAATGTGAATTGATCAAAATCTATGTACCTTTAATCTAATACGCAACTTATGTATTGATTACTGAAAATATAATTTATGATAAACAGCATGATTCTTTAAAGCTATGTTGTATGAACACTATGATAATATAACAAATTGTTAACAGCAGGTCTTTAAGAGTTGCAAGCTAGTGTTTGTCACAGATGACACATTTAATTTCAATTTTTAAAAAACTGTAGTATTCCAAAAAATAGACCTTTGTAGCATTCTTAGCAGAAGTCATAGCCTTCTTTCCAGATCTGTTCTGGTGTTGAAATCTACATTTCAAGAAATGGAAAAAATATTAAATTTATATATGCATTTTTCATATTGAGGTATGTGGTTCTCCACACCAAAAATGTCTGTTTTTAAATAGCTGGTCTTTGGAAAGGCAAATCAGACACCTTCTTTTATTTTTAATTCTGTAGTAGTATTGTCAACTAGTTATGAAAAGAAAGTAAACTAGAAAAATACACATTTGCTATGTACCTTGGAATAACTCTACAATGTTAGATCCTGTTGCTGAAATATATGGAACTTGTGCCATTTGGGTAAGTACGATGACGATTTCTGGTTAGACAAGAAGATAATATTAAACCTGAATTTAATCATTCTGGTCAAATCAATATTGCAGTATTGCCTTTCCTACTGCAGTTTAATGAAAGACACAGTGACACCAATTGTCAATCTTCCGTTCAGGACAGTTATTATCCCACAGGACAGTTGCAGTGTCCTCAGAGCTAGACCTCCAAATCCTCCAAACTCCAGTTCTCTTTCACTAGGAATCTGTGGCAATATTTTTCTAAGTCACCTTGTCGTACAAGCCTACTGAGCTAACAGCACAACTGTTTTTGTGAGAGTAAAAAATACATGAGATCTTTCCGCCAAATGAAAAGAAAATGCCTGCGTTAAATAGCAAAATCCCACTTTGTTTCTACAGGACACTGCTCAGTACGAGCCGTTCAGAGTCCTTCAGCTTTTGTTCATGAAACAGCTAGAACAGTGCTCAGATTGAGCCACTTGATTAATTTAATTAGTATGACTAATAATATTAAGAACAGAGAACTGACCAATACTTATCTGTGACACTGTCAGTGCAATACACCTAGTTCATGAAGTATTTTATTTAAAAAAAAAAAAAAAAAAAAAGAAAAAGGAAGAGCTTTCTTAAATCTTGTAAAATCTTGAAGTCCTCTGACATTGCCAAGAAGAAAAATAGCATGTGAGACATCTTGCACATCTCATCATCATGAACTCAGAGTGATAGCTCAGAGGACATTGATGTCATGGGCTCAGGAGAGTGTGTCACACAGGACTCACTCCTCACTGTCCTAGTGTCTTAATGCCTGGATGCTCCTCTTTAATACAGTGAGTCGCCTTACATTCCTGAGGATCAGCAGAGAGTGCAGGAAGGCTTTTATTTCACGCTTCATTTCTTTCAATATCCTTGGAATGACTTATCTCACTCACGTTCTCCTGGCAGTTGTGGAAAAAGAAGAGAGTTGCAAATGATTTGATATTTCCTGTATGTGGGTACATAGGTGTAACCATCACAACACCAGGGATACAGCAACACTGAGCAACAAACATTTCAGTGATGAACTTGCTTATCTATGGCTAATTAACAGGCATTTGGCTAACCCACTCCTATGGACTGAGGGCTAGTGGGGGGAGTTTTAGTCAGTATTGATGTGCTTCAAAGAAAAACACTATTGATTTAATTAGGGTTAATTGATGGGTCATCAAGAAGGAAGGTTTCCTGCCTTCTATGCCCCAGACAGGACAACGTGCAGCCCCTGTTTGAGACACTACTGAATTGCTGATGTGTCAATCAATCAATATCTCTATGACATTTAACATCCAAGCGTCAAGACGTTTTGAATATAAGGTTCCCTCTCTCACATGCAAAAAGAGGGCACATATGCCAATCACATTTGCACTACGGATCTGCCAGATCAGTAATTTTTAATGAAAGCTACAAGGGTGTTACAAGAGAATCAGTTGCCAGCCAGTGAAATATGCTTCTCTTTATATATAGTTATGCTAAATCCTAATAATTTGGAATTGAGTTTCATCCAGTTTTCAGATTTTATTTTAAAAATTGTACATGGAAAGCACCACTACTGTCCATAACACAGGTAGCCAGTAAAAAATTAATAAATTAAATCCCTCTATAACTTTCTTTAATATAAAGCATTAATCAGTCAATAAGTATAAATAATACAGGCACTGAAGAGTTCCACAGTGAGCTTAAATGTAGTAACTCACATCTTTTAACTTTAAATAACTTTCAACCATAGTCCGTTCTTCCCCGCAGCAGTCCACCCCAGCTTTTCATTACAAATGGTGGACTGTGGTACCTGAAACCACATCTTTTGCATAGCAAATGCTTCTTCATTGCCAAGACCTCTCCATTGCTGAAGGGTCACAGGTTCCATTGGAAAGTGACACTCCTGGCAAAAGTTTCAGCTCTACTCAGCTCATTCAAAAAAGTGAAAAGCATGATAAAAGGGCCCAAAGCTATTATGTCTATCTGACCTTGTCGCCATTTCTAGTACAGGTAAGAGATTGGATGCAATTATCTGTTGCCTTTTTTTTTCAGGTAGATGTAAGCTCACTAAATACATGCAAAGGTGAGCAGATGTGAACTAGTTCTGTACTTAAAACTGCAAAGCTGCAATTCACGTGAGGTTGCTCTTACACTGCGCATTAGACTTGAACAGTAACATTACAGTAGCATTTAGTCTGGAGGAATGGCAGGGCAATAGACAAAGGAGACAGAGTAAAATTCATTTTCCTACAGCAGCATTGTGTGCACGTCTAAGGTTAACTACGATGTGGAACCCCAACCTTTAGGCTTTGACTACAAATTCACAACTCCTGTTAGAGAAAAACCCAAAAGGAAAGATTTAAAAGCAAGCAAACAAAAAAGACAAAACGTAAAACAGAACCACTCCTGTTTCTTTTTTGTCTCTTCTTCAGCCTTCCACATCCTTTTTTTATTCTGTGTTAAAATCAGAATCAACTATGCAGTATTTATAGTGATGTTACTCTCCTGATAAAGTATTGCAGAGGCTGTGGCAACAATCTAGGGCTCAGCAGGGAAGCTGTAAGACAGCTATTTTTGTAATGTTTAAAATTATACTAAATTAATAAAAATAAAATCTCCTGCCGGGCTTCCAGTTTTAAATAGCACATTGTGGTGTAAATGATCAGAGCATCAGGGTTCTGCTAATTTAGTATGTATTATAACAGTGGAGACATTAAAAGATCATAGCATTTTTCATTTTAAAAACAACACTCTGTGAACTGGCTGAATAATTTCTATAGTTTATGCTAGGAATTGCTAATATACGCTCATTGCGATAGAGGGAAATGGGAAACTTGCATATAACTTTCAGGGGTTTGAAGGTATAATTGTTTAGAACTCTATCTGGGAGGACTCTGTCTGTTCTCCAGATTGTAACAGTCTAACTTACTAAATTACCACCTCCTAAAATTAGAACAGTACTTAAAAAATAATAACTATATTTAATCTTTTATTAAAACAAGATGAAATATTTCCTAATAAAGGAAAAAAAAAAATGATTGCTTTAGAATTAGAGAACTTCCATTGTCTCATACCTGTCTGGAAAGTTTCTGCAAAGTGGCTTTAAAAACCCTACCCCAAAACATATACTGGGATAGGTAGTCACCAAGCACGTGTGTTTTGAACTGAGCCGGAAAGCACCTACTAACTTAACTTACACAGCTGGCATGAGCTGAAAGCATTTAGTTAAATGGTGGACAGCATGAAGTGCTAATGTGTGTGCAAGACGAAGACCTAAGCAGAATAAGAGAGGAAGGTGATGACATATGTTTTCATAGAAAGGATGTTAAAAATGCAAATATTCATATGACAGTAAACTCATATACTGGCTACTTCGATATTTTCCCCCTAATACTGGAAACCTCTGTTTTCATTGTGGCCATTCTTCCCTGGTAGAAAAGGGTCAGAGTGACAGCAAGCAAAATTAGCCACTGGCAACCAAACTGTCTAATAGGCTTTGACAAGGTTAGACAGATGGATAACAGTATTAGTGCTTTGCAAGTACGTATTGCTACCACCCATGGGTGGAGCTATGCCCAGAGTAAAGACAACAGGACATTTATAGGGAAAGTGCAAGGAAGATAACATACCCTGAGACATCTCTTAGTCATTCCAGTTTTTCTCACTCTGTTGTAAAAGTGCCAGAAGCTGGGTTTGAAAGTAAGGAAGACTCAAGACTGCTTCTGCTGGCATTTGTGTTTGCTCATGCCAGACTATTTCTTTTCAAAAGTATTGGTTGTTAAGTAAATAAAAGACAATATAATTTTGGTAATTATTATGTTTACAGGAAGCTGGAACAAGGTGAAAGTCACTGGCATTCTTGTTGAGCTAGCTGATATAATGTGACCTGAAATAATGTGTTACTAGTGAAGTCATGCAGAAAATCCCTAGAGCCAATACACTGAGACTGTGTCATCCTTTTGAAAGGAGCAATATTCATGCTGCACTGTGGCAGTCCAATATGTGTGTATCTTAAAACACCGAATAAGTGAGTAGAAGCAATAAGACTGCAACTTGTTGGGGTGCATTTTAGACAGCAGTTCATCAAAATGGACACCGAAAGCAGCTCACTTTTACTAGACACCCTGAGTCTGAAAAAAACCACTTAAAGCCTGATCAAGTACTTATTTGCTGGCTCACTCAAGTTTTGACAAAGGGTGAACTGATTTAGCACACCATTGAATTAAATAAAAACCATAACATTTAAATCAGTCTTGCTGTAATGCAAAACACTTCATTTTTGACCAAGTCAAAACCCAAAAGTTTTGACCAAGACCAAAAAAATGACCAAGATCTTTGCAACACTTTTTTTTTTTTTTTTTTTTTTCTTTTCCCCCCGACCAGGAACAGCCAATTTTCCAAAGCTGGAAATTTTACAAATTGTAATGTTAGGATATAAGCTTGGATAATGGGGACTGATTAGCAACAGGTTTACATCCCCCTATCCACCATCCTTGTGGCATCTCAGAGGTCCACTTGGCAACTGGGAGAGCAGAAACTGAATTTTCGGTCTGTAGAAGAGAAAGAATTTGAATCTGGGCTTTCAATATAATATGTCTGTATCATGATTGTGGGCTACGGTGGATTCAGAAGCTGAGTATGAATATTACACTTCGCATATGTGAAAGAGCTCTATGTGGTTTTCATTTCTTATTAAACTTCCAAACCCAACTTTTTGTGAAAACAAACTCTGATTTACTAGCCAACATAATAGAGGCAGAAAACTCTATTTTGGCATAGCCTTATGAAAAGTCCACTTTTTGGAGCTTCACCACTGTGTCTGCAGAGATGGATTTTTTTCTAGCACTCAGCAGTTCTGTGCTTCCCTCCCGGCTGCTAGAGTGGGGATAATGCATTTTGCCTGCCTCCCTGAAGGGTTCCAGAAAGGGTGAACAGTTTTATTCCCTAAGATATCCTAGAGATAGACTATAAAGGTTACATCTGTACCAGTAAGTACATTGGGAAAAAGCTATGTGGCGTGGCATGACTGACACCAGCTTTGCTCCTGGCTACTGGGGACAGAGTCCTCAGATGGGAAGTCGGCAAGCCATTCCGTGGCAGTATCGTGCCAGTAAGTATGCTAGTTATTAAGCAACATGATAAATACAGTGCCTGAGCTGAGCTTGTACCCTGGCTCTGTGCAATTTTTTTGCTATGGCAAACTTAGAAAAGAGAAGCAGGCACAAAGGAGGGAAAAGGGCATATGTAGATCCCTAAAGTCTTAGCTAGTTAGCCATGTACCCTCTTGACTCATATATCACTTGTCTCGTTTCTGCTGAGCCGTCCTGTAAGGCTATATTTTACTGATCCTATTCCAGAAAAATCCATGTCTAAATAAGTGCCCACTCAAATTTAACTGACTTTATTGCTAAGAAAGTACTATTTAGTATTAATTAATAAGGAGTATTTAGAATTGAAATAATATTTACTGCATTGAACACAACAGCAGGAAGTTAAATATTGATGCAAAGCCGTATGCTGAGGTTTAGGCCAAACATATATCAACATAACCAGATAAAATTCGGAAAGCACGGGGAATAGTTTACAACTCTAAAAAGGAGCAGAAATTCCATCAATGGCAAATGGTTGGTCAGTACTTTGACTGCTTTTGTTGTAGGCACTGTCTTTTTCCACTTTTGGTTTTTGCTCCTGGAGACCATAGTCTTTGCGTCCCAAAGCCTCTTCCATTCACTTGCACAGTGCCTGTCATACTTTGGGTGCAGTTGGAATATAAATAACTGCAAATAAGACATGCCCCTGTGAACACACAGAAGGACAAGTTTTTGAATTTTCTTTCAACCACAGATGCTCACATATTCCCAGTCCTGGCTGTGGTAATGCACAGATGCGTGGAAGACACAATTTGCACCTTACCTCACACACTGGGATAATCTGTGTGATGATATATTTTTATCTCTGTGAAATCTGGCATGGTCCTAAAAAGGTCTTTAGCTCAGATGTGCTCCCCAAAGCTTTGTGTTGGAGACATCTGTCCACCCCACAGGCTGATTATCTGAATCTTCACCATTATTCTGAAGCACTTTTTATTCTCTTTTCCAACCCTTTTTCATCCCTGTTTCATTCCTTGTGCTGGCATGTATTCATATGGATTTTTTCTTTAACTGTTATTAATTACAGATAATGCTTCTTCTTCACACTTGACCGCAAAAACAGACTGAAATGGACATTTATTGAATAGAGACGCAATGCACTGCACTACCAGTTCATGTGCTGCTCAGGCAGATTCTGAGGCCTTCCTTCCCCCTCTGCTGCCCCCATTTCCCTGTGTCCATAATTTATTAAGCTCAGCAGCTGTGTCAAAAACCCGAAACTATAGCTCAGCAGCACTAATTGCCACTTCCATCATTAAAACTGATCCATGCTCCCTTGATGTAACCCAACCAAGGAGTAGCAAGAGAGACAAAAGAATTTTACGCTCCCTCAAATAGCTACCACTTCTACCAAGCTAGCTTTTTCAGAAGGTAAATAAATTCAAAAATACAAACAGCAGAGAGCACTGGCCTATCCCAGGGCTGTGAGCTCACGGGTTTGTCCAAAGGATGACGAAAATGTTATGGGGAATATCAAGGTGGCCACAATTTACCATTTAGAGAAGAACATTTATTCAAGACACCAGCTTTGTTGCAAGGAGTCTGAGATCAGATGAGTGACTAAGAAAACACAGAGGATTCTGGAGAACACATAGCTCTGGACAACAGCAGGAATAAGGTTACCAGTGAATTTTCAGATGCTGTGTAGGACTATGACCTCCATGGAGGTAGAATCGTATGAAATATTCATGTGGATGAAATAAAGCACAACAAAAGAGAGTTTGTTTCTTTTGTCAAGTTAATAGGAGGCAGTTCATTTGTGAAGAACAAATACAGGGCTCACACAGGATTATTGCTGCTGTGACACTAGAAGTAAGAATAAAACCTCTAGATGGAGCACAGGTAGTAAAATGCTGTGGAAATCTGAGCCAGCCCAGGTGCTCTGTGCTGTCGCTAGAACCTGTTTCCAAATGACAGTATGTTGCAGAGTTCTTGCCAAGCCCCAGATGATCCCAAAACCTTTGGGACTTGGTGAGAAAAATGAGTACTTGCTTTCTATACAGGCATATATAGGAGGGAAAACATCCTACTCTCCACTAAGCTTTCAAAAATAAGAAAGAGATGAAACAAACTGTAGGAATAAAAATTTTTACATTAGAGAGAGCATCTGTGCTCAACACACTCATAGGTAATGCAATGAATGGAGAGAAGATCATGTGTATTGGCAACACAAACATTATTACTACAATAAAAGAGATCATGAAGAATTGAGGAAGGACCTCAGGACGGTAAGTGACAGAAATGGAGGATGACATTTAATGAAGTTAAAGGTCCAATGAGTAAGGCACATGGGGAGCAGAAAAACCTTGGTCACAGCTGGCTGGAAAGGGAAGCAGCCCTTCCAAGAGCAGCCTGCCCCAGCTCCTGTTGGCTCTTCTCAGCCCCAGCTCCTGTTGGCTCTTCTCAGCGCCAGGAGAAGAAGCAAGCCCAGGGGTTCCCTTCAGCACAGGCCTCCACCCTCATTCCTTTCCTGTCCCAGACTCCCACTTCTGCCCCATAAACCACACGCCACCATCTTGCTTACACTAGTGACTCCAGCTGCAATGTGCCACTTCTGCATTCCTGGGTTTTGCCTCAGTCTGGACATTGCAACAGGAGAGTGACGTGGAAAATCCACTCTCAGTGATGCCAATAATCTGAAAGGTTCAGAGTTTCATAAATAAACTGAAGTTCAAATACCAAATGGCATAGTTGTGGTAGTACAATAATAGTCTGTCTTCCTACGGTGGCCCATGACTGGGATAGCCTAGTTTGCTTTTCCCAGGTGAGTTAACCTTTTCAGTAAGTGTGGACTATGTGAATTGCAGAGATAAATGGCATTTAATTCTCTCTATGGCTTATAAAGCCACAGTGGTCTTGTACCGTGATTCAGAGTTAAGATTAAAAATAAAAAAAGGAGAAAGACATTAAAGAGGCTGAAATCAGAATTTGATGTAAATAACAAAACTTTAGGACATAGCTATAAACTTGAGTGGGGTGACACATTTTTGTCTTCTGCCCATGGATGTTCAAATCTTCAAGAGCAAAAGTAGCAAGTACAAGACTGCAGAAGCCGAAATAGTGTTCCAGTGACAAGATTATAAAGGTAATAAATTACAATACTCTGTTCATACATTCACAAAGCAAATACTTTGATATATCAGCTTTCACCATTTGTTAGAAATGCATACACTCAAACAAAATTCTTAATCTATAACATGGATAAGAAAGGGAAGATTACGTAGAGTATCTTGATTATGACATTCATAACCAATTCTTTATCCAGCATAAAAGAAGGAACAATATTCCCTGGCAGAAAGGTATGTAAGGTAAACAAACATAGTTATCTCAAAGTTACATATCACAGCTAACACCTCAAAATACTAGTGTGCAGATCTACACCGCTATCATCATTATCTTGCATGAGTGCTAACATGACTACTATCTTCTTCAGTGCTTTCTTAGGCTTTTTCTCATGACTTTTAAAACATATCTTTAAATAAAGTTAATAAATGCAAACATACTCTCTTTGGCCAGAACACTGAAAACCTTCATTGCCCCAACTGTTTACTCCTGTCCAATTTGCACTCCCTCACAAACATTTCCATGAACAAGGGTATGCTTCCCTTCTTTGAGTTTATGTCCTTAGCCAGCATTTACTTTTACCAATTTCTGAACCTTACTTCCAACCTACTTTATTTCACAAAGCAAATTACTTTGAATAAATAATGTATTCAAGTTGAGTTTTCTTCCTGTTGTAGAATACCCATGAGGCACTTAGAGCTTTGTCTAATTTATTTGATTTTGAAAGTATTTCTTAGATTTGTTAAAGAGTTTTAACCCTCTGGTCCAGTCAGGCAAGAACTTTGTCAGTATTTTGAGTTAAGTCTGATGCTGATGGCCTACAGCCAGACAAATGTAGCGGTGTGAACCAAAAGTAAAGTATCCTGGCAGGTAGGATAGTAACTAGCTGGGATAAAATGCTATTTCATTTAAGCTGATGACAAGACCAGAATTTCTGTGTTCAAATCTACATTGTTTGTCCTTTGTGGAAAAAATGAAAGATATATATTACTTTGTTAGGCTAGATAACGTGATCGTAACCACATGGTGATCAAAGAAAGTTGAGTACCAATTTCAAGTCTTCTATAACACGGAACAAAATACAAAAAAAAGAAAAAAAAAGACATATAAATTCAAAAATTATTTCCAAATAATTATTGGATTGAAATTTTATTTCTTCATGACATATGGACATTATGTTGGTATTGGAGTTAGGACACTTCAAGTTGGAGCTCAGGACTTTTATGATGAGATCCCTAGAGAAGGCCAAATCCATGTTCAATTTCAAATATCTAGATTTTCTGCTAATATAAAGGAGAATATTCTTTCTTTCCTTTTTTTTTTTTTTTCTTTCTTTTTTTTTGTTAGTATTATTTTAAGTAGTGGAAAACTCAGGCTGACTAGGAAAGACAAAAATAGCAAAAGCTTTATAAAGATATCTCTGCCAAAATCTCTCCTTGATTACTTTGTCCCTGCATAGAAAGTCCTTTGCAGCTTGGTTTCAGTCAACTTGGTGGACTTTTGATTTGCAGCAAACTGCACAGTAGCCTCTGATCCCTGGGAACTTATTGTTTCTGGCATCTCTGAAGCCAGTGCTGTTTCATCATCGCTCTTCTCAGCGGTCTCCAGCTCTCTCCTCAAGATGCAAAGCCTCCCTCTGTGCTGTGACTCTCTCCTGCCTGCCACAACCTCTAATCCAGAAATTTCCATCCTGAGCAGGCCCAGTTGCCCCTGAAAAGAGGAAGAATCTCTCCACCTAATACATCATGGTTTCTCTTTCCTCCCAATGACTTACTCCTACTCAGTTTACTTTGCTTTTTGCAGAGGCCAGCCTCTGATGGTGCTCTGGATCTGCCTCAGCTATCTGCCTCTTCCAGACTTTCCTGCTGAGCTTGTCTGAGAGGTGCTGGAGCTATAAAACACAGCTGCCTAAAACACAGGGAAGCTTCTAGACACTGGAGGAGGTGAAATTGCTGTGCAAGAAAAGGGTAATGCTGCTTTCAGTGCACTAAGATAGAGACAAGGTGGATAAATGGCTATAAAAGGAAAGAGGCAAGCCAAAATCATAGCTCTTTCATAGCAGACACTAGTGAACACCCAAATCTTCATGAAAGTGCAAGACAAGCATAGTTTCATTAACTATGAATCATGGAGAGGAAAATAAAGTCCATCAGATGATGAAGTGTTAGACTTGGCTTTGAACAGTGCACAGTTCAGAGCAAGAGGATGCATTTTTTGTTCAGCTAATCCAGAGTTGCCTTTGTAAGTAGGCAAGATTCTCACCATTTTTCTCCACTTCGGGATTTCCCTCATAAAACAGTGAAGCAGCTTTGTATGCTCCTATTAAAACTTTCACAGAGAGCCCTTGGAATTATTACTAACATTCAAGTCTAAATAATGTAACAGACCTAGACGAAATAAGACTTAGTTAATAGGTGCATATCCACAAAGCCATCCAAAATGTTTCGTAGTCATAAGTCACCTGAGAGCACACAAAATGTCCTGCAGGTTAGGCTTTTCTAGAAGCAAACTTCTGCATTCCTTCTCTGTATACCAGACTTGATGACCTCTGAGAGAATGCAAATATATAAAAATAAGCCATATTTGCACCAAAAGGGGTAATTAAAGAGAGGAAGGAAATTAAGGAAAGAAAAAATACCCTGCAAATTTCAGAAAATCTGCCTAATAGTGGAATAAGTGGATTGAGAGGTAAATGGTCTCCCAAGAGATGCAACAGAAAGGCTATCTGCTTGGATTAGTACTAAATGGAATGAACAAAACACTAGAAATTACATTGCAAGGAATAATTTTGCACTGACAGGGGAATGGTCAAGATAATCTAATAGTACTGTTCATCTCTAACCTACAAAAACTACAGGAGAAAGTATCATGAACACCACTTTCTGATTGTCTCTCACTTTGGTACTCCTCTACACTCAAACTCTTTTTTTTTTTTATCCTGCCAAGAAGTGCTTATGATGTGATGTGATGTGATGTGATGTGAAGCTGGGTCCAGCCATCAGGAAGTGAAGAGAAGGGCAGTCCGTGAAATATTTTGGGAGGAGCAAGTGTTTACCATCCTCACGGTTTTTGGCAGATCTAACATTTCAGCAGGTATGGCTGTTCTAGTGGCATGGCTGTATTTTCCTTCCTTGCCATTCAGTACCTTGAAGGGATATCGGAGAGGACTAGAGAAGCCTTTGCTGCTTTGAGGCAGCTGTTCTGATTGCTTGCCAATGCAGCAGCGCTAGTCTTAGAGAATCTGCTGACAAAGAGGATGTAGGAGACTCACATTTGTGGGGTTTGTTTCTGTTTTTCAGGGGAGCATGCCCCTTGGGAAACAGTCTTATGACAGCAGGCCAGAGGGGTGACATACGTGTGAACATATGTCACTGCCCCCTGCGGTAACGTACATGCAAACATATGGCACTGCCCTCCTGGTGCATATTAGTTGTCAACAGACACAGGAAGGACCTTGCCCTGGTTATGTTTTTTATCATCCATATGGTTTTCTATTGCTCCTGATAGCAGATAAATTACAACTACTTCCAAAAACTCTGTCTAATAATAGTTTGTGTTTATTCCAAATATAGATGCTTGCTCTTTCCCTTTGGTACTTCCACAGAATTCATTGAGAACCAAGCAACATCTTTTCATTGCACCACAGGACTCTGATGAATTAAAAACAGAGGAAGGAAAAAAGAAGATTCAGCAAACACACAGCCAACGAGGTGAATAGCTGGAAGTGGACATGCAGCGTGACCCCTGTAACTTAGAAGGGGCTCAGCCTCACGGGAAAGAAAAGCTTCACTACACCAGTGTAGTCAACAGAGAAATAGGATAGTGACCCCATACAAGGAGACAGTGTTTCCCTAAAATTTTACAAAATGACATGATGTATCAAAAGCTGAGTTACAAGATAACAAAATGGACTCAATTAACATATGGCCTCATCTTTTTCCAATAAGAAATTAATCTACTAGATGCTATTATAGTGAAGGCTCCACGGCAAAAGGACAGACCATCTCTAGATGATGCTGAGGTTTATATTTTCAAAGGCTAGCTACATGAACAGTGCAGATAAGCAATTCGAGGAGCAGCTACTAGTGGTTCTGCATTAGTTTATACCTTACTGTCTCTTCTGAGAGGTAACACCACATCTGCAGTCAGCCAGTTCAATTGGCAAAATAATCAGTCCCTAAATTGGCCTAAACCCCGAAGTGTACAAAATTAGTGTTTGTTTGAAAGCACTATTGTAAGTGACATTCCAGTCTGAGATACAGGAAAATCACCCAGCTGTCCTGTCCCCATAAAGTCAACCTCCTTGTCTCTTCCCTTCCACACCCCAGTACCCCCGTCACACCACAGGAGCTCGAGAAGCTTCCATTTGTTTGCCATACATCCAACAACATACTGCTTGGTTCAGTGTTTCTGCTGAGAAAGCAGAAGACAACATACATACTGCACTAAAACAAGAACAAACATTATTCTTAAAGGCAAGTCTTAGCACATTGGCATACTTGGAGATCTAATTCCTCTTTTGATATTTAACTGGCAGAAGAACACTCAACCCATAAGAAAGTTGGTGGTGCAGACTGAGTTTGCACAAGTACAAAAGAATAAGGGCAATCAATCACAACAGCTTACATTAAAAAAAAAAAAAATAATGCTGTGGGCTTGTACTACTTCAATTCAGTTTAGATGACCTTGCGGCACTGAGAAAAGTCTTCTAACATTGCATGACAATGAAATGCATTTGAGTAGGTTTATGCAGAAGTTCTCAGAACAGTTTTTGATAGAGTGTTCATAATATGGCTGGTACCAAACATCTCACCCTAGCAAAGTACTCTGTGCAATCAGACTCACAACTTTGGTCCTCAGGATGATTTGGAAAGCACTTTAGCATATCAGAACTTGTGTTGTTATTGTTAGCTGGGTTTAGGACAGTAATTAAGAATGGCAAAAGCTGAGAGCTGTATGCAGTGGCAAATGTTACATGGGCACGAAGATTTCTCACTTGCAGTTGTGACTGAAATAATTTGCTGGAGTCATGCTCAGCAACCATTCCAAATTAACTATATTTTTAACAGTTTAGGAATATTATAAAAATTAACAAACCATAAACACTTAGGACACATTGATGGTATTGTCTTTTTCTTTCAGGTGGACAGAACTTTATGACAGGAAACAATGATAGGCTAATGTAAACAACTTATTTTGCCTACCTTTGTATTTCAATCCAGTAGTTCAATATAACCACATTTCTCCAAAGACTCGTATTCTGTTATTGAAAGGTAATGGTGGGAACCAACTTAAGAACATGTAAAATGCAAGATTTTTTAATCAATGAGAAGCTATTAATTTAACCAAGCCTTCCTGTAATAATATTGAGACAGACTGTCTGCCTGTTTTTACATTATAGCTAGCTTTGCAATCTGTACAGAATCTAATGAGGTGTGTACTTTTTGTGAATTTATTGATTGAGAGTAGTCCTTAGGAATTTAATGTTGCCAAAAACTTAGTGTCTCTCCCTAATTGTAGAGGGGTTGTTTGCTTTCTGGAACAACAAAGTTACTATTTTAGTAAGAGCTGTTGATTCTTGCCACTACACATAGAACTCATTTAGCTGGTCTTCATAGATCCCATTAAGATCAGACCTCATTAAGCTCAGGCCTGATGTGACCCAATGCATCAGCGATCTGACTGACACCCATGTAAAACCACACTGTGCATCATTTGATAGGCTCATTAAAGTCATGCTGCACATGTGAGACCCAGCAGCAGCATGATCCCTCAAGTCCCCAAATAACCACAGTGATATTCTAAGCCGTTCTTGACCCTACGTGTTTGGAGTTGACTGAAAGAATCAATACAGAAAATTTAGGGTAGACAAATTAATATATGTTTAAGACTTACAGAAACCCAACAGATCTTGCTAATCTAAAATATGCTTTAGTTTAAGCATCTTCATCCCACCTTCAAGATGCATCACTGCTGACTTCAGCAGAACAGTCCGCAACTCAAATCCAATGTAGAATTACAGTATTTTGTCAACTGTGCTTTACCATAGCCAGATTTTATTGAAAATTGCCATTAGCTTAGGAAACTTTTACGTATACAGATAGAGTAGAATCTGTAGCTAAATATACCCAAATCGCCAAAAAATTAAGCAGCTTTTTACTTGTTGATTTCTTTAACTAAGTTTTACAGTTATTTGATGTATTTTTTGTTTGCACTCACTTTTTGGTGTAGTATCTGAATGTCCTCCATTAGGGCATTAAGCAATATGACTAATGTCTGAAATATGCTACATACTCTGGAAAATTTTTGCTTTGTGTATGGAAAAACAAAAAAAATGTACTGGCATGCGGAAAAAATAGAATCAGTGATACATCCCTCACTGCTGAATACAGCTGGCTGGAAAGCAAGTATTCTGTTTTATGAAAATGTCAAGGGTTTGCAACTTGTGTTCATCCCCCATTAGAACTAAGCTAAAAAAAAGAAAAAAAAGAAAAAAAAGAAAAGAAAATTCACCTTGTGGGTAAGACAGTATCGCACATTCTCTTGGAAGTAGGAGACGCAGATGAAATAATGTCCCTGCTCACTGCAGGGGCGTTGGACTAGAAGACCTTTAAATGTCCCTTCCAACCCAAACCATTCTATGAGTCTATGATTCTATGACAATTTTGAATATTAGCCACCAAAGCCACTAGATTTTTTTGCTTTGGAGTATATATGTGCCATCCAATCAGTTTGCTTCTTCTTAAGTTCCAGTCTGAGAAATGGGCTCTGGGAAAGCATGGTGGGATGGGAACGACCTGTCCTGCAGCCAGTCTGCTCCAGAGGAGCTCACCTCCCTTCCCACATGGCAGCAACACTGACAAAAGTAGGAAAAGTAAACATATACATAAACAGTATATGTTTAGAAAGGTCATGTGTTGTACAGTCTAAAGATGGATCACATGTTAAATACCTGAATATACCGATTAGTAGGGGCATCTTATTTTGTTGGTTGCCTGGTGCCTTTCTGTAACGTTTATCCTACACATCAGCTAGCTAATTGAAATACAGTACAGAAGAACTAGAGTCTGATGTTTAAATTTTCTGATGAAAATTATAGTTGTAAAGCAGTTCCTAGTTTTGGAAGATTTTTGTTTCTGTTTGACAGAAATAAAAAAGAAAACTTTGAAATTCTAGTGAAAAGCAATTTGTTCCTAAAAATATTATGCTATCCCCCGTGAAGCTAATATTAACAAGAAATTATTTGAAAGTTGAAAAGATTCTTAAGTATGGGCTTTACTTGTAATCAAAGGAAAAATTACATCAAAGTCAAAGGCAGTTTTATTGACATGTTTTGGGCCAGAAGTTTACATTTTGATTTGAATGGGACAGCTGGGCTGTTTGAAGTTTATGCTTTTAAAGACTGAGTAAGCAGGACCCAGGTAGATAATTGAATCTCTCTAATCACAAAGGTAAAATATTTTTTTTAAAGTCAGAATAAGCTGATCTATATTCTGTTAGCTGTATGTATCTACACCCATTACTTGCAATCAATTTTAACGTAAAAATGGGGAAATAAATCTGTCTGCTAGTGATTTTCAGTCTATAGTTGGTGAAATCCTGAGTTCTCTGGATGTGTTCTAAAGGTCACTCTAAAGCTTTTTTGCTTGCAAAAATTAATGAAGAAAATCAAGTATGTTGCCATACTAGGCTATAGTTCAGGATAAAACTCTTCACTTCTATTGTACAATGTATAGAAGCCTGCAAATTCATTAAGGTGAAGACTTAAAATCCGCATAATCACTCTTCCAAACTAAAATGTATATATGATCTGATTTTAAGCAATTCCAAAATGAATTAAGTAGACTTCCTGGTTTTTATTATGAAC
>JAVJGI010000050.1:80944585-80962207 GCA_035590275.1 Ibycter americanus | reverse complement strand
TTATTTTCAGACACTTCTAAGAGAACATAAATATTTATGTTCAGAATAATTCATTAATCAAAAATGTTTGACAAATTTGGCATAGTGCAAAGACCTTTACTGTATCCCTTTAGTTAAAGTGAAAACAAAACCAAAATTTAAACAAGAGTTCAATAATCACAATAGAAATAAATGCTACATAAGAACACAGAAAACATAACCTAAGGTAATGTTTCATAGGGAAAGGAGACCTGAGGTGACTGGATATGGATATGTACCCACTAGCTAACAGTGTATGACAAATGAAACATATTTAAGTAGCCTAATTTTCTTTCTGATTTAATAGGATCCAATAAATGGAAACTGTATGGCCAGAATAATGAAAAGAGCACAAAATTTATCTCATTCTGTTGCGTCCTCTCTGTGTTCTTTTGTCCTTTGATTGCACTGGTGGATAATATTATTTTGTTCCCAAGGAAATATGTCCCTTTGATTAGGTTGCAGATATTCTCTCATTTGTCACTGTTCTATCAAGCTATGCCATGTAACAGCAGGAACCCTTGATTATTTAATTGCTTGTAAGAACTCATTAAATCTTACTATCAATCATTGGACATATGGCAAATATCACCCAATGGCATGAGAGGTTTTAACAGTGATCTGTCACTGGGGCATACCCTTTCTTTAGTAGCACAGGCCCTTTGTTTAGTTCTCTGATCATAATAATTTTTAATTAATATTGATTTGCAAAAGAGTGTTCATGCAGTGGCCTTAATCTATGGGTACAAGGATAACCTTCTAACAGGAACATTTGTAATTCCATATAAATATCCAGAAAGCCCATCTAAGAGAGTTTAACCTTTGTACAATGTTTTGTAGATGGTGTTAGTCTGATGATAATCTAATTTAGTCTTTAAAGTGGATATGGCTCATTAGGAAAAACTTATAATAAGAAGTCATACAATAGGCTTTGCATCAACACCTTGATGTGATCCTATGAAGTATCTGTGATAATATGAAGGAAAAAGACATTTTTCAAAATATAGAATATTGGCTGTAGCTAATAGAGGTAGCTACTTATGCAGCTACTTATTTAGTCTATAACAAAATGCAAGTCAAAGAACTGGGAAGCAATCACACCAAATATTGTTTAATTTCATCACAGATCCTTGAAGCTTAGAGATTATATACACATAGAGGAATGGACCTAAAATCATGAACAAATCTGACTACTGCAAAAAACCTACCCTGGATACATAGAGTCTAATGAGCAAAATTTAGACTCTGCATTCTTTGCAATCAGAACTTTAGCTATAGCTCCTTTTACCTGAGGAGGTTCAAAATGAGCAATGCTCGAAAGACAAACTTTCAAAGGTGAAAGTTTACAGCAGCTGGCAATGGAACTACTCCATATTTGCAATCATAAAAGTCAGAACTACATTTGACCCTCTTCTTGTGGTGACAACTCTTCTACTCTACTGGACTCGTAACCTTTTACTATACTTCATTCACTAGTATTACTTGGAAGTTGCAGGAAGCAAAAAAATCCAACCCAACCACAAAACACTTCTTTGATGAATTTATTCAACAAAATACTTGCCTCCACCTTTCTTATTGTTGATATATTGGTATTTGGAGAGGAAACCATGAGGTATAAGCCATTACTTTGTAATAACTTTGTCTAAAATCCTTTTTCGTTTGAAAGTTGTGTGTGGAAAACGTAAGAATAATTGATAAACAGAGAAAAATAGAAACTGGACAAACTCCATCTCTGACTTAGGCTTTCATTCATACATGCTGCCTGTGACATACTATGCTCTTTATTTGATCTGTGGCTCTGTATCTTTTTAGGATGACACATAGATTTTACCATAGCAACACTTCAGTTTTGGGAATGATGGGTTAAATTCTAAAATGATATTTGTAGGTTCTTGGAACAAATTTTTGGATATGGATCACAGCTGGTGTCAATTTAGTTTGTGGTTTTGGTTCAGTGGGTGAGCTCTACAAAAGAAGTGGAGATTTGAATATCCATAAATAGCAAAGAGCCACAGATACTGTTTTAAAACAGAGTGGAAGTGAAGTTGTGAGAAGTAAGAAAAAGCAGCAGGACCTAATTACCTGAGATATGTATCTGCTTTTAGCTATGGAAATAATGAAGAAAAAGAAGAAAAGGAAAAGGGATTTTGTGGTTTGTTTGGTTTTTTTGCTTGGTTGTGGTTTTTGTGCGGTTTTTGGTGTTTTGGGGGTTTTTTTGCTTGGTTGTTTTTGGGGTGTTTTTTTTTTTTTGTCTGTGTGTGTGTGTGTTAGTATTTCAGGCTACATTTTCTTGATTTATGAACTACTGTCTCTATATGTTTCTGTATATTCATCCCTGTTCTGTTAACAGCAGTATTGTACCACACACATATCTCTCATTTGTCTTATGGCATGCTGTTAAAGGATTATATCATTTAAGTATTTAATATTTTCTTATTTTTCAAGTTTTTGTTTATTTCCTTAGTGCCAATTATGCCCTGTTGGAACTGACAATGACACACAGTGATTCACAAGGTAGATTTAATAAACAAGCTTATATCAGTGACAAATATTTCATCAAGATGTGAGAAATCGCAAGTTTTGGAATAAAATCCAGAAACTTTACATTTTCATGAGGACTTATGTTAAGATTCCCACACGTTTTCAAACAATGATACTGATTTAAAAATATATAATACATATTTTTAATCCTAATTTCTTAATGTCTGATCCTCTTCCAAAGAAAATTCATCTATGTCTAAATGACTGTATGCATATATACAGTCTGAGGACAGATTACTCAGGTGTTTTGTATTCTCTGTTAAAGTAAACTCTGATTCATTCTTATGGAGACAGAGCTCAGCCCCATAACAAGGGGAAAAACCTACATGACAGATATGCAGCTGCATTTAATACATTCTTAACATCATTATAGCAGTACAAGGGATGTAAAAGAGTCATTCTCCTTTCCCAGAAAATGCCATAAGACAGCCTTAAGATTCCTCTAAGCAGTGCTACCTATGAAAACCAGTCCCAATGAGCAAATCAGATGCCATGGCTCATGAGAGAGTTGTTTGAGAAATGTTTCAACAAATATATTCAATTTAATTATTGTTTTGTTTTGTAGTTTACATAAATACCTTGACAAAACGTTACCAATAGATAAACAACAAATTGTAGTGGTTTTATAAGCATTTCATTATTAATTCTGGTCCTGATTTTTCCCAGTTTTCCATGTTGCGACATTGTTGAAGTATTTATTGTGCTTTTTACTTCCCTTTTGCAGAAGTTTAATAACTGTCTAATATAAGATGATAAACAAATTCAGGTATTCTATTTGAAATTCTGAGCATAGACTATTTGGCATTTTTTCTCAGAATTCAGAGGAACTAAGAATTTCCACTGTGTTCCCCAAACCTCTGCCTTTATGCCCTTGCTACACTTTCTACAGGACTGTTTTAGCTAACTGCATGTTCTGAATGTCAAAGACTGGCAAATTAAATACTGTCTGATATTATCATATTGTCACAGAAACAGTCATGAATGAACTTTGTTTTAAGTAAAAGAAACCCCAGCACTACAGGTCTCAGGACTGGACTTGCCATCTCAAAATACTTGCTCATTATCCCTCAACAAAATTATTCCATTTATTGTGTAGATATGTGTCCACCTAGTTTGCTTCTGTGTAAGACAGTGAAAAATATCTCCTTTGCCAACTAATTTGAGATTATGCAAGCAAAGTACTCCATTAACCATTCAGAGCAACTGGAAATACCTTGCTTTCCCAATAAAATGTTTTAACTGAAGGACTTCACAGACAGTCTATTAACAAGAACTACAATACATTACAGTAACTTCATTACTTCCAAGGTAGGCTTGAACCAAGCATGTCATCTCCGGAGTAATGAATGGTACTTCAGGGTACCAGACAGTGCTATTATTTTTCTCCATAGTGATATTTTGGTGTAAGTGGACCAAAGACACTGGTGAGATTATGCCACAAAGTACAGAAAGTCTTCCAGGAAGCAAATGAATAAGCTTTGCTATGTGTGCGTAGAATAAAACCCATTAAAACCCATTAAAGGAACCCAAACTGTAGACAGAAGGTAAAGGAGGATTGATTTGTTGTAGCCGTAAAGGCAATAGAATGTCCATTTATTAATTAAAAGTACATTTTATGTATTCTGATGTGATAAATAGTTTGACTGTTTAGGTTAATTCCCTTAGAAATGCACCTAAGGCTATTAACACTGATAAATTATGCACTACTACTTTTTAAATTTCTGATAGACAGTCTTCACATGTATGCTCCACTTCATTTTCAGTTTTAAGCAGCAGTTTTGTGTAATCATATTCGACATTTAACTATTGCCACTAAAAGCTTCTTAGCCAGAAAAAAGCCAAGCTTTCACAGTTTCAACTCTGCTCTTTTGCCTTCTTTTCCCATCAAATACACATGCATATGAGAAATAGTTTCCTGCTTTGAAGGCCTCAGCTGAAAGAAATAATATACTCTTAACTGTATACTCCCTTGACTTTATGCTCCCTTTAATTTCAGAGTGCTAAACCAAGTAACCCCTGCATAAAAAAAAATTAAAATATGACAATGACATTTTTAGATATGAATAAATACAAAGAGAATACTGAAGGTGTATGTGCATAAATAAATCTATATATTCACACTCACCAAAGTCCTGGGAAAATGTATTAATCTCTGTTTCTTCTAGTACAGTATTAACTAAATCAGCTACAGGTGAAAAACACAAAATAATTTTCATGGAAGTCCTGTGTCTTTCAATATATAATGCATTCATATCTGTATTTTGTACATGTATATATATAAATACGGTACGGTGTCTGTATTCTGATACAGGCACATATTCTGAGTACTTTGCACTGAGCTAATTTCTGAAAATCAGGCATCTATCTAACAGCAAGCTAAAAATTTCAACCTAATATATACGTCATTTTCTGTAAATTTGGATGTGTGATCATGTGTATATGTGAGTGAGTGCATATGCTTCTGTATGTATGTGTGTTCTGGAAAATACGGGGTTTTGTCACTCTCTGATGGTGGTGATGGAGGGGGACAACTTTCTTTCTCCCACTGTAATTTCTAAAGGCATTTAAAGGGTTCATTGTTTCAAATCAAAGAGCTATTCATAATAAGTTCCAATAAAATGCAATCCATCACAATTTTACATGAGCAGAAGCTTTCAGCTTGTGCATATTTTGTCAGGAAGGCAATTTAAAGCTTATAAACACAAATCACATCTTTTGGTTTTAACCACAAAACATTTACACAGTACTGACCTACCACCTACAGTGTCTCAATAAACAGCCAAGGAGTACTCCACCTGCAATTGCAGGCAGGACCATGAAGCAAGGACCCGGAGACAGCATTTTCTTTTAGGGCAGACCAGGTGTTGAGGCATCAATTCAGGAATTCTCAGAAGATCTGGAGAGAAAAGGATGTTTGTCTCCTTGTGCTTATATTCCTTATCAAAGTGTTTAGTTGATATAATAATTGAAACCATTATTTGGATCACAGACATATCTGAAACAGGTTTCTATATCCACGAAGAAGGTCTCTAGGACCATTTATTTACCCCTTTTTTTCCCCACCATGTATTCTCTAATCATGCTTGTGAACTAATACCTACATTGACCAGATGCACAATTGCTATAATACCATGGCATCTCTGATCATTAGCTGATTTGGCTCAATCTGTAAAAAAACTCTTGAGGCATAAAGGTGAATTACTCTTACGAAAAAAATGCGAATAAATATTATTCATTCTATTTTACTGGAGGATAATAGAAGCACAGAGATTCTCTGTTGTTTGCCCAAGGTCACAATGGTTTAAATGACTTGTTCAAAAGAGTCTGAATCAACCATTTCTGTAGGCTAGTCTGTCTTAATGCGCAAACAGTACTCTTTTTTTTTTATTTTATTTTTCCCTTAGTATTTTCTGTTCTGGGAATCTTGAAAGAACAGCGACGATTTGTCTTGCTAGGGAACTGGTAGTCATAGACTCATGAATCACAGGATAATTTTAGCTGGACTGCACCTCAGCAGGCTATCTGGTCCAAAATGCAAGGCTAGCTCTGAAGTTAGATCAGGTTGATTAGGGCATAGTCCAGTCCAATTTCGAAAACCTTGTGGAAAGTCCACAGCCTTTCTGACAGTCTGTTCAGCAATTAACCATTTTCATTGTGAACAATATTTTTCCTTAAACCCACTTGCTAAGTCTCATGCTGCAACTTTTTATCACTGCTCTTTGTATTTCATTGTGAACCTCTGAGAAGAGACTGCCTCTATTTCTCTCTAACCACCTGTTACACCTTTTAGCCCTCTTTTCGCCTGGCTAAATACATTCCCTCAGCACGTTGTATGCTCCAGCCCTTGCCTATCTCAGTAGCCCTTCTCTGGCTTTGCTCCACTTTGTTGGTACCTCTTTTGTAGCAGCGCTGAGCGTGGCACTCCAGATGAGTGCACACACAGGTTCTCCGAGGGGATAAACACTTTGGGTGACCTGCTGGCTGTACTCTTGCTAATGCAGCCCAGTATGGAGGTTTTTTTTACCTTTTGTTATGCATACTCTTGACTCATGTTCAACTTGCTGTCCACCTGGATCCCAGTGTCCTTCTCTGCAGAGTTAGCTGCTTTCCAGCCAGCTGGCCCCCCAACTTGCATAGGTGCAAAAACAGCACTTCCCCCCAAAATAACATAACTAAGGGCTAGATGAGATGCAGTTAGTCATGCTTTAGGAGGAAGAAGCTATTCAATACCATCTCAATAGGGCACTTCAGTCTATCAATTGCTAAATATCCTGTATTTCCCTTAAGATTAAGGGAACTTCCAGGTCCAAAACTCTTTAGGTCTTAAAAAGAAATAACAGGAAAAGATTTCTAAAAAATAATAATCACTTTGTAATAGAAAAGTGAGTAACTTGCTAGTGATTTTAATGTATAGTGATGTATTCTTTAGCAGCAACATTTATTCCAAACAATCAAAAGTCAGCAAATTGTTTTTTAAATGACACATTTACTGTTACCATGTCCCTGAGATTCATAACTCCCCCACTGGATCTCTGGATCTTTACCCCTTGCCTACCATTAAATTGTTATTCCCCCCACTCTTTCTCTTTTTTGTTTTGGTCATTTCAGGTCCATGTACTTTCGGCATTCTTAAATGGCTGCATATTGATTCTGGAACTGTTAGCTGTTACTGGCTTGTTTGCACAATTGAATGATGGTCCCAAATGAATATTCTGTGTTATAAAATGCTTTCAAGCATATTAAGGAGCCAACCAAAAATGAAAGGGAATGGTTATTCTAAAATATTTTTCTCATTTAATATTAGCAAATTGTTTCAAAAAATTCACATCTTCTTTTCTGTGCACAAAGTGCCTACAGAAATGAGTCTGGTGCCAGTTGGAGTGTTTTTAAAGCATATACAACTCTAACCTTTCTTAATCTAATTTACATTTTAAAATGATTGTGGTTCCAATTCAATTCATGCTGATCCTGCCATGGAAATGTGGGAGGACAATGTTTAAAATAATAATTCTTTCCTCTTTCAGACAGCCAAGCATAGAAGAGAAGAGTTCTGAGTATGTTTGGAAAAGAAAGAAAACAGACCTAGGTTCACTCATTTTTTTGCTAAAGTAGAGCCACATACAAAATCGGTATATTCACAGTAGACATTTCGGAACAAGCACAGATGGCCTGATAAATAAAGGAAAGAAACTAGTGAGAGAAAATCAAGCTACTTCCACGTAGTAGAACATAGCTGCAGAGGGAGGAGGTGAAGAGTCAGAGCTGTTACCGCTGGAACAGAGACTTGTTGCCATGGGAGCAGGGATAAGGATAGCTGGTACCCTGGAGGCAGTGACTGGGGGACAAGAACAAAAAAAGAGAGGGATAAGAACTTGGAATGCTGTATGTACAGGGGACAGACCCTCCCCCCGGTGTATTAGGAAGACTGAATTGCCTTATTCCCAACCTATGCAATCACATGTATGAGGGGGCCAAGGCCAGAAATGCAAAACTTTGCAAGAGGAATATTAAGAACCTATTACAGAAATAGTTGTGGGTTTTTTTCTGACCGATTTGGAATTCATAGTTGTCTCTTGGCTTTGTGCTCATTTGAAAATATACATAGTATGTGAGATACGAGGTGAACATACATGCTCACAGGCTGATACCTTGTGGATCACTATGGAAAAGACAGAGGCATTTATCCATGGGAACAGAAGATTCACAGTTTCTTCCCCTAACAAGCCATAGATTGGCTCATAGGAGTGCAGTGACAATTCTAATACTATGAGGGTTTGACTTAGGGAGAGACATACATTTTAAAAACCTTGCTAAATACTCCTACTGATACTTTACAGTAAAATGCAGCACAAAAATTCAAGCAATATCCTGATGTCATGGGACAAAACCATGGTTCAAGAGGGATAAAATTTGTGATAGGGCTTCACCACGGGTGTTTTAGTTTTAAAATAAGTTACTTTAAATTGTCATTTCCTATATACAAATCATGTATTGAAGTTTCCCATTTTCCCAAACAGCAGGCATTTTAAATAGAAAAGATAAGCAAAGGACTTTCCTCCCCCTAATTTTCCAGGCACAAAGGGTACAAATGGTTAATTTTTTGTACCATAGTTAAATATCGAACTTTGAACCCTCTGCCCCATGATTTACCTGCAAGATTTTGTTCTCTTTCTTCCCCACAAGTCTGTCTTGCACTCATTTTTCTTGCACTCATTTTCTTTCATTCAACAGCATGATCTGATTGTTCAAACTGTGACCAAAACCCTCACTTTGTAACCTTTTTTAAAAGTGTATATTAATAAACACAAGCAGGACCTGTCAGTGCAGCAAAAAAATAAAACTGCCTGTTATATGCAAAGTACATCTTTAATGATGTTTAAAAAGGAGCTAAACATCTCTATGGGAATTCTTAAAACACTTATCTCTTAGGCCCTTATTTAGTTTTGTGAGTCTTTGTTGTTTAACAAGCTGGAGAAATGGGTCATCTAATGTTATATTAATCAGTAAATTAATATTTTAATTTGATTTTCTTTATAGTTGAGATGCTTGCGGCATCTCCAGTGTTTTCTCTCTCCATATACTGATGTTAAGCAGTATCATTATCATATTGTACCTTGGGGTTGTGAGATAACAGGGTCCAGTGATAGCTCTATTCTTAGGAGAGTGGGAAGTTTATGATGACACTTACACATTTTAAATGGCACATGGAGGCTCTCATGTAATGAAATGTCTTACAGCTGAGTCATAGGCTTTTCAGTTCATATACTTGAAATCACAGCTTTCAGGTCCAAGTAGGTGACACATTTTGCCAATCTTTTGATACAATCTTTACAGTGTGCTGGAGTAAAAATCTCACTTACTCAGTTTTTCATGAACAGTCTTAGTTTGAAGGTTTTTGGTGAGTTGCAAGAGATATGACTATCAATAGATGAAAAGGAAAGAAAAGAAAAATTATTCTTTGAAGGTTAAGTTCTGGTTTAATATAATTTTTCAAATATTCAGTAAAACAAATGCAGAAGAGACACAAACATTTATGTAGTATTATGAGGTCTAATTACCTTTTTGAAATCTGCTTGGAAAATCAGAATCTGTGGTTAGATCAGTCCAGACTGTCCCTGGCCCTTGCGTGTCTGTACAACCACTGACAAAGAAAGCTTTCTCGTTTTTGCTCTCTTATACATGACCTTATTACAGGTCAAAATAGTGCTAAGACGGAAATGGTTCACAGGTCAGTGTTAGGTGAGTACAAAGGAAGAAACAGTCTTTGTTCCTTTTACCTCCTTAGACGGTCACAATCTGACCTTTTCTCCTTCTCCTTTCCCTCCAGACTCCATAATTGAGGATATTTACTGTATCAAACCTCCTATGCCTAGTACAGGCCCCCATTCTCTGTTACAAATACACAAATCACATGTTCTAGTGCATGTTCGCTCTGGTCTGATGGTAAGTTACATGTCTGAGTGAAAATACATGCTTGGTGATACCCTCACATGTCAAGGTCAAAGCAAATCACATTCACACATTCCATATCACAGACGGTTTACTGGCCGTATGTCAGCACATGCACCATAACCACATATGACTGTAAAATAGTCAATACTTTATTGTTTCTTGAGCTTCAGTGGCTTTGTAGCATAGTCATTCACAAAAATGCACCCAAATGCAGGTTCCACTTATGCTCACAATTATGCAAGTGCAAACAAAACTGCCGCAGCAGGAATGTAGGCATAGTGACACTTTCCTTCTCTCCCACCCTCCCTCTCTCTCTCTTTCTTTTTTTTTTTTCCTTTATTTTTTTAAATACCTTAAGGCCTGGGATGTGAAATGGCATTTTAAAGATTGCATAGCATAGGATCCTAGGTTTGGGGACTGAGTCATGTCTGGGAACCCTTAGGTGCAGTCAGAAGCTTTTTTTCCCTGTCTCAGGATAGCGGTATCAGCTTTCGAAAAGATAAATCTGCCTGGGTTCCAGGCCAGAAATTATGTGTGGGCCATTGGCTGAATGACTGCACCAAAATGTTTTGAAGTCAAAATGAATGGAAGAATCTAAATGAATGTGCTTGTTATCATAACATAGTAACGACAGAGTTAATAGGTAAGCTTATATTAGCAGATCCATGAAAAATTTTGTGGTGGTTCATTGAAAAGTTGTGTGAATATTCACACTGGCTTTGATTGGTACTAGTTTCCTCTGAGGGAAGGACTGTATTTCACCCACTTTTTTACAAAAGTCTATAAATAGAATAACAAACCTCTGAATGGGTTTTGAACTAGGATGAAGTTCTGGCTCTAATTCAATGTCAAAATCCTTTTGAATTCGAGAGTAGATTTACTCCAGTTTTAATATGAAGGACTTTTAGAAAAGTATGAAACTTCAGAGGTGTTTGTCTTCATTGTGAGCATTTCACACATCTCTAGCTATCGTGTTGTTAAGGTCAGCGCTTGCCAGTATCAACAGAACGAGCTTGTGCTGTCGGTTACTCCTCACTGAAATTTGCGGGTCTGACTGCCTATATGGTTTTGAAGTCGCATCTTCTGGAGTCTTTACCCACAACAAATACCATCTGTCTTCAAAGAGTTTCACCAGCTCCAGAAGGCGCAAGTCAGTGGACTACATAAGCAGGGACAGCAGAAGGTGTCTTAAAAAGGTGAGTGCTCCAGAAAACATGAATTTAAAAAAAAAAAAAAAAAAAAAAGACAGTCTGCCTAAATTAAACCAAATAACATCAGGGGCCTGGCTACACTCCCATTTTTACAACACATGCGAAAACAAGTTAGGAAGAAGTTGCTTACTTTAGCTACTTAAAAAATAGATTGAAATTCCAATTGTTCTGTCCCAAAAGCACAGCGACATTTTTTCGCTTCATTGATTATCAGTCCACTTCAGTTGAAACAGTCCTGACTAAGATCAAAATCTCTTTGAAAAGATGACTTTAAACCTGATGAAGTACCAGCACCACTGCACTATGCTATCAGATGGGTATTTTTGGAAAATGAAAGTAAATCAATATTAATAATATAAACCAGAAATTGATTGATTTTGCCATTAAAATATGTAATGGTGAAAGAGCCCATATCTAATGATTTTTGTTAAAGTCTGTAAGTAACATATTAATTAAACTGGATACATGAAAATATTCGAAGACATTTGTAAGACTTACTTGGGTCAACCAATTTTTAAAAGCAAAAGTTCTACCATTAATAAATTGGAGAAGGATCATAGCTGTTAAGCAATAAAGATGAAAGTCACATGAAAGGATGATTATGAGAAATCCGAAAAAAGAATTTGCAGTCTCCATCATTCTCGGTCTCTTACAATCTAATAAGTTAACTTGTACTGACTGGTAAGAGAGGCGATAAAAACTGATAATTTTTTAAATGACACTAATTCCAGGATGTATGCAAAGCCTCACCAATGCCTTAGCATCTATCAAGGACATATTAAATAACTCAAGATAGTGGATTAATATTGTGTAACCATCTTCAGAAATTCTAAACCATGCATTCCAACATCCTTACTAGCATTGATTATGAACCATTGAATCAGTACTTTATGTTCATTTCCTTTCATTTGCTTTATTTCACACTGGGGAATATTTGCATTTGTACTGTGCTCCTGCTTCAAGTCAAACACACTTTAAAATTCATACCTGCCCTAATGCAATGGTAACTTTGGTAGCCTGTTATTGTCTTTGACAGCTATGTCCATCCCCTCCTCCACCCAACAGGGGAGAACAAAGAAAAAAAAGAAAAAAAAAAAGGGGGGGGGGGGGATAATTCAAAAAATGGAAAAAAAAAACCTAAAAGGTCAATGATTTTATAACAAAACCAACATAGCAATAGCTGATTGGGAGATTTGGAAATTAACAGCTAAGGTATGTCAATAAAGTACTAGCAATGATTTCCAAAAAAAAGTTAACAAAAGCACCACCAACAGAATAAGGACTTAGAAAGCACATTACAGCAATCAGTAAATCATTTTGAAAAAGAATCAAAATCACTACACAGAACTGAAAACCACTAAGTCAATCCTTATTGTCAAGCCTAATGTGATCCAATGTACTGCAGCAAGGGAATGGGAAGGAAGTGTCTACACCACATGTTGAATTAAAGGGAATCAACTAGCCATTTACTTTCATTTATTTAGTAACCTTCATGATGAGAT
Organism: Ibycter americanus; assembly: GCA_035590275.1. NCBI lineage: Eukaryota > Metazoa > Chordata > Aves > Falconiformes > Falconidae > Ibycter > Ibycter americanus. The sequence goes on along the minus strand of JAVJGI010000050.1, from coordinate 80,949,483 downwards.
CATCAAACATATTGTCTCCTCAGGAATCACAGAAGGCTACTACCTTGCTCTCTTTTTTCTAGCCCACCCTTTCCAGTCTGATTTTTCTGTAAGGTTATTCAAACTGTTTAAACGCATGGAGTTTTTTCGGGGGAGGGCTGTTTTTGCTCTGTACCAGGAGAAAAAGACACAAAGACAATATTCTAACAAATTAATTGTAGGTCACTATGAAGGATTCACTAATGGACCTCTAAAGGTTACAGTATCATGTTTGTAAAGAGTAGTGCTCACAACAGACTACGTTAACTGAGACCAGTAGGAAATAATTTTACTGCAAGGTGTAAATAAAAGGAAAATGGTTTCCTGTTCTTCAAAACCAAAATCAAACAAAAAAACAGATATGGATTGTAACACCTTACCTATAAATCTAGAGGTCACTGTGTCAAACAGAGAGGACATCCCTTGTTCCCTTTGTTGGTAGGCGAGTCGTGTTGAAACCATTTGCTGTCAAAGGTGGGTCAGATGAACTGTGTTCATGATCCTTCTATCCCGCTTCCACACCAGGAACCCGAAGCACCAGCTCTGGCTGTAGATATTTATTCTTAGACACCTAAAGGAAGGTGAAACGTGTCTTACAATGGGTCAGAAGACTTCTGTTCCCAAAGGCAGTTAGTATAACCAAAAAAATCAGTAGGACATAAGCATCTGAATGACTCAATGGCTCACTGCAGTTCAGGATCACTTATCCATGCTACCTATCAATGACTTGGCAAAATTTACCTGAAGTTTGCAAGAGCATCCAGAAATCCTTTCTTTGGCTACTGTAGTCCCCTTAGTACAAGTCTATGTCTAGGCAACACTGCCTTATTCTGACTAGTTCAGAATTAATTTGAGTATTGCTACAGAGCTTTGTATTGAGTCATATTTATAGCTGTTTATGCTGTTTTGAAAGCAACAAATGAAGTGCTTTAAGCTTTGGAGTTTCCTTCATCTATTTTGAATCTGCAGTTCTTGTGTATTCAGAAACCTGCCATTTTTTCCCAACTGTGGCAGCTAGTCCAATAGTAGATAGTACCCCACTTTGCAGATCTTGACTCAGTTATGTCAGAACATTGTGGCATGAATATCACTGCTTTGAGAGCTTCCCTGCTTGGGTGTGTACACAGTGTAAAATTAAATTTGCACTTCACGTTACCTCTAATACTTGTGCTCCTACATAGTTTAAGATGATCTATTTACTGAAATATGAAAAAAATATCACTTAGAATGGATCTTTTTTGAAGAAGTGTGGTTAAGTTATGTCTCTTTTCATAGGGGTAAATTTGTTGTATGCATCCTGTTAGCTATCTGCTTCCATGATAACAGCATCAAAACCTAAAAATTAAAGTGAAATAAAGGCAAAAATAATAATAAACCAGTTAGAAATGTACCATAACATTGTTGAAGTCCAAACAATTTCTAAAGGAAGGAAGCCACAGCTTAAGTTCTTTGTTGCTTCTTGGAATAATTTCACACACTTATTTTTCTCTCTTAAATAGCTTCTGCAAAATTCCTTGCAGTTTTCACTTGGTAGTGGTGCTGATGTATATCTCAACAGAGTTGAATTTTGAAAAATAAACTGTTCATAGAAATTTCAATCTTTTGTCAAACAAGGTCAAATTATTATTATTTTTAAGTAGAAAAATCCCAATTAGTAATATCTGAATTATTCATAATACATAAATTATCTAAAAGACTATATTACTTTATTCTGTTCCAGATTGTCTGGTAAAGAATTTGAGTTCCTATGAATTTATTCATTGTTTTCATTAGACCTATGAACAGTTTATGTACTGAACTTCAGTACATAGGGTGACGTGCTGACAATTAACTTTGACTATTCACAATTTGTAGAGCATAATTGTTAGCTAAATCATTTGGTTTGTTTTCTGCTTTCTAAATAGATGAATATTTTTAAAATGTGAACATGAAAAATAATCCTTAGCCAGTAACAAAACAAAAAATAATGAATACTCTTTAGGTAATTTCTGATTCCCTTCTCCCTCCCATATTCATGCAACAAAAGCTGTTTGAGTAAACGTTCACAAATACCAGAATGAAAGGGCATAGGCACACAGGAAGAATGGCTTTTCAGTTGGTTACTTAAAAGTCTTCCATTAGGTGTCAGCTGCTTACATTTCCAAACATTATATCCCACAATAATGAATAAAAGACTTCCTAATAAAAGGAAGGCTTTTTAGTATGAACATTATGAGTACCTACTCAAGACTAAGGTTAATTTTGTGCCTTGCATGAGCACTTTGGCTTGCAGATACAGAGCTTGATTTAGGAAAGGGTCACACTCTTCAGACATGAAATATCCATCTGTTGTGTGAACAGTCATACTCAAGAGTGAATGAAATTTCTCTGACCAGATCAGAAGAAAGTAACTGAGTATTTGGTGATACCTGATCTCTCCCCCAGCTGTGGAAACCTATTGAAGCAGCTCTACTTATAATACATTTGTCAGAATGCTAATTGGAAAAATGACTTCATTGTGTGAGTCATACAGTCACCTCTGTGGACCTCATTAGACTTAAACGAGCAGACTGAAGGCCAGAGTAATCATTCTGAGCACAGCCATATGTTGGTGAAGAAGCTCTCTCAGAAACAGGCTCTTCGCCAGCTTTGGGTACTTAGAAGTGACTAGATGGAAGATGGAGGGCTTGGTGGCAGGAAATACATTGGAAACACTCACATATGTAGCCTGTTCCCCTTCACAACAAAGGACAATTTAAAAACAAACCTTCTTTTAAATAGCAGATTCACTAGCTGGTAAATTTTAAATAGCTCGCAATATTTCGAGTTAGGACAATGGTATTTTTGGGTGGCAGTAGAGCATGTTTGTGTGTAGCTCTGTGGTTCCTTGCAGGACAGGCCATAGCACTGGCTGGAAATCCTTAGGAACTCAAAACTTTTTTTCTGAGTGATGAAGTTGTTCCAGCCTGACTTAAAAAACTAGCAGCTACAATCAAAATAAATTTTTGGTTGAGACTGTGGCTTTCCTTGAGAAGCTAATCTACACTTGTGGAGCTGCTGCTTACCTATGTTTGAGAATCAGGTAGATCTGGATGAGGGCTTTCGTAGAAAAAGAGAACAACTCTGTCTCGCCCAGAAGATAAAAGGTCATCTCCAGCAGCAGAACTGGTACAAAGAGAGAAACATAATCTACTGCTTTGTTCAATTTTTAACCTGAAAGATTCCATTAATAAGGATAGCCAGATTCAGAAGAGCTGAAGAAAATACTACTTGAAGACATCTGTAGTAAACAAATCTTGATAGTACAAGCTAAACAGAAGCAACACGGAACAGTGATCTCCTCCTGATGTCATCTAAATTTAATATAGATTTGGAATGAGGCTTAGGGTGGCTTGCAAAGCTTGATTAACAAATGGGGAATTAAATTCCATATACTTTTTTAGAGGAATAAAAAGTTAAAAATACAGTCATTAGGATTTATGGAATAACCTCACTCAAAACAAAACTAGATACAAGATTTGTATGATTACAGATATGTCTTACCTTAAATATATCTGTTTAGAAGCTAGAGATTAAGGTATTTATGTGGTTGTGAAAATCTCAACAGTCTGACCTTTATGAATTTTATGTCAACTACTCATAGATGTCTGAACTTCAGAAAAGTACACATTTTGCTTCATTTTCTCAGTTGCTGTGCACACAGTCCTTCTTCTATCTGACCTTGAAATAAACAAGAACGAAGAAAACATTTTTGAAAACTGACAGCTCACTACAACTAAGCAGAAATAAAATAGGAGGCTTTTAAAAACCTACATTGTTACTACAACGTTTAAACTAGCAGAAGAGCTTCAGAAAGCTATTTTAAGTAGAGCTGCCAACAAGAAGACTGAAAATCTTGACATTCCCATCATCACTTGAGAGACAAAGTTGTATCTACTCAACTCCGCCTTCCTGCATGATGAAAAATAAATCTGAGACATGGCCTTGAAGTATCAAACCCCCAAAACCTCTGCTCATACAAGTTATGTTCTTCCAACAGACATGTTTCCATTATACTTCTCAGTGTCATAATTGGTAACACAGAGGTGAAAACCATTTCACAAAAATGGCCATAAATTTCTAAGTTCCCATATAAAAACCAACCAAGTCACAACCAGTTTGTAGCAAAGCAAGAAGATAAAAACTAGGAAGTAAAACACATTAGCCATTGTGAGAGCCCTCACATCCAACCAACCTATAGTGCTTTTCCCATTTACTTACCTGAAAGACAGAAAATCTGCCCCTAAAGCAGAAAAATAAAAACCAAAATAATTAAAAAACCACTTTTTGAACACAAGGAGTAACCTGGTATCTGGACCAAACCACCTGAAATTTAGAGGTTCCTGCCCTGGTTACATGAAAAGATTTGGGATTCACAGGGCTTAGCTAGTCTTTATTTTTACTAAAGCTCTATTCAGAAATGATAAGCATCTATCAATTTACGTATAACTTTTGAAGGTACTTCATAAAGTAATTTGCTATTTCTGTGGTTGGCTGTGGATCTAGATGCTGCTATATCACTAATATGACTAATCAGTATTACCCAGGCAGCTACGCCTCTTTAGTCTTCTTCAACTGTAAAGAAGTTTCATAACAAAATCATCAAGCCAGAAAGTTGTCATTTGAAAAATTCTTTCTTACTTTCTTTGAAGTCCACTTGCACTTAGAGGTGCTGCCTACAGAATAAAGTCTGTCATGCACAGTGTCCTAGTCATAGTGGCTGGGACCAGTTTATCACTGTGTGGGTGTAACTGGAACTGTGTATTCTATACCCTCTCTGCCATGCATCATGAACTGTTACTGATGCACTGTTTGCAGCAGCTGCCCAGGACACACCTGACACCTCAGGCTATGAGCTGGGT
>JAVJGI010000050.1:80882850-80944485 GCA_035590275.1 Ibycter americanus | reverse complement strand
AAATTGTAGTTCTGACTTCTAAACTCTTTTGAGTTGGGTTCATTTCTCCTGCCGGTTTACTTTTAAACCAGCACACACAGCGTCTTTCAGCCTCAGTGTTTCCACCTTCGAGTTTTTTCTAGAAAGCCAACCAGGGAATGAACAGCACCGAAGCTTATGTGAACCAATTATCCTGGATGTCAGTGCTACAAGGTTACGGTGGTATCACTCACTTAACCACAGTCTACGTAATCCCTGTGGATAAACAAATTCTTTGCCCTTGGTGTACCAACGAATTCCTTGTTTCTTCCTCCCAGTGTCTGACTTCATGTTCACCCTTAAATTATTAACTCCTGCAGCAATGTTTTCTTCTTTGCAAATACTAAAACTATATGCCAGTTGTTAAGCATTATCATATAAAAAATGCATTTTTCATAGTCATGTTAAAGAAAAATGTAAATACCTACATGACAAAACTCTGCTATTATTAACTGGATGCTTTGATTCAAAAGCAGTTGTCATTTCTTGAAGTGAATGTTCATATTTAATTTTAATTCTTAATTTTGATACTGAAAAATCTCTTTCAGTAATCAGCAGAATTCATGGGAAAACTTGTGTGATTGTCTACATATGATTTATCACTGGTATTGCTTTATCACTGGTGTTGCTTGTAGTTTATTTAGTTCCATAAAATGGAACTGTGGTTTGAACATATTAGAACACAGGTTAAAGCATGTTCAATGTTCAGTTCAGTTAGACTATTTGCCAATATTTCCTCCAATGACAATAACACATTCCAACTGCCTTTTCATGAAGCCATCTTTCTCATTTATTGTTTTTGTCCTCTTGGCAAGAAATATCCGTAATAATGACTGTTTCCCTAACCTTTCATTATCAGCCAGGAGGAACAGCAACATCAACCAAATGCTTCTCCGAGGTATAGCTGAAGATTATTTGTTGCTCAGACTGTGTAACAGATAACAGCACAGAAGGTACCTTGCGGTTAACTGGTTAGACTACTAGAAAACCTGCATTTTTCTGAAGTTGCCTACTTTTTCACAGATCTGTTGCCCGTATGCATTTTCTTCAGGCATATTGTCACTTTGCCATTGCAGAATTCACATGAGAAAATGGCAGGGAGAATTTAGGCCTCCTGCTATAAACACACGACACCACATCTGTATTTCCAGTTGTCCATACTTCTGACACTCCATCCCCAGCATCATTCAAAGCTCTTGAACTAAATGAAAACTTTGATTCCATGGAGCAATAATATTGCCCACACAGTGTATCAGCTGTTAGAGACTAGCCTTTACAAACATTTCGGCAAGTCTTACGCTACATCAGACACAGAGGACAATACACATATGCAAGAGTGAACTCTGTCTCTGATATGAGGGGTTTTTTTCAGCCTGATCACTGTTTCTACTAAATTTAAACAAACAAGGAAATGGAATGCAAGAAGCTAAAAAGTCACGCACCATTAAGAAAATCAAATAGTTCTTTCAAAAATGTTAATTTTTTCACATAACATATGCTGTGAGTTCAATTTATTATTAGTTATACTGTTAAATTGACTGAAAATGTATCATTATACCTTAATAACTCTATTGTAAGTGCAAAGCACATCCTTAACTGGGGACCCACAAGTGATGCTTCCATAATGTAATACAGACATAGCCTACAGAATTAATGTATTATTCAAGTGTTCGTAAAATTTCTAAGTATGTGCAAATTAAGAATTACTAAAATATGATTCTGATAAACAAAAATGTAACCCTTTTCAAAGTTTCACAGATCATACCATATGCCAAACAAAGTTCCTCTGCATAATCTTGGCCACGTGCTTTCAAGTTTAATACAGATACTTTTCTCTACTCAACAACTATTCTGAGTCTGGTAGTCCAATTTACTTCACAAATTGTGAAATTCATCATGTAACCGTAGCGCACAGATTCCACAGCTACTGTGATGTACTTTTTTTCTCTCTTATCTGTCTACCTATTGCCTACAGAAGAGCCACACTGCGCATGCGCGAATTAATCTATGGGAGATAAAACCATACCCTCAGTTTACCCACTTAACCATATGGAAATAAAGATCTTCAGTACTGAAAGCTTTCTAGCCCTAGGGCTTACAGAGCATTGCCATATGACATATGTTTTTGCATGTATTGTTTAACTGTTGTTGTGGGCTAGTTTTTAGTAAAGTTAAATTACATCATCATCATCATAATACTTATATTTATATATCAATATAGATTTCAAAAGCCTTGGAAATACTTGCTGTAATTACTAAAATGTGTTTTGCAGCATTCTCTTTCTCTTTTTTATTGTTTCCACATTACAGAAGTGCACCAAATCCATATCCACTCTCCTCAGCTCACGTCGGTTGGTGAACGTCCAGGCCCGCGGCAGAGGCGGTTTGGTCCCGTTCCCCAGCTGGCTGCTAAAACCTGCTCCTCGCAAGCTCCGCGCCCACAACGCGCTCATCGCCCGGGCTGCGGTGCCCGGCCTGAGAGCCACGGAGCCGATGCCCAGCTCTGCACACAGCTTCTCCTCTCCCCTCAGCCGCCCACTCAATCCTGGCCCCAGGCGCTGGCGCCCTGGCCGCCCACCCTCACACCCCCAGCAGAAGCTGTGGGTAATTCTTCAGCGGAGCAGGGCTTGGCGAGCTCTGTGGCTCTGGCGATACAGCGTGGGGCTCGAGGCTGGCCTTATCGGCTGTGAAATCCCACTGAAACCAAGGGGATTTCTTCTGCCGAGTGGAAAGCATGCAGAAGGGCTGTCAGGATCGGGGTCTTACGTACTACACATGAGTGGGAGAAGGAAAATGGAAATCTTTTCAATGAGCCTGTTTGCTTTGTAATATAAAACCATATAATGAAAGAACATTCACATCATTGTAATTTTCTAATGTTTTATACTTTAGGCTTATTTTTCATAGCAGTTTCTCTGATTTATCCATTTCAATTTTTTATGTTATTTCTCTTTTTTTTTTTGTTGCCTGTTTATTATTGGCATATATTTTTAGTATTTTTCCTTTGGATTTTTTTCTAAATTGACAAGATTTCATCTCTGTTTGTTAAAGAGAACCAGCTGTTTTCTTCAAAGATAATTTTCTGAAGCTGTTGTGCGCCATAATTACACTGCAATTACACAGCAATATCCATAAAAGCAGATGAGGATTCTATGTGTCCTTCTGACTCATTAGAAGTTGCAAAAATGATGGATGCAGTCTTTCCTAGCTTGACTATTGCCCTCTGTTGGCAAACGCAAGTCCCATCATATCGAGAAAGAACTAAAACAAGGAATATGAGCAAACCTTTGAAAGGAGGTTGATTTCAGTTTTGGTAATGGGAACAGTGAAATAATATTGAAGCTGGGAGGTACTTTCTAGGTGCGTTGTAGGGAGAAGACTTTGAGTACTTTAGTTAAGGTTTGCAATAAATCAACATTATATACAATTTGCGTTCCATTTTCTGATAAATTCTTTTTTCATAGAGTCAAATTACTTAAGCAATTTTTCTCTTTTCAGTTCATTCCCACATTCATGTAATTCCCTTATAAAAACCTTCAAACAATTTCTTCTTTTTAACGTTACGATCAGATTCTGTTCAGTTCTGTTTTGTTCAGTTCTGATGCGAATTAGTTGAAAAAAGTCATAATATGTTCATATGGCTTTGGAATACCTTAGATCTCCATGTTCTAACTGTGGAGATGAATAGAATCAGCTTCTGTCTTCGCTGAGACCAAAGCAGACCAAACCCAGTTCCTTCTGAATCAACAGACCAAAAATAATTTCATTCCAGAATCAGTTCTCAAATATTTGAGATGACAGAAGAGAGTAATTTGGATGGGGAGGGGGGTGAGGTTTGCGGGGTTGGTGGGGGGTTGGTGGTGTTTGGTTTTTTATTCATTACATATTTACTCAGGTGAACTATTTAGTTTTGTTGGTTCATTTTCTGGTTAGGGTTTAGCTTGGTGACTTCTAAGGATCCTGCATGATGAGCCTGAGCCAAACCCGAGAGGCAGTGAGGCCACTTGTACTGACTTTCAATGGACTCTTGTTCACTCATGTCAGAGCAGCCACTGAACTCTCTCTGATCTTGATTTGCAAAAGGATTATGGATGGGGCAGAACTTCAGAAAACAAATTAGTTTCATTAAGACCCTGCAAAATTTAATGTGAGTTGCAAGTCAGGAGAGAGCTATCAGCACATTAGTTTCCCCTACGTTCTTTCAGTTTAAGCAGAGTTGGATCTTGATACGGTTTCAAAACATTTACTTTGGCATGGGTAATAGGGAGTATTCTGGTTTTGTAGCCAACTGGTCAACCGAAGTATACAAGGCAATTATTAGTCCTCTAGTGACTTTCAGCAAACAGATCCTGTTTAAAGAGTAAAGTTAAAACCCCCTCTGTTTAGAGTCTTTTCTGGAAAAAAATGGCATTGGGAAATGAGCATGTGTTTTATTTTCAGTTGTATTTCTAGCTGTCACAGCATCTACAATGTGTCTCTTATTTTGCAGAATTTTTAGATGTTCAGAACTAAACTGTTTCCTTTAACTCCAGGCGAGGACCAGATTTTAAGGCTAACACAAGCACAGGAATAAATTTGCTAATGCTCACTTTTTTTCAGTATTGATAGCTAAGGCAACTTGAGTGAAGATTCACAGGTCAGTTACTTCTTCTTTAGCATCATTGAGTTGACCTGAAATTATTTTATTTTGCCTCTTCCCACTCTTTTCAGCAACAATCCGTTAATATTTCTGAGATTTTTTTTTTCCTGTTTAATTAGACTTGCACACCAAGACTCCATGAATGTAATAAGAAACCTACACTAGGAAAAATGGAAATGTGGAAAGACACCACATTTGTAAACTGAGGAACCGGCTGTCTTTGTCCATTGCAAATGCACTGCCAATTTTCTATGTACGGCAGTAGTTCTTTCAATATATAAGCCAACTGCATAATTGCAGGACTTTCAGCTTTTCTTCCATCTAGTGCTTGTTGACTGAACTGTGTTGATTACCTTTTAGTACAAGGCTTGACAATGGTTCTGCAATCATTCTGCACAGCTCATACCAAGCAGTATTTTTCTTTATTATGAGAAACACCTGATGAGCTGTATTGTTGCAGTCACAGCTTTTAGTCTGCTGGTCTTGTAGAAGACACCATTCTGATGCCAAATGTAATTTTTCTGCAGTTCCTTTGCATTTTGCTTCTACAATCACTTTTAATTCAATGTTTGGGGAGTATTATTTTTAATTTAATTATTTACAGCAATAAAACTTTAAAAATCATCCCTGTTTTGTTAAAGTAATTTTAAAACTCTACATATAACAATTCTATCACACCTCTAGTAGTGAAACACTAAATTGCAAGCTGAGTTTGAATATTTTTGCTACTGTATGTACTTAAAACATCGATAGGGAATTAGAATTCAGCTAGCAAAGCAAAGAGACATTTTAAAATATTGCAGAGAGCGCAAGCACAAAAATAATGACACACACCCCCCCCATATTTTTGCACATGTAACTAAGAAAAAATATGCAGCAGTTGAAACTCATACTTTTCACCTTTCTTCACTTCTACAGAATCTCTACTTTTTCTGAGACATACAATTCTGATGGTGAAATTGTGACTGCATGAACTGCATAAAATTAAAACATTATCTATCTGGATTCATTAAAATGTAGAGATGAAAAGAGGTAGACCCTGAAGTCCATTTAATCATCAGTTGATGAAAAGTATGATGATATAGTTAAATGCAGTCATTTTAAAAAAAATTCCAAGCTGTGTTTACTGGCTTCAAAATTTTCCTAAATCTCATTTTATTTGTGTTGTCAGATCAAAGGTTGCATATGTCTCATGGAAAACAATGTAAAAATAAGAGACTGGGAGATATATACTCTGGGTATTGCATGCAGGCACTGCAAAGGTCTTTGCTTCAGAGATATCAGGATACACTGTCCTGCTGTAAATATAATGGTTATCAGGGAACGAAAATTCAGGCTTACTGCTACAATAGGTGATGTTTTAGTTTGGTCTTTTTTTTCCCCTCAGTCATTATCCTGAGATTAATAGAAAAACAATGCAAAACTCCTGCAATAACTCTTACACAAAATACAGTCATTTAAATATTAGAAACTAGCTTTGAAAAAACTGTTTCTGTTTTCCTGTACCTGAAATCCTCAGTGGAAATAATTTGAAGATGGGAGTGGTAAAATGAAAGTGCCAGATGCTCAGGCAACATACGTCACTGTAAGTCAACTGACATGGAACAAGCAAATGTCAGTTTTCACCAGATGAAAATGTGGTGAAGATCTGCCCAGATAGTTATATATAAAAAATGTCCTTTATATCTATAGATAATCTTATTATAGATTAAAAATGAAAGATGCTTTTTAACCCCTTTTAAAAGATTGTTTTAGTGGGACTAGCAATGACACTTCCAGATGTACAACAATCTGGATGCTATTCAGCAGTTCAAGCTAGTCTCTTTTAAATATTTTACTTTTGCTTTTGAAAGTGTGTAATTCACACCAAATCTTTTACTAACCTCTGCCATCATATTATTTTCAGTTTATTTTTAAACTCTCTGTTGCACTAGTGTTATGTATTCAGTGATGCTATATGTATGTACAGTACATTGCTCTCAGGCACTATTGGTTTCATTATTTCTGATTTAGGATTAAGATTTGTCTTTCAAATTCACAGTTCCTGTCAACTGCAATCATTTTCTGCCTGCCTTTACGCATAAGATCAATGCTCTTAGAGTTCAGGTTTCTGTGAATGTCATCCTGAAGTTGACGGTATTTCTGGTTCTTTATTGCCTTCTGACGTATCAGTAAACTTAAGTACAATTTTTCTCCAGTGCCTGAGGCTGAGTTGACTGAAGTGGTCCTTCGGTTGCATTCTGTCATCTGTGTGTTGACCGTGACCTTCATGGTTTATTTATGATTAGGAGGTTATGCCTTTCCTTACTTTAGCAATGGTATTTTAGCATAGTTCTTTATAAAATTTCTTAGTTCTGCAAATATCTTGCAAATTTGCAGGCTCCCTCGCTGCAATATTCTGCAATGAATAATAGGAGTCCACGCCTGGACTGCTGGAGAAACATTTCTAGACATATTTCCAGTGTCAGCTTAGATAGTCACTCACATTGTCTGCTGTCCTGCAGAATCAGACCAATAACAAATGATCTTTGCCATCTCTGGATCATATCAGTGTACCGTGAGTTCTGAGATGATGTCTTACTGTGTGGTCTTTAATGACCTGCTAAGGAATCTGCTTGATTATGTATCATCTGCTTGGGAGTGAGTGTGTCTGGTAGAAACTAAAAAGAATTAAGCATGAACAGTTTATGGCAGAATGAGACCTTTATGAGCTTTGAATTTCAACAGTTGATAAAATATGAACTAGACATCATTAGTGTTTCAGACAGTGTATAGTCTTAATTGCAATTGGAGTTTCATCTGAGAGTTTTGCTACTGTTTAAACTTACACTACAAATTGAGGAATGATACTTCCTTGAGCAAAAATCCTTAATGAAATTAATGACATCGTCCATGTCAGTACAGATCATAAGATGAGCTTACTTTCTAGTTTATTAGTCAGAACAGGATTGTTCTACCAACATCAGAGAAAAAGTGTTGCATCAATAAAACTTGGGCAGATCTATCAGCTGAAAGTTACTTGTCTGCACAAGTAAATAATGATGAGTAGCTTCTTATACTTGCATTTTCACAGAGACGTGGATTAAGAAGAAAATCTATTAAAAAAAAAAAAAAGTATGTTGTTGTCCTAAAAACACAGATTTCCTTCCAGATAATGTTTGTAAAGTTGGTAGATTGTATCTTTCTTCAGCTGACACTAGTGCTAAGTTCGTCTAGACAGTTTTCACATGCAGGTTTTATTGTGATGATATCCTTTATGTCATGATTCCTGTGAATGCTCTGGTTTTCCTTCAGCAATTCTGAAAGCAAACTAGTCTTCTAGGAAAACTTAATAAGCCAGTCCTATCACTGTTATGCTGTATTCTGTGCACTCCTTCCAAGTTCATCAGTGTAATGATATCTAAATCTTGCATCTCTACTTATAAAGCATTTCATCATGTTGCACCCTCTGTAGTGTCTGTAGAGGTGTAACTGCTCATAGTCTTAAACACTTTGCTGAAGACCTTAGCACAAATTTTGGTATTACACTAGATCCAGTCCAACAGGAAATTGGTTAAAACCAACATTTTAAAGTATGTTCAAGAAGAGAAAGCTTCTTAAAGGCAAGAGTACACATTAAGGCCCTGGTCTGGCAGTTTGCACTTACTTATCAAAGCACATGAGCCCATGATTTTAATTCTGGTAAATCTAGAAAATACTTCTAAATGATATTTAAATACTTGTTTAAAGAAAAATAAAGGTATGGTTGCATTTGTTTAATTGGACCCAAGGAAATGAAAGCTGCAAATGAAAATGCTATGTAGAAGAAACGTGCCATCACCTCCACCGTCAACTTTAGAAATAATATTTTCATTCTTTGAGTGTTGTAAAATTATCTTTTCCTCCTTTTCCTCCTTTGTACTCCTCTACAGCTCAGCAGTAAGCAGAAGGATCAATGCCAATCCTGTGACAAGACCTGTGTGGGTGTAAATATGCTTTTCTGAGTATGAAGGCAATAACTCTTTTTGAAGGAGCAGCTTCCACACAATATAGATGCCCTTACAGGAGTCCCAGACACAGATGTGTTTACACCACCTCGTAGGTTTCACACTTCATCTGAATAAACTCATCATTAGTCAAGTGCCTGAAATTAGTATTAGGAAAGATCTGCTTATCAGTGTGGTGGATGTGACTAGTAATGCTCACTTAATCTCTTCTATCATACACATTGAAGATATAAAAACAAACCCAAACAACAACCCATCAAAAATGCAGTATTGGTTGATCCAGACACATTTATCACAGATGGAAATGACAGGACAGAAGTCCAGTAATGAGTGTCAGAGTCCAAAGTACAAAATCACAGATAATTTGTAAAGCTGTTAACACACATAACATTTAACCTCCTATTTAAAAATCTGAAGTATTGAAAAGGTTTAAGGGGAAAAGAAGCCAATAGTACTTGATGATTCATTAGTTTGAGAGGCATACGGTGCTCTTGTTAAGACAATTAAGACTTTGGTCACAAATCCTTTGGTTTTATTTATCTGCCAGGAATCATAACCCTGGCTCATTTTATACTTAAGACTGAAGTGCTCTGAACAAGGGGGAAGATGAGCTAAACAATTATTCTGTGATATTTGAATCGAATTGATCCTGCAGTTTCAAAACACAAACCAGTGACCCAATGCTGTATTATGATATAATGTGGCCACAGCAAGTGCCATTCATCCTGCGCAGAAAGCAAACAGAAGGCTTCAGGTTCCTCAGGGAAGAGCCTTATATGTATAGAAGCTCTGATACATTAGCTATCTAAATAATACCTTTTGGTAGAAGGAAAAGTGTTACTTACAGAGCATACAACTTTACCTCCTTTATAAACCCACCTCCAAAGAAACTGCTGAAATCTGCCTTGCAATCATGAGACTTTCCCTATGAAAGAGTTCTAACTTCTAGTTTTCACTTCTTAAAGCCCTCTGCTCTGTATCAGGTATGTTGAAAGCTTGTAATGCAGACTTACCACTCAGCAGAGAGATGCTAGAACCATTGTGGACAGTTCCCTAAAATCATCAGTTCAAAGTCCAACAGCTGCCAAAAAGAAAACACAACATATGATGCTGGGCATCAGCAAGAATACAATTGAGAATGGACAGAAATCCTAATGCTGTCACTACATAACTGTGTGTAGTACCGGTCTCCATATCTGCAGGACATAGTGGAGTCAGAAAAAGTACAGAGAACAAGTAAAATTATTAAGGGCACGGTGCAGCTGTCTTGACAGAGAAATAGCCTAACTAGCTAGAACCAGGGTTACCAGCTGAAACTTGTAGCAGCTTGGATTAAAACAAAGGGTGATGATTATATAACTTGGTGTCAAACACAGACTTGGAGCAAATAACATGTTCAGGAACAAACCGATGGACAACCAGGTTCAAAAGCAGGTACTAAAGGGAATAGGTGAGGGGACATTCTCTATTGTCCCTTATATGCTGATTGTGAATGTTAGGGGAGTGTACCACAGGGCTTGTGGGCTTCTCCTACTGGCAATGCAGTGAGCAAGATGGATTTACAGATCAGTTCTGGTCAAAGAACATGTTTCTTTGAGCTGTTTTACAGATGAAGCAGGGGACATGTTATTGCCATGAAGAGTCCCCTTAATCATGGAAAAATTTTATATAAATATGTGTTTCCTGTTCAAAACATCATATATTCACTTCAGTAAATTCAGTAAAGAAGAATTTAAGCCATGTGTAAGCAGATTTTAAAGATGTTTTGGGTTATTTTCTACCATTAAAACAACAAATAAATTAGATGAATACTGAAATATATCTAAAAATATATTATAAAAATTATAATGTATCCTCTTCTTGACTATTATTTTGCCCTTTCATATTAATTTTCCATCTTTTATGTCCACAACATGTTAAAATATGATTGCCATTCTATCACATTTTAAGCAAGCATTGTGGAATATTTCAGAAGGTTTATCTGAAATTCACAATTGCAAATTTTTGCTCTAGAAGCCTGCTTCTAAAGGTTATATTCAGAGTACTAAAAAACAGACCAGTGTTGTCTAGTCAAGATAATCTGAATGTTTAAAGTTCATCTGATTTTTTTTTAAACAGTCCACGTTACTGTTATTTATAGGAAATGTTTGGCTAAAACCAGACAAGAATATTTAGAAGACAAACACAGTTCAAAGCCAGTAAACATTACCATTGTGTCTCCTAATTTATTTGCCATGGGTTAGGAAATTAGTTCTAAACTTCTTGTGTTAAAAGATTTTTGAATAAAGGAAACTGACACTGTCCAAAATGTTTGTCATTAAAAGTAGGACTTAGTTAATTTTAATTCACAACTGAAAATATACCACACGTAAGATTGGGTGTTTACTAACTGAAGAAGTGTATTATCTAAAACTTCCAATACTATTCAGCCCAGGCATTTTAAGACAATTAGATATGGTAAGCAGCTTGTCAGAAAAAGGTGGGATACTGCAAAATTTGAAACAAAAATGTGAGAAAAAGGCACTCCCTTACTTCTCTGTAATGTCACTGTAAATCTGTCTTGATTTGTGCTTAATTAATTCTTGCTGTAGGATGCACCAATGTTTTGATGCCCTCAAATAATCCTAGCTAGTGAGCCTAGCTAGAACCCTTACACAGAAATATCCACAGAAAGAGGCTTGACAGTAATCAGCCTGATGTTTAATGTGTAGCATCTCATGAGATGTCACAGTGATCAGTAATATACTCAGACTAACTCACCGCTTCATCCATGTTCTGTAAGAAAAGACAAAACTCTGTGCTTGTAAGATTCACAGATAACAGTAATTTGTGAAGCTGTGATCATGGCCAGTAACAGAGAAATGATGTCAAGTTTAGATATCTTTTAGAGATGTTAGGTAATTAAAAATAAATCTTACAGAGACTGGCACACAAAGAATTTTAATCATAGCACTAATCAAGCTGTATATTGTGCTAGAGATTTACTCATGTGATCAGGTTTTCTTCCAAACACATAACTTGCAGGAACAGTCTTACAGACAGCAGCTAATGTGTGGCAAGCTGATGAGCAATCAAGTAACATGTCTGCAGTTGAAAGTATTAGTCTTCGTATTTGATGATACTTTTGGGTTTATTTTTTCCTATGCTGAAGAAGGATGAAGTCACCAGCTTTTTGAAATTTCCCATACATACCTAAAAAAACATATACAAAGGCTGAGGTTCCAGCTTTGCCACTGTCTCTCCCTCAGCAAGACAAGATCACTGAGCAGTAAACTACTTAGAATTAAGACTCTCTCAGTCTCCTGCTACAGATCTGCATGACAAAGTTTTCAGTAGTGCTGGTACTTGGGCCCCCCTGGGTCTTTCAAATATTACAAGAAATGTTAAATCACTTGTCTAGAGAACAGGTTTTCTTCTTGACTTCATATACATAATAAATCTTCGACAGGTGCAACTGAAAGAGTCTCATTCAGAATAGCCATCAGCCAAGATACTTTGCTTCAAGGAGAACAAACACAGGTTCACAAGTTTGTTTGACTTTGTCAGTGCAAGGACTTGCAGTATTTTTATACAAGTCATTCCCACGGGCTAGTAGTTCATCCAGGTCGGAAAGGCAGAAGCTTCCAACATCAGCCAAGTTTCACAGAATCATGATTTTTTTAAACTTAAAATATTTCATCTAACTTTTAAAACCAGCTCTAAACATACCACTATAAGAATGGATATAAAAAATGCAATGAGCACTTATCTGGTATCATTTAAAGCAAGGATAAAGCGGAGTTATTCAGCAAAATCACGAAAAAGTGATATGTCAGGAGAAACAATACATCAAGGTAAGCAGTCAACATGCACACAAAAGGCTTTTGGGGAGTTACTTTTAATATAGGGGGTTTGTGTGCACTTTGGAGGAAGCAGTGCCACTTGTTAAAATGTGCTCTTTGCGTTAGTCATATCTTAGGAGTTAATAGGGAATTAATCATCTGTACACCAGGGGAGAGTGGTTTGATCAATACCGAAAGTATAATCTTCACTAAGGCAACACATCTAATAAGTACATCTTGAATAAAATTCCTTCATGCGCTGACTCATTTTTCTTAAAACATGAAACCAATAAGCATTAGAATCCGTTTGGAGTGAGGGTGATCTCAGCAACACTTCTGACTGGTCTAACCAAAGTGTACCCATCTATACATCCACAGATATGCAATAAGCACATCTTATACATTATTAACAGAGAGTAAAAATAATAATGGATCAAGAATTAATCTTTCATGAGCAATATGAAGGTCTGGTGTTGTGCCTATTAAAAAAAAGAAAAAAACCCAAAACAACAAACAACTCAAACCCCGCATTTATCTAAATTAACAGAGTTAGAGATTTCCTTCTCAAGCAAACAACAACGAAAAAAAATCATTATGCAATTTGAAGCTATTTCACTGTGAGAGTAAACACAGAAAATAGTACTGAATAGTTATGATTTTTACAGCATTAACTGAAGCATTCTAAGATCTAAAAAGTATGATGTAAGTTCAAAAATCCCTTTTGATTCATTCTCCTATTTGTCTTTTTCTTTTTCTTTTAATAGCTGGACAGGGTCTTAAGTTGGAGTAGAAGACTGGCAGTAAAAACTACACTTTATTTAGTATATTCAAATGCACTTTACAAATGTGTAGGTAAGTTATTCCCCAAGTTATCTATCCAGTAGCCAGAGAAGTTATCCCATTGATCTAGTTACCCTGGGATACACAACTTGCTTCAATAAACTGTATCGCCCTCTAATGCACCTTCTGTATTCTGTAATGATCAGCAAAAAAGAAAGAAGTGTAAACGTTGAAAGTTACTTAGAGGTTTACAGGTCAGAAAGACAATAAAACTGCAAGATTTTTAAGCAACTCTGCTACTTGCACACCTTGTGAAAATATTTCAACTAATACAGATTGCTTTGGTGGGAATGATTTAGTACAGGCAGGTGATTTGCTCTGTATTTTTTCCTGGAATAAGCAGAGGAACAGAGATAACTGAGAAGAAACCAAAAAGTCACTTTGGAAGTTCAGAGCTGCCTGCTTCATCAAGACTGAAACACTCTGTGTTGCTTCCACCGAAGTAGATAATGCTCCTCCTATTTCAGAGGCAGCACTTGGTGTCTACTTGGTTTGTCACACCAGTGATGCAGTTTAGAAATATTGCTGTATGTACATTTCATTAAAAATACATCTGTTGCTACTGCCATTGTCTTTTTTATCTCCTGCAGTTCCCCTCCAAACCAATCCAATGGAAAAATCACCACTTCTGCCAGACTTCTGGCACTGACAACCAGCCAGCTATTTCCAAAAGTTTACCAAGAAATTCTGTCCCGGATTTCTACACAACTTCATTCCCTCATTAATTCCTGTAATTATTCATGCTTCACACAAACTGTATGTTACTAAAAGTATACAAAGAACATATGTGTAGGTAGTAGTAAAAAGACAGGGAAACAATAACTTGAAAACATTACAGACACAAAATGGGCATAAGATTTGCCCGTGCCTTGAGATGTTTAAGAAAAAACAACGGGAAGCAGTCTTGGAGACAGAAACGAAGGTCTCTGATCCATCACTGAGAATAACTACTTTGGGGCAACTGTGTCTCTTGCCCCTGTCTGTTGTGCAAGGACAGGTAAAGTGCTCAGCCACCAGTGAAACTACAGAGATCGTGGCCTGTGTCTTAAATAAAACAATGAAATTGTTAATTTAACTGAATGAGCTGCGTTGTAAATTGTGGTGGTTTATCTGCCTCTATATTAACAGCTAAGACAAGGTAGGAAGCTCTGAAGATAAGGTAGAGCAGCCAATCCAAGGAAGGAACCACTATGGCTATCTGAAAAGGAAAGCTATTCAGTCATGAATCAATGCCTATAGGCAGCAGAGATGAAGACTGCCCTCTCAACATCTCCAACAGCTCAGATTTGCTATATTAAATTAAGCAGTTTTATGCCAGAGAAAAAGTAAGGATGTTGGAAGGGTCAGGGAGGGTAGGGGTTGCTGAGGTTTAATGAAGATGTACTTTTGGCAAAGTGTAGTGGATGAAAACAGACTTGAAAACCAAATTGTTGTAAGTCCTTGTCTACCATTCCAGAGAAATAAATGCATCAGAACCAATTTACTTCAGAATCTTACTGTATTTTACTGAACTTTTTATTACATAATATTCATATAATCTCTGTGGTAGTGCTGTTTGAGAAATGGGTAAGCAGAGAATTTAGAAGGAAACACAGTATTTGTAAAAACTAGGACAACTACTGTGAGCATATAAACACCACTCCTTGGGTGGGTGATTCATTTGTTCCCGCAAGACAAATGCCACTATGCCATTTGTGCTCCACTTCTTCAAACATTTATATTCTTGATTTAAACATTTATGTTCATCACCATATACTAGTTCTTAAATGTTCAACTGTCCCAAATGAGTTTCTGTAACGCACTCTTGAGAAGGGCTGTGGCTGTGTTGCACAGGTGGGAGATGTCCAGCCAGCAAGTCAAGTCAGCTGCAGCCCATGAGCAATTCACATCAGTTTTAGTCCTGTGGCTCTGTTACAGGACAGACAGGGAGGTTGTGCTGCAATGGCAGATGGCTAAATTGAATCAACCAGGAAGAAGAAGAGCCCTTCCCTTGACTCTTTCAGGTACACAGGCATGTGCCATGGCTCACGCACCTGGGAAGAACAGAGCTCCGTGCAATAAGGAAGACTAGCAGCACCTGCCATTAATAGGGTGGGATTTTTTTTAATTTGCAATGATATCAGGAGGCATCTGTCTGTTCTGCAGCGATAGGTAAGGGAGCACTGGGATACTTTGTGTGACAAGTTATAGAAAGAAGATGCACAAGCTACAGCACACAAATGTAAAGCACAACACTGACGTGTGATTGTACATTACATAGCGTTATTTGTGGATGTCTGGAGATAGCTACGGTTCCATATGGTCTCAAAATCTTTAATGAAACTAGCTGTATAGAACCATGTTACTCTGTTTTGTAAGTACAAAAAGTAGAAAGTAAAAAATTAAATGGATGGAAACAAATAACAGTGGTGAAAATTCTAGTTTTTAAATATTTAAGCTACAGCTAGCAACAAAGAGGAAAAACTAAATGTCAGAAGATTATTGTCTTGACAGCGCCCCATCTAATAGTGTTTTCGAACCCATGATCAGCTTCACTGCCTTCTGCTGTGAAGAGCTGGCCTTGCCAAGTTGGGGTTAATAAGCGCAGTAAGTGATGCAATGCCCTTACTGCTCCTGTTTTCTCAGCAAACAGATGATAAATAGCGATTATCATTCACTGATAACTCTTAGTGTCTCTTTTTAGATCTTGTATCCTCCATAAACTGATTCTGTATTCACAATAGAATTTTCAAGGAATCAGTATGTCAACATAATATGATCTTGTTATTGCAATATCTTAGCTTCTAACCAACTGTCCTGTTTTTTCCTTATTTTAGACAAAGACTGAGTTATGTAAGTAATGTCATCTTTATGCTTAATAATGAGCTATATACACAGGGACTTAACCTCTGTCAGAAGGCAAAAGACACGTAAAATTCAAAATAACTTTATAGACAGCTACAGAAGCTCCTATGTCTTTCAAAAATTGGACTGACGTAATTTATTGATTGTCATACAACAAAGGCAAGAATAAATTTAAAAAGTTCTAATTCATTGTTTCAATGTTTCTGTGAGCCATTCCTTCTTACATTTGTGGCAAAACTAATTTTAATGTAAATTCAGTCAGGTACAACTTAGCATTTAAAAATAGAAATTTATGATGTCTGGGGCTTGACTCACTTTGTCCTTGCCAAGGGCAAATTTCACTCAGAAGCTGGAAAACTGCAACAGGAGGAAACAATGAAGAATTTCGATAACTGCCAGAAGCACGTGCACTGCAGGAGAGATCAGGGTCCTGACCAAGTGTACACTATACATTCAAATCTCAGCAGTTTTGAGACTACTTAGGCCATGTCTCTCTCTTCCCCTTGAGGAATGAACTAAATACCCTGTACTACTGGGAAGGGTAAGAGTGTTGAAAAATGTGTCTATTTACACTTGAGAAACATTTTTCTTTCTTTTTCATCCACAAGTTCAAAACCTTCTCTTTCATTCTACTATTCTTAAACCTTTGAAGCCTGGCAATGAGGTTGATGCACTTCAGGAAAATACTAAAATGTTAAATGTGCTGTTTCAAAGAGGGCCATTTCCATGCTGATTAGAGTTTCTTTAAATGCAAGTCTCAAACTTGGGAAAATGAGCCAAAATTATTCACAGGCAGAAACTGGTTAGGACCCTGCTCAATGCCAGCATCATCACCTTATTAATTTAATTCAAACACAATCCTTAATAAGATATCTCAAGACACCTGTTTGAAACTTACACTCCTCATTTTGCAGAATTTGTATGCTTGAATATGTAGAAGGTATGCACTAAACATGAACAAAAGCGCATTCCAAAAATTTATGTTTGCAGCAACGAAGTATTAGGGTGGAATCAAAGAACAACCCTCCACCCACCCCCAACAAATCTCCATTTAGTAATCCACTAGCATTTAATCTCAGTTTCGGCTTGGGTCTGGTAGATATCCCCTGAACACGCTTAAACAGTCCAGCTCCACACAACACTACCGTGTTACGGTAATTAACTCTGTGTCACGGAGCTACCGACCGTGAAGTAAAACATCCTCCTTTGTTCTCAGAGATCTAACTCCGAGTCTCCCTGAAGTGTCCTAACTGCCCACTACCTGACAGCATACAAGCCAGCATGTTCACCTTGTAGGTGAATGCCTACAAGAGTCTTCATCACCCTTCCTCCTGCAGCTGTGCTACTGTGATGAATGAAAAGAACAGTGATTCAGGACACTGATTTACGGGGGATGCCTAACTTTATACCTTTTATTCAATGACAGGATGATGTGAAAGACTGAAATACAGCTTTGGGAATGGACTAAATGCTGCTTCTTTAAGCCAAATTCCCT
Organism: Ibycter americanus; assembly: GCA_035590275.1. Lineage (NCBI taxonomy): Eukaryota > Metazoa > Chordata > Aves > Falconiformes > Falconidae > Ibycter > Ibycter americanus. The sequence goes on along the minus strand of JAVJGI010000050.1, from coordinate 80,926,842 downwards.
GACTACTGGGTTATACATTCAGGCATGCTTTTAGTCCATTCCTATGGCCTAACACATCATTGATTATCTTCCGCAGAGAAGAGAATTGAGTAGATGATCTACTCTCTAGACTTTCTCTAAAAAGAGAATGGAACCACCATGTTACCAGTGTTTGATCGTACTTTAAAAGAAAGGCCTTGCTTCATTTTCAAAAGCAAAGCGCAGATAGCCCCTTTCACGGGAAGGTTTCTGAGGCTTCTGGTCCTCAGACACCATTGCCTTAGAAAGGCAGAATTTGCCATCCAGCAGTGTCAAGGTACTGTGCAACGTGGTGAAAAGTTGGATCAATTTCTGGCATGCTGGTGAGTCTTAATCTCCACCACCCCCTATCCTCCTAAATTGTATAGGGTCCCTGACAACAAGTTCCTCATTCTTAGGGTCAGGTGCCTACAAATTTGGCACTGCAGTACCTGGCGCAGCTCGTATCTCATTCACACAGTAGGACAGCATGGTAATGAGATGCTTAATACTACCCAGCTATAAGCTGACACACCTGTATGCATAATACTTCTGAAAACGTTTTAGTGGCTCACCTTAATTCAGTTCACCCATCTTCAGTCATCTGTGTCCAGACTTAGAAGTGATGCTTTCCAGACCGTGTAAATCCTGAGACTGAGAAGCAGCAGTTTCTGTCTTTGTCCATTATTACTGCATTATTTTACAGTATGAAATCGGAGCACGACTTCATTAGCTTCTGTCCTTGCCTCCCATCCCTCCTTCAGAGTAAAAGTGAGAGAAAGCAAGACAGTAATTTAAAAAAAGTCCTAGAAATCAAAAGCATAACATTTCCCTCAGTTAACTTGATGAATTTAGGCATTACTAAGCAGAAAAATACATCTTGAAATACAGCCAACATCTGTAATCTTAACTCATGTTCTAAAAATTTTGCTTACAGGTTTTAACTGTAGGTGTTTGGGGTTCTTTTTTCTCTCCATTTTAAGTTGTCTGCTGTATGCTTGTTGCATTAGACTAACTTTGCTGAGCTACCGAGTTCCATTACACACACACACAAAAGTACAGTATCACCTCATAAAACACTTCTAAGCTTCATCATCTGAGTAAAGATATGACAAGGCTGTTTATCAGTAGGTAATAAGACAGATAATTTAACTGTACAAGCTCTAATTGGTCTAATTCACTAACTGACCTCTCACCACTTGATTCACTAGTACAATTGAGCTCTGATAAAGCCTTTAATTGTAAATTGCACACAGCTGTGAGCTGCTTCTCACGCTGGCACAAAAACACTATCATCGACTGTTTCATCTCTGCGACCTGCTAATTTGGAGCATATGTAACTGTTTTTAATGCTGAAGGCTTGACATACCACAAACAGCAGATGTTGCAGCTGCCCCTGAGACGCTTTATTTAATTCAATTACGTCTTTTGGAGATATGTAAAAAAGCTAGGCGAGATGAGAGAGGGCAGAAGAATGTTAAAAATGGAGCCCCTGGTTGAGGCCCAGGTGGCTCGATAGGCAAATGATTGGGTGAATGTCTAAATGATCTTTTTAATTGAGTAGACTGACGGCTAATCAGGGTCATGAAGTGTTATCACACTGATGAGCTGAGTGGAGCCCTGGGCTGCTCTGCAATTAATGCTGCTTTTGTGAAAGGAGAAAAAAGGAAGATAATGTATACCATCTGGCAATTGTTTATGATAAAAGCAGCAGTTTGCTACAAATTCAAGTTAAATGCTATTCATAACATTATTTCTTCTGCTGCTGTGGAGGGCAAGGACACAGAGCCCAAGCCTTTGTCTGACTTTCTCATTCTTTTTCAACAAGCAAAACATTCATTTGCTTCCACATGTGTTGTTATTAATTATTCGCCTGCTTGCTAATGTATGGCCCAAATGATGCTCTCTTTGAAATGCCATGAACAAGTCCAGCAATCTACATTTTTGGATGCTTCATGCCAAAGCATCTGATGAGGGAGAAACAAAGCTAAGGTCTCAACTTGTAGCTAAAAGCCAGAGAAAACAAGTCAGTTGTTTTGCTGGTGGTGGGTCCCCATCCCATCGCATTCCCCCCTATTTCATTTTAAAGAGCTTGACTCTTTGAAAGATACATTTAAAAGTTCAGAAAAAAACCCATGTTTTTGAGAAGGAGGGGGGAAATTGAAGGCTATGAACGCCTATGCAGAGAGGTTTTACTTGGCCTAAGAAGGTTGGGTTTTACAAAACACAGTCAGCTGGTAAGCCAGGGATGTTCTTGGGACTTGACTCTATAGTAAGGTATAGAAAAGTAGGCAAATACTAATGACACCATAACACTGAACTGGAAACTAGCATCCCTGCAAACAGAATACTATTCCGCTATTAGGCAGAAGATGTGACAAGTGAAAAAAACCAATCCTGCCAATTGTTCTTTCGGTTTTAATCCAGTTGCAAGCTGGAAATAATACTGTTTGGGACCTGTCTAAAAAGGACATCCAGCAGTCAAGTTAGGGAAAATTTAACATATATATAGTGTCACTTCTTATGAGTACCCAGAGATGAGAAGATGAAGCCTTGGCTTAGAACTTAGATGTTAAGAGCTTACTTATTGCTTAGAGATTAGTTCTGAAAACCAGGTGATTGAGATTCCCTCCCCAGCTGTGTCATGAATATATCGTATGTCCTTAAGAGAGTCACCTCACTTGTATGTGCTTTGTCTAACAAAGATCTAAAACAATAATTCTTTAAAAATAGTAGTGAAGTCAAAGTTGATCAAAATTAGCAAATATCTGTTTTGACTCCTTTTTGCTTTAAAACATATAGGGCTAGAAACAGAGGCTCTGGCTTTGCCAGAAAAGATGGAAAGAACTGGGCATTGTAAAGTTTCTTTAATTCTTGGGGGAGCTGGCAGTACATTTTGTGTATTAGCACTTTCATTGTGTTTTACACCTTTTTACCTTGGGGCTGGGTTTAAGCATTTCTGTCACTTATGTCTTCAAAGGAAGATGTTACTGGACTGGACTGCAGTAAAAGGAGGCACAGCCTCAAAAGCAAATGACATCTCAGCATCAGCCTCAAGCTTAGATCTTAAGACTTTTTGTTAGTTTTTAAGTTCTGTGGAGTACAGATGAATACATCACCTGTTATTACTTGTTATTTTCTGTTCTTACTAGCCACTGCAGATGTAATATCAGTAATGTTTACAGACACCATGTGTTTACATCAACGTACAGAAGATAAGAATATGATGCGTTAAGAATTTCACTCTGCAGTTTTCATGCTTGAACCATGTTTTCAGTCAAACTTCTAGCTATGGTTAATAGACCCATGTTATAAATGTACCTTGCAGACTCCTTAGCAATTTCCCACCTTCTCCCTACTCTTCCAGGTACTGTAATGTTCAGAAGTGGTGAGGAAACTGTTTTCTTATCCAAGGGACGTTTTACAGGATTCTTTTTTTCTTGCTCTGAACCAGGAGAACAACAACCACTGTAAAAATCCATATAAAAAAGAAAGAAAGAAAGAGGAAAAAAAGAGTGGGGAGTACGAAAAGACAATCAGAGCAAGAAGGCAGGCTCCACAGCAGGATTTTTTTCTGCACCACTGAAAAGATCCTCAGCTATAACTGACCTGACTAATGTGATGCACAGTACAGCAACACTACCCCAAACTAGTGCAGGCATGAAAAAGAGTGGCAGTGCTGGTAATCTGGCACACTGCAGTCCTCAGCACAGGTGAACCACGCGGGTCCAGCAGCAGGCTGACACAAGCACACCGCTTCCAGGTTTTGGTTAGTCCGTGCTACCCTGTAGGCTGCAGTGCCCTGCTCCGCTCTACACACAGACATGCGGAGGGCCTCCCTGTGTTGTCCATTAAACAAAAGCTGAAATGGTTCTACTATACTCAGGGAAATAAGGGCACATCAAATGTTGATCTGTCCCCAGAGCCAGTTCATTGATTTAAATACCCTAAATGAGCCTAAATAGTGGGTCAGTCCATCTATCTGATCAGGTCTGTTTCTCCCTGATCAGAAATCCTGCCTTATTAAAACAGCATTAAAATATAAAAACTCTGTTGCAAAAAAAAAAAAAAGTTTTGCTTTTAACAAACCAGTGCATTCTGACAAAAACATTCTTAAGAAAATTCCTGAGTTTGTCTTGTCAACAGCCATGTTCACAAGGCTACCACACCACCACTGTAGTGGCAGATACAATAACTTTTTTTGTACTGGACAATTGAAGTAGAATATTGCCCTACTTTATTTTTCAATAAGGACAGAATGAGAAAATACTAGGAAAAAATGCTTTGATAATAATATGTTGTGAGTTGTGTTAGGAAGAAGTGCCTGCTGAGGGTGTTTTGACAGCACAGGTAGTTATCAGATATTGTAGCAGGCAGCTGCTCTTGTTAAGACTATGGAGTCAGGCAGAAACATTACTACTAAAACCGTGCTTTAGAAGATAGCTCAAAATAATACTTCAGGTAGTCTTTGTGGCACTTTGAAATCATTGTATTAAGCTCAGAATTATGGATGAATGCTGCTTTATTTTAGTTTAATAAAGGTATCCCACTCTTTTTCTCAGACTAGTATTAGACACAATAAAAAAGGAACATTCTTTCCAAGATCTAATATGCTATTTGTGTTCTATTCTGTAATCACAGTTTCCTATTCCCTTTCTGATTTTTCAGATACAGACTAATGTAAAATCTTCACACATAAAAAGGAGTTTGTGACAACACTTCTACTTACTTCTGGAAGAGTTAAGATATCCCATATTTTATATACATATAATGAGGCAGCATATGAATTCTACTGTTTTAATATTGTTATGGTGTGACAGAACTTTTTTCAGGATGACTGGGACTGCATGAATAACTGAATTTTCATTTTGATGACTGGACCTAAAAACAATATCATTTTTAGTGAACCAGATCATTTGTTTTGGTCCAAACAAAGAAAAAGAGGTAGAACAACTCTGTGATGGCACTCTGAGCAGTCCTTTAGAAGTGTAAACCTGAATTCTAGGTCCTGCATCCAGGAATATTTGAATACTTTGTAACGCTATTTCAATAGAAGAGATGAAGAGAGAACTATCTTGAAATAGTCTCTTCTAAAAAATTGGTCCAGGGTCCTGTGTTCGTCCAAATAGAGAGAAGTATTATTACTCCTCCTTCCTTCATCTCAGCTGAATGGTAAATATTTTCCCTATTGGACTAAAAAATTTACATTAAAAAATTATCTACCTTTTGCTTAATTTCCTATTACTAGGTCGTAATGTATGACATTGTTATCTTTAAAAGTGAGCTTAAGATGTTTTTCTGCCATATAGACTCAGCTTTACCATCCTACAAGTATGTCTGTTAGAGAGGAATGCAAAAGTTTCATCCAGGCAATTAAATCACTATATGTTTTATCAGTAAAAACATGAATACAGATTTACAGGAGTTTAGGATTTTATTGAAACAGCATTACCTATTCAATTAGCTCTTAATGTTATTTCTTTGAAGGCAAGTACCTTAAACCTTTATAAAAATCATAGCTTAGCACAATGACTTATAGTCTCTTTGAAGGAAAAAGGATCTGAAAAGTAATGCTACCCTGCCTTCAGTTCAAAATTCAGTATAGAGGCCACTCGGCTCCACCCACAGCCTTTCGCATGTGATCCTAAGCTAGTAATACAAATGAATAGCAAAACCGACTAAGGCTGCTACTTGGTAAGAGTTTGGAGGCTTCTCTGAATAGCTTTTGACATACTTTGCATATGGCTGGGGGAGAGAACAGGGTATTGTTAACAGCCTACAGAACTGTTCTGTGGGTTCATCAAATGTGCTGCTGTGGCCCAAGGGCAGAAGAGAAAGCAATCCTCTGGGAATTCCCTTCCTCTTTCAGTTCCAGTGTTACCAACAGCCACACGCTCTTTCCGAGTTGTGGTGTAGCCAATATTCTGGTCTTAAAACTACTGCAGCATTTGGCTATAGGTAGTGCCAAAGTATTATATCAGCAAGCCATTTTGGCGCCATAATGTTCTGATGTACGGGACTGAACTCCAGAGGCACAGTAAAATACATGTAAAATTCTGCTAAATACAGTATCTTCCCTAGATAGAAGCACAGGCAGGGAAATGTAAGGTAGACTTAAATTGTTACTGCTTTGAAGGTAATAAAAAAGTCTTAAGCCTTTTGCCATGTTTTCTTCCAAATTTACTTAGAAATGTGAACACTCAAACAGAACAATAATGCTGCTGGTAAGAAATATTGAGAAAATATTTATCCAAACTGTTTTCAGGCATCTAACTTACTTTGTGTGAAATAGTATTCTGGAAATGCCCATGTTCCTCTGTTAAGTGTAGACATCTAATTTCAGCCTAATTTAGGCTTCTAACTAGGATGTTATTCAGAAAAACGACATTAGGTTACGTGAATATTTCACATGGGGTCAAAATCCAAAAAGTAACTGAAAAATCTTGGTTGCTAAGTGTTGTATATTCATAGAATGAATTTAAATTGGGTGGGAAAAGGCCAGTTATGTTTTGCAATGCAGTGTACAATTCTAAAATAAATCCATGAATAAAAATATCCAAATGTAAACACAGATTGATATAACTCAGAACATCCTAATAGCTCTTGGAAACAAGAGTCTCATACAGTACATATAAACTGTGTCATCATGACAAAAAGCACCCCTGGATCCCAGAGTTTTCCACTGAATATGTTTTAAGTTTATGCTAGAATAAAAAGGAACTCTTTTCAAAGGCACAACAGATAGTTAGATGTCTAATTCCAGGCAAAGTCAACACCTGAGACGGTATATTACATTAAAATCTCAGGAAGATTTCCAAAGCCCCTAAAAAGAGATGGGCAGAATTCAGCCACTGATAGCTACGTGTGGTTTTGTAACCTGTGTAAGACAATTTAAGATTGTTCTTCTGCCAAAAAGGCTATTCCTGACTTTCCACCACCTCATGATCATATATTTTATTGTACCTTTCTTGTGCTGGAACTAAGCAAAACACAAAGCGGGGGATTTGTGGGATTATTTTTCAGTTTGTCTGAGGCACAGAAAGGCACGAATGTGTGCAGGAAGGCAAGAGCGCTATGACCTGAAACTGCTTTTAAAATTGAAGAAAGCAAAGCAGAAGGTGCACGTCGTAGTGACTGCTTACATTTAGAGAGCAAAATTTCCTACGTCTCTTGGCCCTAGTTAGTTCTTCAGAGGGGTTATTAAGTGTATGTTAGGTACACTACGTAGATACCAAGCATATATAATATCTATTAGATATACCTGAAGCTTTCTAGCTATTTCAAGACACTATGGACACAGCTTACATAAATACTTTGAATTTAATCCTTAGAAATCAAGGTTCTCAACACAGACATACGGCACTTGCTGAGATTCAAAGCAAGTGTGGTTTCTAAGTCAGAAAAAGGGGAGAGGAGACAGAAGGATCTAAAATGCTGATAGGTGCCTACTGAGAAATTCCAAGGTGTTTCTGCCTCTATCCTCAATTCTGAGGTACACTGAAAATTTCTCCAAAGTACCTGTTTACATTTTTGTGTGTAATTTTTAAAACTAAGCTTTGTAATATTTTGTAAAAAAATAACAATTGTTAAATATTTTCCTTTTGATTTTTACCCTATTGTGCAAGACACAACAATACTCAGATTATCATTACCTTACCAGACATCTCTCTCCTCAGAATGCAAATGGAGTTGAAGTATTTCTCCTCACTTTTTTCGAAACAAGCATATTCATTTTCAGCTCAAACTGACCTAAATTTTAGTTTCCTTCCACATTATTTTAAAGGCATTTTTTAAAAGGAAAAAACCCCAAAAGAATTATCAAAGCATAATGTTTTCTTTAACTCCAAACAACATTTTTGCTCCCTCCCACTTCTCATTCAGAACTGCAAGCTGACCAGGGGAAAAGAACAACCTGTTTTCCCACAGACCTTCAGCCTAAGGTGGTTTGCATAGAATACAGTACTTAAAACTGTTCACAATGAATCACAGTTCAGTTCCAAAAAGTCTTCCTCCCCTGAAGAAAGTGTGTGTGCTTGAAGTGACTGCTGTTTCCACACCTCTCTTCTGACTACTTTTAAATCCAAAATTCCATTTCATATATCTTAGATGAAGCTCAGATACAGGTTATTTTCTTGTAATTTACCAGTTTGGGAAATTTTTATTAATACTGACTAGGAATAAAATTTTAATGTAATAAAACACTGCAATGTATGAATGGAGTGTATATGCTTCTAACGATTGCAAAGTAGCTCCTATCGGCAACTTACACTTTTAGATGGAAGTGGGAAGTAAGCAACACAGGGCTTGATTCTAGTTTATCCTAGCATACAAACCCCCAGTGATATTTGTTTGCTTTCCAGAGGAGTTGACATCGGATTGCAGCAAGAGGAAGTAGTATCAATTCATGTTTAGCCAGTCTGATGCTCCTTGGAGAAGGAATATAATCAGAGTGTCTGGGGATGCAGTTTTCATGAGTCACTTCCCAAAGGGACCACTGGTGGAGGTAACACAACATGAGGTCCTACAGGGTCCGCTATACATACACCCAATATTTGCAGGGGGTAATCAAGCCCACAGCCGGTTCTTGTACTACAGTATTTCTTGGCCAGAAGAAACCAGGAAATACCCACATTCACACATGGATTTGTTTCCAGACCACAGAAGTTTAAATAACTTTTAAAAAATTACTTCGAAGGAAAACAAGTGAACTTTCAATGATAAACAATTTCTGTGAGCCTCTCTGTATTTACACTACTCTATTCTGTGCAGAGTTAACAACAAAGGGCTTGAAGGGTCTGCAGCGTGCCATGGTCTGTCACCCTGCAAATGTCGTGGTGGGAGCACAGCTTTGCTCCCTGCCCTCACCACCCATTTGGCAAGGGCTTGGCTGGCCACCCTCTCTCTCCCCTTAGTCATACTGCAGTCTGAGGATACATGATTTGCAATGGGGAGAGAGCGAGAGCTCATGCTAATGAATGCTCCTCATCATGTGGCTCTTTATGCCTAATTCATCAGGCACTTTAGAGAGCGATCAACTCATCAACAGCCACACAGTGGATTTTTTAGCTCAAGGCTGATGTATGCTCTCTTTTCTGCGCACAACTGTGGTTAAAGAGACGAAGTAGATGAAGTCTATGTTGATAGATGAAGTGTTATCAGCACCTCTGCTCACTGACCCAGGGTCTGCTGGACTTTCTCTGACATTAACAGTGATGAAGTTAAAACAGATAAAGCACCCAAACAAAAGCAAACAAGAAGAAATTAGAAATAATTCCATGTCTCAGTAAGTATTTTTTAGAAAAATAATCTCTCCTGATGTATACATTTCAATGTATTTAAGGCAATGAGAGATTTCCTGAACCCTTTCTTGTTTTTCTAAAAAATTTTGAATATGCTACAATTGTGATTGTATATGCATATGTCCATTCCCTCCCATCTATCCTATTCGTGCCACCCAGTACATACCAGTTTGCTGTCTGCTATGCTATGACTCTCTGGGATTCTTTGGGAGAGACTCTCACGAGCAGCAACAGGCTGAAGGTGCTGCCAAATGTACCAATACACATGCACACACACACAGAGAAAGAGAACAAATTTTCCCTCAGTTCTCCTTCACTTACTGGCTTTAGATCTTGCATAATACTATAGTAGCCCTTGAATTTTCACATTGAATTTTGGAGGCTTAAATATCAAATATTCAAGATTCAGTCTCTTTCCTGTTATGATTAGCAAACTTTAGTAACCATTCATTAGAAAAAAGGACATTAAAGCACAAACGGGCAATCTAAATTAATAAAACTAATCTGAAACTAATCTGATTGGTAGCAAAACCAATATATGCTGACAAATAAAAATAAAAATTATCTCAGTTGTGTGTCCTGTAGACACTCCAATGACTCTCTGAAGTACAGTAAGAAGCTTTGGATTTACATTTGGCTTTTGCAGTCCAGCAAAACACTTAGCAAAAAAAGGAAACCAAACTAGGCCAATCTTATAAAATAGTACCCCTGCCCTCCAAAAAAGCAACAAACTTTGCCCAACCCTCACAAGGCATCATCAACTTTACCTGTATGAATTGCATTATGCCCTTGCTTCTTAAGTTTTTCTTGAAATGCTCATATTCCTTAGTAGATTAAGATGACCTTTGCTGCTTTTGTGGCTTTTAAGCACAGCACAGCTGCAGCACTTTCGGGAAGGAACTTTAGGATGCAAGCTTCTCAGAGTGCAGACATGCCTCTGGTGTTCATCCTTTGGCTGTTTAGCACTGATGGACAACAGAAAGTTGGAGGTCAAAGGTACCCTTGCCTTGCTGCTCCTCCTCTCCTTCTTAGTACAAAAGGGTATCTGAGACTAGGTAGAAGTGCTCATCCTCAGATGGACAGGAGAGTTTTGAACCTATCTGGCCTGTTTGGGTATACAAGATACATATACATATGTATGTTTATATGTAAGTATGTGCGATTTACACCTTCCTATGTGAAAATATTTTAACACTCTCCTGACACCATAATAATTTCAAGAGTTTTTAGTTTGCTAAAGCTCCCAAAGACCAACCTGACAGAGAATTGGGTCCCACTGATGAGGTCATGGTCTGGCTTGGGTTTCTAAAGATGGATGACATGATCAGAGTTGCTCACTACCCTTCCAGAACTTCCACTCAGCCCACTTTGGGATCTGGGTACCAACCTGACCAGCATATTTTTCCCATTTGTTGAGCAGTGCTTGACTTTCTGCTGTATCTGAAATCTATTGTGGAGGCATGAAGATTTAATTTTTACCTTTGCTAAACATTTCCCTGAGGTCAAAGGAACTAGATCCTCTGGTCAGTTCCAGATGTCTGATTTAAAAAACCAACAAACATAACCATAGTTTTTTAAAACTGAAGATTCGTAGTCCTGTTTTCATTTTGAAAAGGTTTAGATTTGGGGCAATAAAAAACCAAGTAGTTTTCAAAATGTCTACGCAAAATGAAATAATCTGTTTCTGTCACATTTTAATTGGGACCTTCCTTTATTGTCCAGCATGACCTAGCAGCTAATGATGTATATGAGGGGTTTTTGCTGGCTTTGTTTGCTTCACTGAAAAGTTTACATTATGCTGTGTTGTCTGTGGTTTAAAAACCTTGATCACATTCATAAATGCAGGAATCTTCACTAAGGCATTTCTGAAGAAGATATAAGATACGAGACTATAGAAGTCTAACAAGAAAATCTATTATTAGTTTTATGTCTCACAGGTGTCTCTCAATATATTCTTTAAAATTTGAAATAACTTTATATAATTTTGTCTGCAGAAGATCCAAGCAGAAGCATAACTGTTTGCAAAAGTTAAGGAAAAGCATTTAAGTCTACTTGGCATCATTTCAGTTCTTTACAAATCTATTACATGAAAAAAATCACAGCTCCAGGGAGCTAAGCTATTGTACCTGAATTCGAAGGTCTGACCCAGATATGGATTGTACCCATTATGTAGAGACCATCAACTGACAAACATTTGAAAGTGTTCAGACTACCAACAAGAATAATATAAAAAAATAAAAATCCATTGGCACAAAAACATGTCATAAAACACCTGAGATCTAACAAAGAAGCTAGTGCTGGTTCATTGTGAACAGACATTTTCAAGACTCTTGCAGTTTATACTTTGTTTCATAACATGCTTAGTGGAATTCAAAAAAGCACCTGGCTCTCAGATAAATGCTTCTTTTAAAGACAATCTTGAAAGTTATGCAATGATTCTGGGCATGTGATCTAAGAATTTGGAGAACCCTCAACAGTCATCAAAGTTTGGGGGGGGGAATGGGGGTTCTTTATTTTTTTTAAGTTATAAATGGTGAAGGTTGAGTGGGTTTTCAGACAATGACGGCTTTCACAAGTATAACAGCAGTTGTGCAAATGAAAACCAGATCTACAGAAGAGTTGGGCAGAGTGCTGGGGAGAACCTGGGGATGCTGGCTAAGGAGGAAGGACCAACATTTTCCTCTTTGACAACCAGATTTGGGAAATGTTGCTCAGTCTACAAGTTAAACTGCTTTGTAGGTTTTACATGTGTAAACCAGAGGCTCACATGATTAACAGAATACACGTGCTCTGACGCCCATGACAATTCAAACCAGGTGAAGATCTGTCTCATATATGGAGCTATTGATAATGCAACATGCCTTGTACCTACTTTGAACTTTGTGCAACAGTCAGTCAGGGTCATACTAAAATAGAGCATCACTCTCCGTTTCCTTCAATTCAGGGTGGAGCTAGAGAAGTCAGAGTCTTTCCATTGATTTCAATAGAATTTTGTTTCACAATTTCTAAAACACTCCAGATTTTGTGTTGTGGTATATAAAGCAACTTAATTTAAAAAGTACCTCTTTTTGATGGTGTTAGCACCATTCTTAAAAATAATAGAAAAAAGTGAAATTTCTGGAAAAAATATTTCCTTTGAATTTTCCCCTGTGTAACTTCCTTGGTTGCAGTCTAAAGCAGAGCAAGAGCTGTGTGCTTCCTATGTGAGCATGATATCAAGCGCTACAAATGTTCAGCTTAGAACTGTCAAGCCACACATAAAATATTGATACCTCACATTGGCAGGGTTAATACAGTGTTATTTTAATTGCAAACACACTGTGGGTGATTAGTCAAACTTGGTGCGTCTTGAATTCTAAGATAAAGATGCCTTCTGGCTGGACGTCCTATGCAATTAGCACTATGACCCTCGTGTGCTCTTCTCTGTTATTAATATGATTGGTCTAATATGAGTATTAGATATCATTCATTAACCTGTTGTGAACCATCTTAGAAACCACCTTTGAATAATAGACTACATTCTTTTTTCTAAATCCATTTACTAGCAGGGAGAGTGAAAAGGATGAAGACAAGCTTTCTCCATTAGACTGACTGGTGTAGTGTTAAGCAATATATAGTGTATGAAATTATGAAAGAGCAAATTAAATAACAGGGCATATCTGGCTCATTAGTAATGGATGATCAGGTGCTCATTATGTTGAATTTCCACCCTGTTCAGAAGATGAATGCACATGCCAGAACAGAAATATGCTAACTGACCCTGCCTGAAAATAAACTAATGCACATCTGGAAGTCCACTCTTTTGCCAGCTCACTACTGTTTATACTGGCTTTCTCTCTTTCTTTCTCTCTTTTCTTTTTTTAAACCAAGCAGTTTGAATTTGAATCTTTTACTTGTTATTAAAAGTGCATTTACCTACATACTAGTTATTGAAAAAATTGCAGATTATCATTAGCATTAGGTGAATAAAATAAAAAAAAAAAGGAAAGTATTTTGGGAGGAAAGCACGTTTTTCTGTGGGGCCAGATCTTCAACTAGGAGGAATCAAGTACTCCACTGGCTTCAATGGAGTTACATTGTTTACACCAGCTGAGGAAAAAGCCCAGTAAAAGAACATTATCTACAATAAGTGAGACTGGATCGTTATCAGGAAGCTATCCTAATTTTTCTGACTTTTCTGGCTCAGTATTTTGCCTTAATAACACTCTAAATTGAGTGTTGTCACATTCCTGTGTGAAAACTTGATACTTTCAGATTTTTTCCCCATCTCACATAAGCGGACCTGTCAGAGTTCCTGGCTTCTGATGTGTGAGGCACCCCTTCCTGGTCTGCCGACAAGGACACGCATGCGGCAGGATGGTCGCCTCAGAAGGGCGCTGAGGTTTACCTTATGTGATGGGTAAGGTGACCCCCCCATCACAGGGAGGGCCATGGATTTAAATCACTGCAAGAGGGAAAGACAGGGTAGGAAGAAGGATGCTCCCTGGTCTCTGCACCCCATTAGGAATCACACACTCCTGATTTTGTGAAATTCCATGTGCTCCCTCCTACTTCATGGGTATCAGCAGTGCTCTGTGTGCTGGCAGGGGCACTACTGAAGGCTGGGTGCTGGGATGCTGCCCTGCAAATGTGTGAGGTGTAGGCATGACAGCAGGAGAAGGAACCTCTTCAACGGGTCCAGCTCACAATGCCTGAGACTTGGCAGGTCAGTTTAAAAGTAAAATAGTCTACCTGCAAAGAAGAAATCAGTGTCTGTGTTTCATAACCTATGTTTGTTTGAAGTAGGACTCTAAGCGTGAGTGCCCACTACCATGGCACCGAATTCTTTATGTTTTTAAAGGGGATGAGCTTTCCTCGGTGAGTATGTATTTATTCTAGGTATTCCTGTTGGAAAGGATATGAGGCAGAAGATTTGCTGATTCTTCTCTTTGATATCCAGCTTGCTATTTCATTAAGGCGTCGTATTTTAAATCATGCTTCTGAATTACTTGCATAAGAGCAGCTCAGAGTGATTGCCTTTGACACCTGAGCAAGAAATACTCGTTAAAGAACTGAACAGTGTGTTGGCATCAAATGAGTGTTGGGGTGTTTTCATGGAGAATTCCAGGGCATCTCAGAAAGAAAGTCATACCTATTGCTTAAACTAAACATTGAATTGTATGACTTCTGCAGAGGTCAGCTACTAATAACTTCATTCTTAATCATCTGCTAACAACCTGGAGATCAGTTCAATTGTTACGAATTCTAGCAATACCAAAATTGCCACTGTGTTGAATTATTAAAGGTTTGTATCAAAGAATGAGCTTAAATTGCTTTGGTCTTGTGTAAAAATTCTTCTGATCTTCGGCAATCATAATTTATTTACAGCTTCCATACGTTCTCCCTCTTTCACAAAGAAATAGAGTTTCTTAAGTATGGCCAGGAGGCACTGAATTTTCATATGTAGTACTGTCTCTTGGTTAGAAAGACAGGGAAGAACTGCTGGCTTGAAGGTTCAGCAGCCAGCTTTTCTGTGTGAAAGGCAGGTTATCTAAACATTTTCTTCCCCTGAGAGAGATATTCATAATATTTATTCTAAAATACAAATATTAGGGCTCTTTGCTCCACGTGAATTATCCTTAGGTATAGTAAATACAGTTCAGGTTAAAATAAAATCAGGGCATAGCAACCGCTAATGTTTACATTTATAAAAAGTACATGTGGAGATTATTACAGGAAAATGTTCCAGAATTTATTAAAAAGTCTCCCTTTTAGCTGGATAAAGAGCATTTTAACATTTGGACTTCAACCCAAGTTGGCTGTAACCGTGTATTGTGGCTTCCATACAGTATCTCTCTGTTTAATGTGGACATCTTCCCAAAAGTAGGGATTGGTTCATTTTGCAGAAGGCAGACTAATACCAAATGTCCTGGTTTATAAATTACACAGGACAGTATTTTATTTTTTTTTAATTTAGCTTCAATCTATCAACTACCAACCTGACAATCCTTTAGAGTCAAAGAGAGATAGTATCACCCATTTATCAGTGTTACTCGTCTGTGTCAGACATATAATTACTTGAAGCATCTGGTCAGCTGTAGTGAAAATGGAACAGAGAAACAAGTAACATATTTGGTGTACCATTGTAGTTCGTACTTTAAATGGTGCATGGCACTACTTTACAAAGAAAGATCTATAGAAATAAAAGCCTAATTTTTTGTTTTTGAAAATAATTGACGCTACGTTGTTGCTTTGAACTAATGTCCTTCTGTTGACAATCTGTTGAAGTTCACAACAGATAGGCACAAAGACCTGATTTTCTTCAGAAACAGTAATAGTAAATATTCCAAGCAAAATGCTTGCCAAATTTTCATACAACTGTTCTCAGTTCTGACAGTTTTTACTTAAAACTGCTTGTACACAAGCAAATAAAAGGAACACAATTTTTAGTCACTATTCCTTTCAGTCTCTAAATATCAAACCAGCTGGGACTGGACAAGAAATCCTCAATGTGTGCTTTCTATTTTCGTAAGGTTTAACTGAAGATGCAGTGAGATTCTTAGCTGGGTTTGATGGTTCCAGCAGCATGAAAGGGAGAACCATTAGGAGGCTCCCCAGCTATTTAGTTAGTGTATGCCATTATTAAGCCAGAGTAATACAAAATAGCACCAGACTCTTCCTCAGACCTTTTGCTAAGATGCTTATGATTTTGGTCCTATATTTAAGTTCTGACTTCCCTCTATGGTAGATTTTCCCGCACAGTTACACAGTCTAATTATATGAGAGGGTTGGTCTTAATTACAACCTCTATTGTAATGCCCCTGACCTGCTTATTTTTACTGTATAGCATTCTCTGGGGAGAGATACCAAATATAAACACATTCAGTTTGCTCGCTCTCTCAAGCAATCTTACCTATGATAAGTCAGCCCTGAAAGGGTTCACCTGGTTCTTGGAGCAGAAATGCACTTCTCTGAATGTTTGTTTCACTGAATCCACAAATCCTGGCATGGTTACATAGGAAATGCACATCATGAACAGGCAAAAGGCACTGCCTGCTGATAAGTCCAGAAACCCACGTAATGTGCAACTCTGTAACTTACTCTCACAGTGAAGCTCTTTCCAAAATGCTCAGTGCTAACCCAGTGTTACTGCAACTGAAATAGCAGCAATTAAATTTCCATTGCAAAGAAAGTATGAACAAAGCTGAACACTCTTCTAAGAAAATACACTGTTCAGATGGGGAAAGCAGCTCTGAATAGCTGAGAAGTCTGTCAGATCAACATCAGTTTTCATCAGACCACTCCAAGGTGCTTCCCTTTACAATAACATAATGCATTTCAATTTCTGTCACTAGCAGTTTTCCGTGCTTAGAAAAACAATGCTACATGATTATTTTCTAACTCTAAAGACAGTGATTTTCCCCTCTAACTGTCCCAACTAAAAACTAGTAAAATTAAAGATGTATAATAGCAGAATTAAAACAAGGTGGTAAACAGAAAGTAAACAGCAAAGGACGTATGGAGTTTGCATCTAAAAACATCCCCTCAAAGTTAAAGACTTCAGAAAGTTAGGAGTGAAAACTGGAAGTTAGAATGAAAGTACTTTTGAAATGTTATCTGTAATGTTCATTGCACTGTCCTACAGTACTCAATTACAAACTCACTTCTTATATGATTCCCTACCTTAAAACAGCATTACATATTTAAATCCTCTTGTTCATGTATGCAAAAGGTAAAAAGATTATTTTTTTTTAAATCCTTACAGGAGAATGACCTTCATGAAGATAGCTCCTTCAGATGCTGAAAGAAAATAGGAACACCTCTATCTCTTTACTACAATATGCAGATAAGTTCACTTTTTTTTCCTCTGTTCTCAAGAAATACACTTTTTAATATATACTGTTATATGATTCCATACTAAGAAGCGTATTTTATTTTAAAATACGTAAATATGCTGCATATATCAAAAGTAATCCTCATCAATTTTTCTTTCATTTGGGAAAACTAAACACATATTTTACAGCTAACTGTGCAATATTATTGCATCTAATATGATTTCAGCTGAGGGAAACCAATGAATACAAGTTTTGGGGAAAGATTTTGAAAAATGGCTCCCCTCATATTTAGTAGAGTGCTTTCTTTACAATCAAGGGAAGTACTCTGGTTAACTGAGAATGAAATCAAATCTCTTTTGTCACTTCGAATAGGATAACCCTGCTTACAGTTTTCATCCAGAAACATTTCAAATAGCCCAGAAATGTGAGGTGTTTGATCAGAGTCCACTTTCATACATGATGAAATATTAGATGTCTGGAAATAATCCAACACAAAACCCACAATAACTGGCGTCACAGGAAAAGCAATCATGATGTGATCCTCCACTCACACACAAAAAACCTGGAAGTCTTTTTAACAATTTCTCACAGATCACCTGTACAGTCAATCTGCTGTGGAACACTTTGCGCTTGGGTGTGGTAAGTTTTAGTGGACAGTCATTTCTATCTGAAGTCAAAATTGTTGACCTTTCTTAAACTCAGAGATACTGGTTTTGTTCTTTTATGTGTAAATACCAGTATTTGACTATAAAATAACACATTCATGATTGCATACAAAAGAGAGATTATGTGGAGCCAGCCAATTATCCATGTTAGCAAAGGGACTGGCATGCAGGTTAGGGCGAGGAAATACATTTAGGCTTAAATCCCAGTTCTTTTGTAAGCCAGCCATCTTAATTTCTGCCAATATGAGAAAAAAATGCCAGAACTGGTTCATAATATGTGCTTTAGTCTGACCTCAGTTATAATCAATTTATACCAGGCTAATGGTGGAAAAACTTTGGACCACAGCTACAGCTTTTTTAACTTTATCTTTTGAGATCAAATCTTTGCATCATGACACATGTGCCATCACCGTACTACTAAAGGTCATCTGATTTTGCTGAAATATGGCTTATTTACCAAGAACAGTCTTGCGTTCTTAGATTTTTTTCTCCGGAGTGTGGGAACTGAGGGTGGCCTTATTAATTCTCCTTAAATTGGCCCAAGTAAAGTACAGTCAGCATCAAAGTCTTACCACTTAAAAAAATTAGTAAACAAAGTTTCCAATTTTTTTGTGAACTCATTAACAACACAGCAAGCAGGAAGAACTGGCCACATGCACCACTGAGTTCTGGAAGTTCACCAAACTCAAAGAAGCAGTACAATTTTTCCCCAGATGTTTTTTCTCCAGTGAACTTTCTATGCTTCAGTTAATAAGTACACAAGAGTTTGATACCATCAAACAGAGCCTCGGTAGTCAAGAACTACCTATGTGAAACATTCTCCATATAGGATAAGAGCATCAAACGACTTCTGCATTAGAAGACCCACAAATGGCAGAATTTATCACAGACCCATTACAGAAATTGATATTTTCAAAGTCAGCTGCTTATGTTCTTACAAACTTTTCCTACTATTATAATTTCTGTGGAAAACTTTTCTTCATCCGTTAAACTAACTGAGCAGGAAGAAAGTCCAAAACCCAGTCTATGACCCAGTCTTTGAAAAATTAATAAGAAATTCCAGGAACCAGAACAAAATGATAAAAACAACCTAAGAAAAAAAAAATTAAATCCAAGCTTTTGATCATTCTTCAGCCATCCCTCTTGGGACTGGGCTTTACCAACACATCTCTCCAGTAGTTACACTACACGGCAATATAGCATTACATTTATAATGACAAAGTAAATTATTCAATAAAGAAATTGAGGTTTCAGTAATATCTTTTTACCTCTTAAATTTATGCAGCAGTGTATGTTTGCACAGTGCTATTTATCTGTCTAGTGAGCCTTTTTAGTATACGAGTGTCTCCTAATGAGTAAATGGCCAAAATCGCACTAGGATGATGGCGTATCTTTCCTTCTACTTTCTCTTAGTTGATTTAACCTTCTTTTCCTTCTCTCTGTGTCTGCCTAACAATTCTTTTTCTCAACTCTCTTTCTAAATAAATTCACTTGTACGTGTTTCTTATCCCCGTATTCTTAATTTTAGTTACACTCTAGTGAACCGTAGAAAATAAATCAGAAATAATGTTTTCTTGCATTTTGAAAAGTCATATCTGTGATGGCTTAAATTTCCTATACCCATAGGCTTCTTAGAATAGTTGCTCTCTGCACAAATGAGACTTCTGCGTTTTTCTGCTAAAATAGTTGAAAATGCAACAGTCCAACTGGAAGCTAGACAGTAAAGGTCACAGTGCCCAAGTTAGCTGAATGGGTTATCTGAACACACTAGAAACTATCTTTTAGCCAGGCACAGAAGACCATTAGCTATTTTCTCTCATACCAGTTTGAACATTGAGCAGTAGCACAGAATCCAGGCAGACTCTTAAGATATAAGTCATTGCACCAAACTAATGGAAGAAAATATTTTTAAAATAATCGAAGTATGTCAGTCTTTCTAAGCAGACTTCATTTTATATTTTTTGAGAACAGTTTCAACAGCTATCTTCACTCTGACGTTAATTTCAGGCAGATACAGAACTATTTAGTAGGTGTGTTTGCTCCAGATGCAGACCAAGGTTTTCCTGGGGCGATAGGATTGGGCTGCTATTCTGAGGCTGCAGCCTCCTGAAGTTACTGTGAGAGGCCTCACCACAGCGATTTAAAAATCAGCTTAAACCTTATGGTGTTCCAGACACGAGTGAGCATATAGAAAGAATGGGTCCATGCTCAAATCCAGGTTTTCAGGGAATGACTGGAATAATTAATTCAGTCTCTGATCATCAGATACACCTTTATGTTCTTGAAGAAACACAAATCAAACACATGCATCATATGCAGAGCTAGAAGTACTTAAAAATGAAGGACCACTCTAAAGCTAGTCTCCTGTCCCTTTTATGGTAAGGTTTAAAACAATAATGTAAAGATATGTAAACTTGATTGAAAAAATTAGCAATCAAGTATTTTCTTTATTTTGTTTCAGAAAAAAAATTAAAATCTTTATCTTACCCCTGTTTAAATTCCAAGCTGGTAGTCCTTCTTTTTGGTTTAATATCCCAGGAGGAAGGGAGGGATTAAGTCTCTATTTTTCACATTTTTCTCATTAGTAAATGGAGATTCCTAAAATAAAAATGTAAAGAAAACATAATTACTTTTCATCTGAAACTTTTTATTTTAAATATAGTACAAATTTTATTTGGAAATCAAAGAATCACAAATATTTCTTGTGATTTATCTTTAATAAAATTTCAGGTTTTTTCTCAGTTTCTGCATTCAGTAAAGTCAAGAGACAGTCTTAAAGGTCTTCTGGGTTCAGAAATGGCCTACTGTTAATGAAGTCTTGTAGTGCAAGACAACAAACCTTTTTTTCAGGGTTGTAAAGCAGACAGATATATTCTTATTGAGACAGGTGACGACTAAAAAATTCTAGTTCTAGATATCTTGATTCTGTAAATAAGTTGAAGTCACAAAAATGTTATTTTAAAAAACACACATTGTGTTTTTCAGTGGGGTTGTCTCTGGAGATAGAATGGTGGTAATCCAGGTTGACGTTCATCCTCCAAAAAAGGAGTTAGCTGAAGTAATCACTCCAAAAGAAATGTAATTTCTTTTACTATGACCAACATACAGATTTTTAACTTGCCCTGTTTTCTGCAAAAGACTGAAAGACTGTTTTGCCTTTTTGAGTGTCAAGGGATACATATAATCTGTGCATTCAGTTTTGGGGTTGGTTGCTTTTTTTCTGAAACACCTCTTGCCTCCCATGATCAGATGAACCTTTTCTGATTTAAAGATCTTGAGGAAACATGCAGAACAAAGTAACTCCCTTCAGTTCCTTTCTCCTCTTCTTCCACTTCAATATTTTAGGAAGAATCAAAACAGTCATGCTGTTACTGTTTATTAAGCAATTTCTTAACCTGCAAAATGGCAAGAAATTCACTGGCTTAAAATAATCAGAGTCTTTGCATATAGCTCCGTGTTATCCTGTCCTCTCTCCCCTGGATGCTCTGGGAACAGAAGAGGAAAGGGGAAGAGGTGGCCAGTGCAGCAAGTTTCTCTTCTCTCCCTATTTCCTGCTCCTGGGGAAAAAAATCAAATTGGGTTGTCATCAGATGTGTGCTTATATGCTTTTCCTACAGCCAATATATATTTGCTTGGAAGAATGGGATAGACATGGCTCACTATAATTTTCATCTTCAGTCTTGCAGAAATTCTTTCTGGTTAGGGGTTTTATAGGTGTAACACTGGCAATCGTGTTAACGTTTCATGAGACAGTAAGCATTGCCCAGTGCTTCTGGCCATGTGCAAGGCCATATATGTTTTGCTGCAGACTGTGAAACTGAGTAAATTTTTGTTTTAATAAACTCTTTTCAATAATAACTTAAATGGGATTTAATTTTTTTATCTAATTAATAGAGGAAAATGCAAATCAAGGGGAAAAAAAAAAAAAAGGCATTCTAGTTCAATCAGATGTCTCCAGAACGGATGTCTTAATAAGTATTTTGCACTATTCTCCCCTCATCCAAATAATGTGAGCAGAAAAATCGCACTTTGATCCTCTTGGGAGTCATTTTTATTAAAAGGTGAGAATTTCTATAGCAGCAGAAACAAATGGAAATTATTTTAGGCTTAATTTCAACAGAGAGATAGAGACCTTTGTTGGACATAGAGGTACAAAATTTCAGCCCCATGACATTCCATACCAGCATTCAGGCAGTCCACCCAGGGGAAACGCTCTGGAACCCTGCCCAAATAGAGGCTCATTTACTACAAAAAGGCAATAAATGCAGAGCTTCATTTTTAAAAGCGAGGGTCATTTGTTCTCCTGGCACTGAAATTAAAGGCGTATTCAAAGCAAACATAAGGGCAACTTTTGTAAGAGATACACAGTCTGAACATAAGAAATTGAACTTTACAGGGTTAATTGCCCTTCGAAGAAAGTGTTGTCTGACAGTATCAGAGATGGGACTAGAATCTATTGAAAAGTAGAAATCTTAGTACTTTTACAGACATAGAAAGTGTTTAAATTTGTGATTGGGTAACTGGAATTTTAGCATTGACTTACTATTTGAAAATAAAACTTCGACTGTCTCAGTGTTATATAAGCAGTCACAAATTCAAAAACTCCCACCTTTGCATCAAGGAAAACCTAAGGCTTTTGAAGTTTAAATCACAAAAATAAATAAACAAGACATCCTAGAAAAATCGGGAGTTGATAGCAGCAGATTCTTACTCCAGGTGTTTCCCTGTCTTGGAGTTGTGACTTGGATCCCAAGCTTTTCTATGCAAGTTACACAACCAAAGCACTGGAAAAAGAAATCTTCAAGTTACATCTGTCTCCGGGAAACTTTTTAATTTTGTATAGTTGAAAAAACCCCACAAAACCACCACACTCTGAAACAACTACTTATTTTCACACATGTAAACTTCTCAGATATTCAACATCATCTCAAAACTACTGTTTCTTGAAAACAAAGACTCAGATACATCTTTCGACAGTGTGAAGAAATGATCCCTGAAGGTGGCAGTTTTCTTCTAATGATTACATCACATGATCAAGCACAACTAAAACTTTTACCTGTGATCCAGTTTCAGGCTTTGTCTTACTCAGAAACTGCAAGTTATACTATCTTTCAGGTGGGTGCATTCAACCTTTGTTCCAAAATGAAAATAAGTTGTGCTTTGTAAAGTTGTAAATTTTACCTTGTATTATTCACAAATATCATAAGTGTACTTATAATTTTTTTGTTTGTTTTGAGATAACAACACGCTACACACATGAAAAGACATCATTAACATAGGTGAAAGAGAACGAAGTTAAGTGATAACTAAGGTTTCCGTCATTCACCTGCAGTAGGAGACCCTTAAATTTGAAATTACTTAAATTTGAAATATTAAAATACTTCTAAAATAAAATAAAATAAAATAATTCTAGGTGGTCCAGACACATAGTGTTTAGGGTCATGTTGGCAATGTGAGAAAAGCAGAGATTTGAACACAAATCTCTGATATCTGACATCAGCTGCCATAATTGTGACATAAGTTTTTATTCTTTTGCCCCTATTCATTAAAAAAGTTATATTGACATTGAACAGCCTTCTCCAAATCTCTTAGTGGTATTACTACATTCAATTAAAAGTATTGATTCTGACAAATAAAGAGTAGTTGAAGAAAGATTGCTCACCAGAAATGTCCCAGTCAGGTTCTGTTCTGAGTTGATATTGATGGGTTTGCACTGTTTGAAATGTTCAAATCTGTCCAGCTTAGCATAAGCAGTTTGCTGTGCCTGTTTTCAAGCATGTGTCAAAAGTGATGACAGCTATTTGCATACACTTACAGATTCCAGAACGGATGATTTAAGTTGTTATAGCAAGTAGTACATACTGAAAAGGCAGCATTGCTACTAGGATTTATAAAACTTGATCATCCTTTATAAATTCCAAGCATCATATATGGATGACAAAATTTAAAACTTTGGTGGAGGGAATTATGCCAAAACCATCTTCCAAGCAAAAAATCAAAGAAGGTGATAAAGCATTCGTATCGTCCCAATTAGTTTTCAAGGGCCACGAAGAGGTGTTTTAGAAATCAACTGGAACCATGAGAAGACCCCACCAGTTGAGTAGTTCAGGAAGAAGAACCTGTAAGAAAATCCTTTATTTATTACCTCTTAGTTCTGTATTAATAAATTGTCTAACAAAATATTTCATTCCATCTACTATATTATTGTAAACAAGTCAAAGGATTTACAGTCCAAGAAATAAATGCCTTTAGTTTTGAAATTTCCATTGTTTTAATTTTTCATTTTGTATGAATTCACATCCCAAAATGCATTTTTGGTTTAAAAGGAAAGTCTCACCATGTTAGGTGGTAAAAACAGGGTGAGGGGGAACCAAATGAGAGAGTGGGGGGAGATGGGAGACATTATATATTTTTGTAGTTCTATGTGTGAATGCTTAGTTCTGTGTTGCTTCTACAACTTTAAAAAAGCAAAAAGAACTGTTATAGCGCTAAAAGCATTAATGCCTAACCTAATCATAGATGTGCTTTAGGATCACTTTCTACGACTGTACCATGCTCACTCTTACCAGGGCATGGGCTAGCTGGCTGTTCATTTTTTTATTTCTTGAGATTTATTGTTCTAGCCTTAATTATATTGTGATGAGATCTCACGAACACCGCAATAGTGTAAACTTCGAGTATGTGCTGTTGAGTAACTGCCCATGACAAAGAAATAAGGCATAAACCCTCAGAATTAGTCTCCACATAAATTAGTTGTACAGCTCACCCAAAAGGCTTCCTCAC
The DNA here is from genome assembly GCA_035590275.1 of Ibycter americanus. Taxonomy (NCBI): domain Eukaryota; kingdom Metazoa; phylum Chordata; class Aves; order Falconiformes; family Falconidae; genus Ibycter; species Ibycter americanus. The sequence goes on along the minus strand of JAVJGI010000050.1, from coordinate 80,902,284 downwards.
TGACACATCCCCTAGTCTGTGGGGAAGCAGGTACCTGACGCAATTAAGGTTTTAAAGCATTTTATTATGATGTTACTGTTAATTTAGATAGTCTCCTTATTGATTGGCAGCATTGCTCGTGATGGAGAGTGCAATTTCTTTCTGCTAGATCCTGGGAAACTTCCACTTACCTCAGCAGAGCAGTACAGAACATTCATGCAGCTACGTGGTACCTGGCAGAGTTCAGCTAGCAGGTCTGGAGGAAAATCACTACTTGGAGGCATATTTCCTTATCTTCCAATATGTACCAAGAGACGCGCATTTCAAACATATGTTCATGACATAATTTATTCTAGGTGGGTAAAAAGACAAACACATTTTAGGTACGTAGTTTACTCAGAAAGGACTATTCACTTACAATAATTAGCTCTGCTAGTGAGATTTTAATCAATTCATTTTTTAATACAAATATTTGGCTAATAGATATGAAAGGTATTTATTTTCTCCTCAGTTGGCTTTCTTTCCTAGGATTAGTATAACATGACAGATGGCTGATGTCATCTTTACTTGGAAGAACTCAGCTGGCAATAATAGCATGGTACATTTCTGGGGATTTGCGGTACTGTATGTCATGAAGCGGTTTTCAACCAAAAAGAGTCCAAAAGGGAATTCCCAGAAGTAAATATCTGCCTATGATATCCTACTGTGTCTTGTTGATGCATCACAAACAGAAGGAAGCATAGAGTCTTTATAAAACTCCATAAATATTTACAATATTGTTGAAAATACATTGGAAATGCTACAGATTGCAAATGGTATGGGCCCCCTTGGCACTGTATATTTAATTTTGCTGTTGAGTGAGAATAACAAAAACTGGTGCTTTATATATATCCAGATCTGTTATGTATATATTTGAAGTTCAGTGATTTTTGTCACATTTGACATTTGCGTGTAATAAAGTGAAAGCATTAATATTATTAGAATGTAGATACCCTGGTTGACTGTTTTTCATTTTGATAACGATTGCTGTGATGAGTAGACTAATGTCAGGGTCGGAGGGTTAAAGTTAATGAGAGCTTTCCGTTGCACCATTGATTAATTGTGGATACTGTAATGAGAGATTTTCAGATTCCTCCCATATAAAAACAGTGAAGGTAAAAATGGACTGACGCCAATTTAAACACTTACTTTGACTACCTACCAAAATATTTCTAAACCTTCTGTCATAAATACATCTAGACCTGGCAAAAACTGTGAGAAAGTATATGAAAATATATGAATTGTATCTGATACTTGTAATGATATAAATTAAAGCTTGCTTTATAAATCCACACTTGTCTCCATCTGCACTAGGCTGAACTGTAGTAGATTTTATATTCCTCTACCTAAATGCATGTTGAAGAGTAGCTTTTTCTGTAGGTAGAATAATAGGACAGATTATAGCATAATACATGTCTTAATATTGGGAAAAGGATTCTTTCAATAGCTGATTTTATCATTAAAGTTTACACATGTCAGCTCCAATTGATATCTGTTCCTTCTTAATCCAAGAACAGGCTTTACTGACTGGATTCCAAAGACATAGGGCATTCACTAACATCTGTAAAGCTCCACATCTTCTTGAAGAAGATAAATGTAAATGCAAGAAAGCAGACCAATGTCCATAAGAAAGTGAGCAAATACTTTTGGCAATTATTTCCCACTTCACTGCTTTTTTCTACTCTATGTTTCAAAACCAAGGAAAAGTAAGGCTGGGAGACACTGAAAAGATGTATCTTAAAAAACAAAAAGACCAACCTCCCCTCCCTAAAAAACTAAACTTACTTTCAAAAGTGTCATTTTGTCAAATAAAATATATGTTGTTTGTAAATTTCTACTAAGAGCTTTTCAAAACATTTTTTTTTAGCAAAGAGTATCATATAACAGGTAGAGTATGAGAGAACTTAATGACTTAAGGCAAATGTCTTTGCCTGTCATATTAACCTATCTTTATATACGTGAAAAATGCACAAATAAAATATGACCATGACATTTATATGAATATTTTTATTCCTTTTCCTTTTTTTTTATTGGGAAATAAAAATAAATGGCTGCATGTGCCATGGTTAAGAGAAGTTAAATCTTGATCCATCACCTGAACATTATGGCCAATGAATGGTAATTGACCCATGATACCTACTAGTACCATTGTAGGCTCTGCCCATTATATGAACAAATTTGAAACAGGCCAGCCTTGTAATAGGCAGCATAAAGCTGTCATGTTCCACTGTAGTTATGTTGATGCTTCACTGAAGAGACCATCATACCCTGCAACATGGAAAATAGTAGGCTGGTAGGATTTTTAATGTTTTGCTTGTGTGGTACAGTGTACTTCTTTCCTAAGTATGATTAAATAATCATAAGAACTCCTCTAAGGGCTAATCTGCGTTATTTCCCAGATTTTCACCTTGGGGACATATTGTCCCTTGTCACTGAAACCTCAGGGACAGAAGGGTACGCCACAGGGTGGCACAGCAGGAAGCTGAGATACTGATGAAACAGTGTTCAGTTAATGAAGGCATGGCCCATGGCCTCTGCTGGTATGCCATATGTTTGAAGAAATGCTAATGACTACAATTCAAATACCTTTTTCATCTTAACTATATGTAAATGTGTTTATAAATGCTCTCTTATAAATATACTATCACATTTTTAAAAGCTAAGTGCTAATGTTGCTTTCAACATCTATAATACACAATAATTAAAACTTTAGCAATTCTGCTTAATTATACCTTATGGGAAACTGTACAGTAATTTATAGAAATTAAGCAGAAAAACAAAGATCAATAGAAATAAAGCAGCAGTGGAAGAACTGAATAATAAATCACTTAGATCATTAATTTACAAAAACAAGATCATTGTGAAAAGACAACTTAGGGCCCAATTCTCAAACAGCTGAGATCTGCAAGGGGAAGATCAGGTAAAAAAACTCAAGGATTCCATTAAAAAACTCCTTCAGCAAGTTGAACTACTCGTGACTTTTTTGAACTGTCAGATCATTTAACACAAATCAAATAATAGAACTACAGATTTAAGAGTAAAAATGGGGGGGATTTTAATTCATCAGTAGCGCTTTTCTCGTTGCTTTACCTTTGTGAAAACCCTGTAACCCTGCAGGTGATCATTAGCCACAAATGGCATTTTGCAGTGAATCATCTCCTCCACAAGTGGCCAAAACAACATCTCCATTGCAACAGCAGAAGTGCTATTCAGGAAGAGCAGTTGGTGACCAGGTTAGGATACCTGGGACACTACTATTTTTGCTGCAAGTCAGGACACCCTGTTTGAATCATAACTATTCCAAAGAAACTCCCTAAAGACCCAATTTAAAGCACGGGGGTATTGCTAATCTGTGAATCTACTACTCACTGGTTTTTTTCCCCTTAACACAAGTTAGAAACCCAACTCACCCATATGCAAATTCTGCCTAACAACTACTACAGAATTTAAATAAACTTAAGATAAAGAAGGGCCAACTATTTTAGAATCTCTGAGAAAGTCTATTTACCTGGCACCTCACACAGGCAAATCCATGAAACTTAACCACCAGCTAAGTCTATTTTATAACCCAAAATCCAGTTCAAGCAACAAGGAAACTAAACTATAAACTGTAACAGCTGCCTGAGGGTTCATTAGGAAACTGAGTATTAAGGTAGAACATATGTATCAAGATGTTTTTACTGATTACTTTTTTTCTCTTGCACCTTAAGAATTAGGGTGGAAGGAACTATATGAATGAGTTTTACTTGTCCAGTTTGAGCCAGAACTGCCCTATACAAGTGCTATAGTCCCAGTGGAAGACTTTTTCTGCTTCCTTCTCACCAAAGAGAATCAAAAATTTGACCTTAAGGAATGGAGAGGAGAACTGAAAAACTATACTCTTCTGTGATAATCTTACCTACCAATTAGACAACCGTTTGAAAAAAAAAAAAATCTAAGTAACCACATATTGTGGAGCACTCCATGGGAACTCAAACCAGGCTTGTGTGTGTCTGATTCAGACAGTGAAACATTGGCATCTATTTTATGGTTAAGGCACTGAATGCCTTAACTTTAATTAAAGAAAATTTGAAAGCATGCTGCACAGATGAGGGTACGTTGAAGGTAAAAAAAAAAAAAACAAAAAAGAAGAAGAAAATCACAGTATCTCAATATCTTGGTGGAAGGTTCTTTAGGCTGAGTAAAAGACCTCTTTATCTACTCTGCCATCCCTCCAAGGTGAATTTATCTTCAGCTGCCTCAGCCAAAGGCAGGTTTCTGCCCTATGTGCCCTCTTCAGCCAGGCACGACTGTCAGTCAGGCAAGAATTTGGCCCTACGTATTTGACACATAGGCTCTGAATGTCTTGTTTTTTAACCATTAACACTGACTGGCCTGTTGAGGTGTCATTCTCTTCTGGAAGACTGGTGAGGCATGGGTCTTTTGTTGGCCCTTCATACAGAAGAAAATTTCACACTCTGGCTGTACATTGTTTTTTATTGACAAAAATGTAAAATATGGAGGACGGGGTAATGGACTAGAGAGTGTGTCCTTCAGCTTAGCAAGTCAGTTCCAGCTTGGAGAGCAGAGAATTCTTTTGGCACTTAGCACTTGCTTACTGACCTCTGTGAAGAATATGAGTAAAAAGATTTTAGGTACCTTCCATTACCATAGTTAAAGAAGTCCAGTTCTCCAGAAAGAAAAAGGCATTTCTTTATTCCTATTTTACACACAAGGATGTAAGGCGGAAGAGGCAAGCGTTCACATTTCTAAAAAGAAGAGGTGGCCAGCCCTGTGACTTTTACAAGAATCAGAAAACTTTAGGTAGCTGACGCTCAGGTTCAGATCCAGTAGATATTTAAACACTAAAAATGGGATTTACGTAGAATTTACCTGTTTCAGTGCAAAACTATTAAACTGGAAGCTTCCATTCGGTCCTGAAAAGCATCAAACTATTCTGCCTCCTCCTATATTACTGCTTGTGGTTTGTTTATTTATTTATTTATAATTTAAATTTGAAGTTCCTAAGTGCTGTGGAGAATGGTTTAACAAGTGTAATATGTGCTAGCCGGTTCTAATCCAAACTAAGGTTAAACAGAAAGGGGGTTTTGGTAACAACCGTACGAATCTATAATTTGTGTAGGCAACCGAAATGCAGAAAGGGAGTGGCAGGGACAAAGAAAGACTTCTGGATTTCAGTTCCCATTAATAGGATTATATCCCTTTCCTAAAAAACACAGAAACGGTCTTGAGGGAAAAGGCTTGACAAATTATCTTCCCTTTTGCAAGGCAATGCTCAGCTGCAGAGTTAAACTCCCTCTTAAAATTTTTTCATGCTCAGCAAATCTTCAATTGTCTTCTGCAGAGCATTTGAGCTTTACAAGGAGCATTTGAAAGTGCTCTGAAGAAGACAGTGGTTAAAGTACCAACCCAGGACCTGGGTGAGGTGATCTTGGAGTCCTCAGCTAGGTCTCCTGTTCACAATTCAGTTAACAACTATTCACCTGAGAATCACATATACTCAGGGCAATGCTGCTCTTCACCCTCTCGTTGCATTTGACCAGGCATAAGTGAGCATATATCAGTTACCTCAAAATAGGCCTTCCCATATCTATGAGAGAATTTTGAGCCTCAGAAGAACACAGCAGATGTAGTCTCCCGAAGATTTGTAAAGTTTGGAGACTTATCCTGTCCATTCATTAATTCTGCAGCTGCAGGTAGCCTCATACAGCTTAGATTTTATTTCACTTTCTGAGGTGTCTGACTTCCCCTGTACCCTGTGGAAGGAGCCTGGCTGCCTAAAGAGGGGTTCTGCCACCAGGAGGCATATTTGGCTTCACACCACACTAGATGTCACCGGTGGGTGAAAAGTCAAAATAGTGCCCCAAATCCTCAGTCTTCTGCTTCTCAAGATATTTAAGTAGCCTGCTTTATGGTTATTTGTAGAGAGAACTTTGAAAAGCTCTATTTCTTGGGAAAAACAACTGCTACAACAGAGTGATCCTTGGAATGCCTGTAGGATCTTCAGTCAAACATCTGGATATTAGTAAGCCACTCCTTTCTGTTTGCTGGTTTCGGAAAAGTAGACTATTTACCACAGTATTGTTTATTACTCTCTTTCTCTAGGTTAGAAATTGATTACTTGTCATTTCTCCCTTCTTTTCATCACTTACAGGCCATGTCTTCAGGCCTTCTTCCATGGTGTATCTTGAGTTTTCAGTGTTCTTTGGACCTATCTATATGCCTGCGTTTTCCATCACTAACACCCTTCAGAAACCTAACCAAGCCTTCCTTTTGAGGGATGATGGCTAATAAAGCCGAAGTTTGAAGACCATATCAAATGGACCACAGATATGACCACTGGAAAAGATAACAGGACAAAAATCCACTGAACTTGTGGGAGCTTTTCAATTTGATCAATGTGGTTAAAGATATGTGCAGACTTACATCTTTACACAATCAGTGCAGCTGGACCAACTGTTCATGTTTCAGAAAATTTTTTAGAAAATGTATTAAAGCTGTAATTTTATAGAAAATTTTGGCCTTTCAGGAAAAAAATGACTGAATACAACGAAAATAAAATTTGAAGTTTCTTACAAAATTTTTTTTTTTGGGGGAAAGCATTTAAAGGTCAATAGAAATAATATGGAAATGTTTCAAAAAGAGTTTGTTCTCAGTTCTCGGGTATGGATTATATCATAGTTAAGAGTGAACCTCAAAATGACAAATAATTTTGAAACAAACAACAACATTATACTCCAATAAATGTAGAGAATGCTGTAAGCCTATTGAAATGCTTTGTTTCAAATTAGAAAACACCTTTCAAGCAAATTTAATCAAAATTGATACTTTCCTTTAAAAAGTTCAAATTTGTCAAAATGCTGTTTCCTGACAGCTGCAGCTATAACTTATATTTAGAAGCTTCCAAAACATTTTAATTTTGAGGTTATTATACAGATACTTCCAGTGCTAGAAGAGAATATTGTGAACACTGAAGGCTCAGAATAGCCTTTTCAAAGCAGGATCAAAAGCTTCAAAATGTTGCACATGGATACGGCTGGGAAATTATTTCATGAAACAAAAAACATTTGGAAAATATTGCTTTCCCTAAATCTATACAAAGAACTGACATCTCAAGCATTTACTAAGGAAAAATATCATATCAGATCCTCTGGATTATTCAGTTGTGATCTATTTTGCCTATTTACATAGCATATGAGATGTGAACTCTGGGGCAGAGGTGAGCAGACCTCAGTAAGGGAGGCTGGTGCCTGCTGACCACCCTTTACAGCAGAAAAGCTGCCAAAAGAGGAAAGAACAGGGAATTAGAAGATAAAAAGCAAAGAAAATCCTGATAACAAGGAATAAAGAAATAAGCTCCCCCCTTTTTAAAGGTGTTTTTTTATATATATGTAGAAGACTCTTCAGCTATTTTTAAAAGGCATCTTCATACCACCATTCCTTGGAGTCATAGAACACAGTACCTACCATTGTTAAGCCCTAGTTCATTTCACTAAAGGTATCCAGAAAGCTAATTATCTCCTGAGAACTTGCTATAATTTTAAGGGTTATGCACAAGATGTTAACTAATCACACAGCTCCCAGATATTTGTAACATGCAGTGTGACTCTGAGGTTGCATTTAAATGAGAGACAGGCATGACTACTGATGTGTTGTTTGTTAGTGCTGCACAGCAAGCAAAATGCTACATTACACAGTGCCAAATTCACAATACTTCATTGGTTATGCTTCAGAGATAACAGAATGCATACAACACTTAATCAGTGTTCAGTGTTCCACAGGCTATATTAAATAATAATAATAATAATAAACTGAGAAGTACTTCAGGAAAAAATAGGCTACAAAATTAATTACAAATTGCAAATATGATGCAAATGAATGCAAACAAGAAAAACAAAATGTGTATTTTTCTACCAAACGCGGACCTGATTTGGAAAACCCAGGCTCATTGGGAAATGAGAGGTCACAGGTCAGGCCTTGAATTATCTATATTGGCTCAAAACTATAAAAATTTGAGGATGTCCAAATAGGAAATGTAAAACTCATGTCCTTAAGTTGTTTACATGATTTCTATTGGTAAACACACTCAGGACATATTCTCAATTTAGCGCTGTTACTTTTTAATAAATAGTGAAATTAAAGCTGTTGCAGACAAGTACCAGACTTTCCATCTATTTTCAGAAATAGGTGCACAAAGATAACGTGGCTTATTGAATTTGAAAACAGTAATATTGACTTCTTTGGAAACTATCAATAATGCTATTGAGTGTTTTTTCCCCCTGTGAATACAAGTAAAGACAACCAGTTAGTCATTTTGCTAGAAATCCTCACTTTTACAAGTTGCAATTTAACGCAATCATTCAGCCAATAGCCAAAAGTGAATATACATGTCTTCTAATGTATAGATAAAATATCTATCTATATAAAAACAACAAAAAAAGAAAAAGAATTAGAAAATAATAGTATACCATTCCTGCAAGAGTTAACATTTATGCCTTGTCATTCATAATTTGAAAAAAATTACAATAGATATGATAGATAACTGTTACCTCTAAACTTCTGACATGTGAATTATTTAATTAATTGTTCCCATTTTATGCTACAACACTAAGCATATTTCAGTAGGTCCATACATATTTCAATAGGTGCATCTTTTAAATTTAGGGCTATGTCATCACCAGACTAAATTAGAGACTAGATAATTAATATTTAACTTCTGTTAAAGCATCTTGAAATGTGTAGGCTTAACCACTGCCCTTCATTTAAGACAGCCACATGAAACATCTATTTGTAAATTTCCACTTAATTTTAAAGCAAATGAAACATGAATATAACTTCATAGGGCAAATAAATGGCAAATTTTCAAAGAAATTAGGATTTTAGCAACCCAAAGAAAGCCTGTATCGATGTGTGTTGCAGAATTTATTCCCTTCTGATCTGAAACTTGAGGGGAAAAGAGGGAACCTCAGATGAACTAGAAGAAAATCTACAGAGATTTATTTCAGGGCATCTATAACGACTGATGTGGATTTCCAGTTTAAGCTTGGGGAGGGGGGGGTGGTGCGGCTGGAGTGGGGAAAAGCAAAAAATATTCCAGGAAGCTGTGGTATTTGCCATAGAAATTGAATCTTGCCTTGAAGCAAGAAGCAGCTGTTACTGAGAAATATGGAAATAATTTGCTATAAGAATCAAATGCATGAAGGAAAGAGATTCTAATCTGGTTCATGATATTATTGAATTATTTTTAAAAAAAGTCAGAAAAATAAAAGAAATGGGCAAAAATGCAAGCTGTCGGAGATAAATGCTGACACAATGGGGAAAAACCATTAAAAGGTTGCTTAGTTATCTAGAAGGCCAAAGTACAGAGTCTCAGGTGTTCAATGAAACCTGCCTTCCAGCTCAGAGGGAGTCTGGTTTAAAGTAAAGAGTCACAGACCTGAAGGATAAAAAAGTTGTTTACACTCAAAGATAAAACAGCAGATCAGAAATGCTGAAGAGCCTAAAAAATATGGGATCAAAATCAGGATCTCATAATTAGCTATTCCTATTTAGGAATTGTGCCTACTTAACCAAGATTTGTAATCTGCCTTTGAAAAGTGAACTGCAGAAGCTCAGGTAGCCAAAATAAAAAGGGTTAACTGACCAGTAGCTTGTATTTCATTATGGCCAAGAACTGTATCCTATTCCAGGAAAAGGACTTTAACTTTCAGTGTCTTAGGCACCAGACAAGAAAAAAATTCCACAGAAATAAAGTCTTATTCAATGGCAAAATTTTTGCCAATTCTAGTATTCAGTTTGAAAAAGTCATTTTGGGGAATAATTAACTTTAAACCCGCCTCTCCCCAAAACAGAGATTTTCAGTATGTTATTTAAAGTCCACAGGCCAAATTGTCTATCAATTAACTCTGACTTCAGAGAATCAGCAAAAATGCAGCTGCAAAGAGTAGAACTTTGCTAGGATGAAAATTTCTTTCCAACTATGTAGTTTTGAAAGAGCCTAGCCTTTTAAGGTCCCATTTTTGAGAAAAGACAATGATGAACTCTGCATTTCTACTACAAACTAGTCTATATTACTTTAATCCTTAAGTACTTGCTAAAACTCACTCACATCATTGAGATTTGAACACAATTAAATAATTTCATGAATAAGGACCTATATAAGCACAACAGTTTTTTATGTTTTTTTAGTTGTGATGACTTCACAATCCATTTTCAAGTTTTACACATGAGGAGCCATTAAGATCAAGAAAAAACCCCAGCATTACTTGCTTAAAATTTCCCTTTCTAAGTAACCCTGTAATTTTTGCTTCCACACAACTTTGCACTGACTTTTTTTCAGAAATATAATCTAGGCTACTACATCAAGCCAGAGCCTTCCTGTATCACACATTGCCTGAAACCTTTTGGTTTCTGATGTCTTCAGTGCTGGATTATACCCTTTTATTTCTGCATTCCTTTTGATCATTTCATCTCAGTTCTCTGTATATAAAAAAATAACAGCTGATGCACATGTGAATTTGAATACCATACTAAAATGAGTATAAAAGATGGAATAAGACAGACTGAAAATACGTATGCAAGAGATGAGATTGGAAAGGTTCAATGGGACAGCTCAGTGTGCAAAGGAAGCTCAGAATTTTGGATTATTACCTAAATTTTATTCTGAAAACATTTAAATCTCATTTTCAGAAAAAGCTCAAGCTCAGCAAGACCCCTGATGGGATTATCATTTCCTAATTCTCTCAAAAAGTTTGGAACTGAGTCAAAATTAAACTGTGGGTGACAGTTCAAATGAGTAATTTTCATTTTGGATGTCTACAGTAATGTAATTAAATGATCATACTAGTAGTAACTTCTCTCTCAAAGGCTAAGCTGATATCTTACAGAGTAAAGTTGATGTCCACTAAGAAATTCCCTTGATATAGCATCGGGAGAGAAAGCTTAAAATGGCAAACAACCAGAGCAACTGACTGGCGAAAGGGTATCCACATTTGTTAGACTGCTGGAAAGTGTGGTAGGGACTAACAGGGAACATCAAAAAAAACATATGACAAGGCTGAGTGACATTCCACATTTGGGTGGCTAAAGAGCAAAGCTGTAAGGAAAACAAAGTGATTGCCTGAAGTGCAAAGATCCTGTCAACATGAAAACAAGTTAAACAAACAATTTTACTCTTTTAATTCATATTGAAGACTGTGTCACCATGATGTAACTGAACTCTTTAAAATCAAATCAATCAATCTCTGTAGCACTTTGTGGAAGAGCAAGAAGCAGAAAATAGAAACCTGACAGCCTAATCTACCTTTGACCTCGTGTTAACTTGTCAACATTTATAACCCCAGAAGGATAAATCAGAAAATATATAAATTATTCTTAACAGCAGCGACAGCTGCTGTCCTTTTTCTGTCAATGCACACAAAGCTCACTGGCTTGGTTTCATCTTTTTTATTACTACTACTACTTTTTTAAAAAGTCTCCCTAGCATTGATTCAAGAGTTAGGAAAAAAAGGCTGTAAATCCAAAAGAAAAACAACTAATGCATTGAAGTGTTGGGGCTGGTTTCATTCCACCACCAACAGATAAACAACCTTGTTATTAGTAAAGATGGCTTTGAATAGAAGCGCAATCCCTCTCTGCTGGGGTCCAGAGCTTCCCAGAACTGTGATTACAGCTGAACAGAAATGACATCCAGTGCACTGAAACAACACTCTGCTTTCTGGACCATGGGAACCTCAAAAGAACCTCAAAACCAATGGTAAACCACTGCATCATTCAGGGCAGGAGTGACGATGCTGACAGCTCTGCTTCGGAAGCAATGTCCTTCCTGGGCACTGCTCACTGTAAGAGACATGAAACAAACCAAACTGTTGTTTGCTCCCCTACCAGAACTCAGCAAACGCTTAAAAACAGCTGTAAAAAGTTCCCTTATTTTGATAAAACAAAATCCTCCGGTAACTTTTGATTAATTCTGATGTGTTGAAAAGTCAAGAGTTAACTGGAAAAACCCACAAGCAGAGCTTGGCTCGCTGCAGTATGGATGAAGGATGGAGCTGAGGCTCTTATTGTTTCACAGGTCTTTCAGTGTTACTGGCTGAGTGGGCTGAAGCCTGAAAATAGAGGAAGTCTATCGATTCCCAAAGCAGGCTGGGGCCTTTCAGATCTTTCAGGACCTTTCAGGTCCTCCGGGAGCTCAGTAAAACCTTCAGTGGTTATAACCCGGAGCATTTGCTTCATTTCTCTTCCTGTGGACTGCAGCTGTGTGTTTTAAGGCTTCGGGCACTTCAGACCGACTTGTGGATCTGTTTTCATTTTGGTGAGCTGCTGCCGCTGCCCAAGCACTCAGGTGAATAAAAAGGTTTACAGTTTGATTGGTAGTATATGTAAAGGGGTCTTTTTTTAAGCCTCAGAAAACCCCTTACGATTTAGATTATTGTGTCTTTAGAGGTGAAAAGAGCGAAAGCAATTGAAGGAGAGCGAGTGTCTAGGCACATTAAAGAGCAATATCATTTTGAAGCAGGACCGGCTTTTTGCAACATCTAAACAATTCGTTGAGGAGGCTGGTAAGAAGTGTGAAAAGAGACAAATTTGGAAGGATAATTAGAGAAGATTAAGATGAAATACTAGCTGTCAAACTGCAGAAAGTATTTCAAACCAGCATTAACATGTGCTTCAAATATTACTCAGAACAGACAAAGTGTGTGTGTGCATACGCGCGCGTGTGTGTGTGTGTGTGTAGGGGACCCTAACCCATGCAACTGGGACATGGATTGAGTGACAGGGTATATAAAATACGCTGATTATGGACACTGTTCTTTTGCTTCTCTCTTTGCAGAAGACAGAACTGAAAGCTGTATGTGTAGTCTGCCAGTAAAAGGTTAGGTAATTGTCCAAACATACCTGAATTGCTACTCTAGAAAACGCACTGAATATCTCACCTAGGATTTGTCAGCTGGTTCTTCAGTACAAAGACAACGTATTTCCTTAGTGGTAGTTAGTTTCTTAGTGACTGTTTCCACCTCTGCTCCCTGTACTTTCCAATGAAATCCCAGGATGTGCCAAGAAAATGGAGGTAGAATGGAACAGCAGTCCTTCAGTAGCTAGAAATAATGTTTTCCTTTACCTACACACTCTGAATGGGCAAAAGTAAATTATAAATGCTCTTGTTCCCACATGTGTGCCATATTGTTCTTACAGTATGAGACAAACAGAAAGCAGAATCACCTGTGGCATAGCAGGGATGGAACAAACCAGGTGGATCTGGAGCTGTACATGGTAAATAGCTTTGCTGTCTGGAACTGTCAATGTGTCAGCCTCCAGCTGAGTCTCCAACTCAGCATTGCCTGTTGTTCACATGTAATGCGGTTGTCTCCTTCATTCTTTTAGTGCTAAGAGGTTATCTGAAAGTATATTTGGGGGCTATTAACAAATATGAACATCAGCATTGCAAATGGCCACAAAATTCTGCAGAGTAACAATGGCAAATTCCTTTATTGCTTACTTTCAAACAATAAAAAACAATCCAGTGATAAGTATTTGCCAGAACAAAACAGAAAAATACACACAGATTCCTGGTACGGGATTGAGCAAATGAAAATATTTAAACATACGTGATTCATTTTCCAGGTTGAAACACTTATGATGGCCAGTATAATTAAGATTGTGAAAACTTATAGATCTTTTATACACTTTACACATTTTCAGCTAATCAGAACTGCTTCTTTATTGGCTGTTTTATGTGAATGCTGAATAGCAGTCCTTTCTTGTAGCTTTTTTTCCTAGAGCAACTACTGAAGTCTTCATTTACACTGCACGAATTACCCTTAGCAGCAGGTAGGAAGCAATCACCAAGGTGTAGCTGGCAATAGGTCTATTTTCATTACAAGATGGAGAGAGCCAGGGGACATGACATTTGTCCAACATGGTCAGGGAGGACTCTATTAGGAAAATTGTCTCTGGGGAGCTGTACTCTTGCTGAGGAGGCATTGAAAGAGGGAATGTGGGAAAGAGTGGTTATTTTGGTTTTGGTTTTTTTCTTTTTCTCATCAGGGTAATTAAAAGACATAAGTAAGAAATCATTTAAATCCTTTAAAAACTACCTAAATGCATAAAATGCATATAATTGTCCTGCTCGTGAGCACTCTGAGCATTTCAGAGTACAACTCTGTGAAATGATTTCACAGCAACTCACGAGTGAAACTATCAGTAACAAACTTGGAGGAGGAAAGCATGAGGATCTGGGGGATAAAAGAGAATCACAGCTAATGGAATTATATCACACTGGATAAATTTTTCAAGAAATAGCAGAATAAAACAGGGGCAGGAGGGAAAGTAATAAACTCATAAGTACCTAACTTTAGATACCAAATTGAAATAAACAAATTCAGAAATCAAATGTCCCAGAGTGTCCCTTGAAGGCAATTTCAGTACCCCAGAGTTCTTAATTATCTTTTGAAGGTGACTGTCTCTCCTCTTTTGAACTACAATGGCAGGAATTTTCCCCATTATACCTTATTATTTCTTGTTTCAGTTTTCCTTTGAGTAATCACTCTGGTGCTTCCCTTCAGTAAGCAGTAATGTATGCTTTAAAGTATTTACTGATTGTCTTACAAGGAAATTTTCTTTTCTAGAACTGTAAATACAAAGAACTCCTTTCAGCAAATGAATGCCCTGCAGACTGTATTTTGTTTCCTTTCTAAATAATATATTTGGTTGCTACTGGCCTTGGAACTAAACTTCCTACTTTATCATAAAGTAGGAATAAAAGTATCTTGTTAAGTTTCAGAGTAATAACTCAGTTTTTCATTCTTAGTCAGGCAAAATTCCTAAAATAGTAAACACTGTAAACTCACACTTGAATATAGGCTACAGTCTCTAGCTAAAGGTATTAAATATAGAGACATCTTGAGAAATTCTTGTATATGTGTATCTTAAACGTAATCCTCTTAAGAACATTAATACTTACGTATATTTACCTGAATAAAATCCCAAGAATATACATGAATAGATGCTGTTTTCAGACATGGGGAAATGAAACATCAAATTGCTTGCTCAAGAAGTCTGTAGCACAACAGGATATTGAACTCTTCTCTTCTGAGTCCTAGGTTAACATTTGAACCACAGGAGAAGCACACCACCACCTTCAGTGGATTATACCTTTAATTGAAAATGGAAAAGAAAACATATTAGTCCTCATCTCTTCACACACCATCCACCTCAGAAGCTGAGCAAGACGACTCTGTCAAGCTTCTCAAGGAAATTCTGACAGTTAACACATATGTAAGAAGTAAATGAACACTGGGTAGACAAGCTAAGTTGTAGCAAAATCATTTTTCTAAGCATTTTTCTCTCAGTTCAAAGACTAGAAAATGTAATGGTTAGATTTCAGACAATTACATAAAATACTAACATCACTTCAGAAAAACCCAGATGTGGTACTTTTCCTCACAGAAAGCATAGTATGGCTATATGTTCAATAGAGTAAGAGAAATGAAGAAGAGCTGCAAAACCAGGGTGGGGGAAGGTGGGAAGGAAAGAATATAGAAGAACAGAACTGACTTCATTCATATCTTCATGAAAAATCTCCAAGTTGAGGAAACTACCCTGAAGTCTTGGCTTGGTCCTAAAATTCTGGTTGACTCCTGATTTTATAAAAAGATTATTTTCAATATTTTATTTTTTTTATTGAATGACATGCTTTGCAGAATGCACCAGATTACCCTTTCAAGCTCTCTCAAATGCCATCTAAGGCCAACTGCATATTGCAGAAATTCATGCTGTGCAATACTGGACAATTAAAACGCACGAAATGAAACAGGCCTTAGACACACTGTCTCCATATGAATGCTGAAAAACAAAGAGAAGTCGAGTTCTAGTTTCACCTTTTTTAAACTGATCCCTTTATCCATATATTTTCTTTTAATTGTCCTTTGCCACAATTAATCTTACTGCCTAAGGCTTCACATAGTTTTCTTGCGAACAAGCGGGTATCACTCACCTTGCTTTGCAAAGAAGATCAAACAAGAATGGCAAATAATAAACCATCCCCTGATCCTCAATCTGTTCATATCTCCAGACTACATTAACTCTGCATGGCTTTATGGAAATACTTTAGCAGTATAAGGTTATTACAGTATAAAGCTTCTTGCCATAGCTATATACCAAAATATTCCTTCACATGTTCCCATAAACACAGTTGATAGTTCACAGGCTAAATTTACCAGATCTAGAGATCTCAGTCAAAATCTTTGAAAATCAAGAAATTAAACATGATTGTTTTGAAATTAAGTGGGCTTCTAAAATTGCTGCAGCCATAGACAAAGATTACATGTAGGGAACTTCAACAGCTTCATTCATTGAAGAATGTTCACTCCATTCGAGATTCTCCAACCCAACCTCAAATACTCATTAATACGGGGTATGCATTAGCTTCTGTGCTCTCTTTGTCACATGAAACAAGGAAAAACAGTAAGAACAATGGTGTAAGTCAAGAAGTTTTTGAGCTGAACACTGAACTTTTCAGTTAATGATTTTCTTGTAGTACTGTATTAATGTAATTCTATGGAATGAACCGCTGGCAGAAAATATAACTACGGCTAAACCTGCTAACCTTCATTTCTATTTCATTCCCAGGAGAAAAGGATTTTATTCTGCACTTCATGTCAACTGACTCAGGTTAAAACCTTCTTTATATTCTTGCGTAGGTGCAGCAAATTTAGCTCTTTACTTTCATATTTGTTGTGATGTACATCTCTGCTGCACTACAATATGCTCTTTGTTATACCGGTTTAAATATCATCCATACATGAAAGGCAGTGAAATTATATCAGCAAGTCTTCTCTGAAAGCAAGCAGTGCTGGAACAAAACGAAAGCAGCAAATAAAACCATCCTGCTCTTCTCTAGCTTTCTAAAAGTTTCTCCAGTTCTGGGAGATGGGAGAGAAACACAATTAAAACAATTCACTAAATGCTTTATTTGCCACCTGCCATTTGTTGAATACCTGCTGACAAAAGTGAGGTTTTTTACTTGCAGATTTTCCCTGATAGACTGGAATTATGAAAGTTTGTGAGTGCTCCAGGAGCCACATGAGGATAAATATAGATTCAATCAAATCAAATCAAATTTGGCAATAAAGAAGTAAAACATGAATTAGTTTCAGCTTGTCCCAAGGATATTTTTAACAGAACCAAGATAGTTTATGAAGGCAGTTTTGTAAAACTGTAGAAAACCTTGTACTGATCAATTCTTCTGTTATTTTGTTTACTATACAAATTGCAAGCTATTACAGTTTCCAAAAGTTATTTTATCCAAAACTTACCGTACATTCACAGATGCTTGTGGAATGTTATCTTCATTAAACCTTTTAACTGTCACTTTGTAGGCTATTTGTTAAGAAGAAGGTGGTTTATATATTTGTGATGTAAGTGTGCATGTCGTATTCCTATCCACATCCCAACATGCTCCCTGGTCTATTTCAGTGAATATGACAGAGAAGCAGAGACCTCAAGGGAGTTGCAGGTGGGTCTATATTAGTGTTTAATATTAGATCACCCTTGCATTTATGAAGTTAGTGTGCCATTTGTTCCTCTTCACCTTGGTGTGAGTTGCATAATGCGTTTAGTTCCTTCTGAACAAATCTGACTCAGAGATGGAGGTCTAGGAGAGCTCTCACTTCATGGGACTGAACAAGAGCTGACCCGAGGTAACTGATCTCCCTATATCCCATTCCATTATTTGTAGTGTGGTTATCAGATTCTCAAGACAGGTCTTTTGCGTTACATATTTACTCTTGCTGACTTGCACTAATAGTGTAAGTTATTACATGTTTGTGAAATGAAGAGAGAACCTTGTATTGCACAGCACTGAAAATGCTAGAAAGCAAATCCCTCACTAGACATCAAAAAAGAGAGTGAGGAGGAGGTAAAAAGGAGATCTTTTCCATTACTACTGTTTCTTAGGGATCATCTTGTGAAGAATCAGTTGGTACAATAGTAAGGTGATACATATCTGCAAACCCAAGGTACCTGGGAATGCAAGATTGGAACACCCAGCCCAATTGTAATTGCTAGCAAAAGCAACTAATCATTACATTAAAATTTTCTTTCTATGTAAATGTATCTTTTTCCTTCTTGCTGTTAGCTTCATAATGTAACTATAGAGAAAAACTGTATGCCCTCACAACATGAGTATTTTTCTTTTAATTAGAGAGCTTTTATAACTAATTCTCACACTGCTTACTAAAATTCACCTCATCCTACTGATTAAAGATGATGGAAGAGCTGTTATGTGCAGCATATCTGTATGTCATAAATTCATATGATCAGATAGGATAAAACAGAAATTCTCTATAAATACTGAATTATATGTACAATTCACAGTGGCTATTCATCTGACCTTACGTGTTAGATCACGGAATTGACTCAAATTCAGAAGTCGAATACATAATGTAAGTTACTTTGAGAACTTCATGTAATTACGGCCTCAAAGCTTAGTTACCAAGAAAAGGCAATTCAACTGCAGTAGTCTATTTTTCTTGCTTTTAGAACTGACTCCTCGCAGATCTGTGAGAGAAGAGCTAAAAATACAGACGTTATCTGTACCACAGTTATGGCGCATGAAACAGAAGACTTCTGTGTACACATATAAAAGCATAGGAACTATTCTTGGTATACACAAAACTCCATTGTATTTTGAGGATATTAAACACAGGCATCATGTGTAGACAGCCACACTGACGTGGGGATTTTATTTTTAAGTTCACCTGAATACTTTTAAATTTTAAGACCTCCAGGACCTGAGGCTGAAAATAGTGGCAACAGGTACTTGGTACCATCGATAAACCAGGATAGTTTGGGGGTGGGGGGTGGGAATTCAGAATTAGTTAAATAAAGTTTATAAACGAATTTATTTTGTTAGTCTTCTTATGAACCAATTTAACTCAGTTTATAATGTCAGCATTTACAATGCCAATAAAAATAAAGCTTTATACTATAACATTGGGCAGAGTTTCATTTTAGTAAATTAGGGAGATGCAACATTTTCATTTCAGCAAGTCATTCCTAGTAAAAACAAAGTCATTATAAAGTCATTCTGTCAACACACTGATGGGACACAAATCTAAAATGACCCTGTAAGGATTCTAACTAGCATGTGGTAAAGACATAGTTAGGGTCTAAAATGCAGTAATTTCCAGTGGAACTGAAAAACAGTAATTTCTCTAGGTAAATACTTCAGGTCCATGACTGACTTAGTTTCTAAATCTTCCATACGGGATGCTAAATGAAAACTGAGCTAAAGACACAGAACTACTGTTAACCCACCAGTAAGATGTTAATTGCTTTCACATGGACAACGCCAAGGATATCAATACAAAAAGAAATGCAACATAAATATTTTAATGCTACAAGTTTCTTTTAAAC
>JAVJGI010000050.1:80813292-80882829 GCA_035590275.1 Ibycter americanus | reverse complement strand
CAACCAAAAACAACTATGTAAAAAGTTGTTTTTTTTTCCTCTAATGAAATGAGCTCTTTACATATAAATTATATTGTAATAACAGAGCTCCCTGGTGGAAAAGAGTTCCTTCTCCTGCTGGCAAAAATTAAAATAATCACAGATGGCTAATGATCAAAAATACTGACTGACAGCTCTGAAGTACAAGGCATAGATAATATTCTCAGAGCTACAATTTATTTATACTCAGAACTGGCTTTAGGCACCCACAAAATCTGCCTTCATGATGTCCTATTATAAAAGAGATCTTTTAGCCACCACTGCAGTTTCGGCTGCCAGGGTTTTTCCTTAAGACTAAATTGATCTCCATAATAATTTCACCAATACACTTGTGTTTCAGTGTACCAGTTGTTTGAAATAATCTATAAGTAGCTGAATTTATTCAAACATATAGACTCCATTGTTTTTATTTGCATTATACTTAAGATGTATGTTTTGAGTTCTTAGAAATACTGTATTATACTTCAGAATTAATATACTTCAGGAGTCAGTCAGTGCAAAAAAAGGTCCTGAAACATGTTGGTTTCTTGTATTTGAATGATGGTGTAACCAAGTGCCTTGTTTCTCTGCTAATGTTCAAAAACCAGTGAGTAGTTTGGTCTTGTTCCCACTTATGTTAGTAGCAATGTCTAGTTGATTCAGCCAGGAGGTAGATGAGCTTATAGGTAATTCTGGATTTTACAAATGTTTCTTATTCATCATTTTATAGCTCCCTTGAAAAGTGTGCTAAACATTTTGTAGAGCAGAAACATACCTCTAATTTCAAAGCACTGGCTGTGTTGTAGGCTTGTGATAGTTATAACTTTTCAGTACACATCCAACTTGAAGCATCAAATGTTTTCTAAGACAATGTCTGTCTTTCTGAAGTGTAATTTCTAGCTCCTGTAATGTAGATGAAAAGCTGGAGAGATATTCCAGACCTGTTTAAAAGGTTTGGTAATAAGAATGAAAGTTTTAAATACCCCCAAAATATATCCATTGGGTATGAGCAACACTTCCTATGAAAAAAAATATGTGGGAGTGGATACGTAGAAATGTTTCTACTTCTTTGTCCATTTAACTTGCAGGTACATATGAGAAGACAGCACTAAAAGGGCAAAATTTCTTTGAACTTTGCTATTGATTTTTTGAAAATTGGCAACCAGAAAACGTAGAGGGAGAGAGAGAAAGAGATGCTACTTATGGAAAAGCTACATAAAATTACAGATCTCACTGTACACCAGAGAATCCAAAAGGAAGAACCTTCAAATTCCAAAATTGCAGGAAAATCTACAGTCAGAATTTGCACTTGCTTAGACTCCAGTTTATCTCCACAAGCACCACTAACCAGGCTTCGTTAATCACAGACCTCTCAGAAATATTTGCTTAATAAACCTTTTGATTTTGAACTAAGCAGGGGTTTTGGACACCAGCTAATGAATTTTGTGCTGACGGTAGTAGCCTTGCTGATATGATGTGTAGCCTCAGACTGTAATATTGGTTCACATTCTTTTCATTCAAATGTCTGACTGGACCTCTGCTATATGAGCTGGAAGGTCTGGATATAAGGAGCACCATTTATCAACACAGCTGCTGTTATGCCAGGACAGTGTAAATTTTACAATGGCAGGCATGGAGTTGGAGTAATAATTAATGTAGGAACTTTTCCCCATGTAGATAGTATTGCTGTAGATATACTGAGCTTCACAGGAATCACAAGAATGATTTCAGCAAGTAAGTTACATTACTTCATCTAAACACAAGTGCAATTTATAAGCCATAGACAGTCTGTGACTTACAAGCATTCCAGCAATCACAAAGTCTTCCTCTGCTAGCTAGCTCAGTGATGACTTCTTAGGGCAAAAGCTGGTATAGTTACATTATACAATACAGAAGTCAGTAGTTTAATAAAAAATAAAAAAAAAAGGAAAGAAAAAGAGAGAAAAAGAACTGTTTTTTAATAAAAGAGGTGTTAGGAGCTACAGGGGCTTTACAAAACAGCACTTTTAAAGAGCATGTATTCATTTTACCCCTTTTGAAATTCAGTTACAGCTAAGTGAACTATCACAAGTAAACTATTTCACTGAACTGAACAACAATAAACCAAAACGAGTAGAAGTACTAAAAGCATGCCTGAGGCAACAGAAACTTTGGTGTTAATTTCCATCTCTTTCAAGTGCATTTGATGAATGATGTGACAAAGGAATCCTAATTAAAGTCGAAATCCTGAATACTAAATAAATTAGAAGTGCCACTACATTCATCTTCTACAATGATAATACTGCCACTTCTGCTTCGTCTCTGTGCCCCTTTGCTTACATCTGTGGAAGTAACTCAGCAAAGGGTACTGCCAGCACAGATGGGGGAATGGATACTGTTCCCCCAAATAGAGAGATAATAGGACAGGCTGCTTTGTTTCCCTTCACCACCCTTCAATTTACACAAAGAAAGCTTATCAGGAGCATTCAAAGTATTTTTAGATATTTATTTTTCCTCTCAAATGACTTAAAACTTGACAAGCAAAGCTGCACTCTCTGGTCTTTAGTAGCACCAGACAAGTTGCTGTGTTTACAGCCATTAATTTTTTTTTTTCTTTTATTACTGGAGAATCATTAAGTACATATATACTTGGGGTAATATATAATCTTAATGGGTTGGAAAGCAACACTGAAGGGATGAAATTCTATGGCTTGTGTCACACAAGCCAGGCAAGACAATCATAAATGACCTTAAAATCTATGAATCTTTCAAGGAGCTGCCCCATTCAGTAAGCAGACTGGAACATGAATTATGACTCCCAAGAGACATCCTTTCCCTGCTCCCCTTTTGTTCCAGGGAGCAACTCTGAAATACTTTAGGAGAAGTTTATATCCCCAGTGTGCTCAAGCAGTAGGCTTGTCTTTTTCCATTCTCTTTCCACTCCTTACAGAAAGAGGGCTGGCGGAGGAGGAGGCCCTTCTATTCCCACCACAACTACACTCAAAATCTGCCAGTGCAAACAAAAGTGATGCCTCAGTGTCTCCAAGTCCCATTTGTACTGTCTAAGGCCTGTGACAAGTCCTAAAAACAGGCTGTAGTTAATCAAGAACTCAAAGGGAGCCATCTAGTCCAATGTCCCAACTTTGTCAGTGACTATAGTGGCTGCCTGTTAGAAAAAGTGTAAAAGTGCAAAAACATGACAAGCATGTAATGATACTTCTCCAAATTATTTTCCCAGACTGTAGCAATTTACTGAAGGTTCTGGTTTAGAGTTCATGCCTTTATGTTTAATGGCCCATAATGTATTGCACATACACAGAACACACATGACTTGTCTGACATGGTAGAATACTCCAACCCTACAATAGCACAGGACACACAACACAGACCATCTTCTTTAATTATCTCACAATGATACCATGCTTTTTGGTTCACTTTAAACAATGTGGTTTCTTTGTGTTTTCTAGATGACAAAAGAGCCCAGAACCTCTCTATTCTTTACCTTTTTCATTGAGGTTTTTAACAAGTTTTCCGATTTGTTCTATGAATTTCTTTTTTTCCAGAGGAAATGAAAAAGAGAATTATCTTCATGAAAAAGATAGATTGTTTGCTTATATCTCTCTGATATATTTTAAAACTTGATTTTATTCCTAATCTAGCTAGTGAAATTGTAATGGGCTACAGTTTTTAAAGTACTGCAAGTAAAAGTGCAGCTTGTGTACACCCAGTGTATAATTTCCAGAATTTTTGTCAGCATGTAAGTTTTGTAGCCCCAATTCTCTCCTATGAATGCTGGATAGATATTTTAGAAAGGATAGTTCTTGATCTTAACAGTAATAGAGATCATTTCAGTGATCACAGTGGGTTGTCGGGCTAATTATTCTATATAGGTAGGTATATATAGATTTAATAAATTGCCTAAGTAGGAGACACATGCTGAGACACATATTGTGTCGTATTATTTATTGAAGTGCCTATTTTACACATGCAAAATTGAATATTTGCAGCACAAGCTCTTGAATTTTAATTTTGCATTTGGCTGCTAACAGTGAAATATTTTATTTCAATTTCACTCAGGAAAAAGAAGATTTTCACCCCAACTTTAAAAATGCACAAGAATAGAACTAATTATCTTGTACTTTTGTTTTACACAAACACCCTGTGATACAGGCATGCAACTTGTATTTTCCTCTGCTTAAAGAATACTTACAGTTTGTCAGTCCAGTATCAGGCTTCCATTTTCTCCTGTTTTTTAAATGACTTCATATTTATGTCTTGTGGAGCTGGTTATGGAAGACAAAGGTAAGTGAGAGAGATTTGAAAAAAAATTATTGGAGCTTGGGAACTTAGTAATTCAGGTACACGCTTTGTAACACGTGAACAGGAGAACAGAAGCAGGCTGCCCAGGGAGGTGGTGGAATCACCATCCCTGGAAGTGTGTAAAAATGCGTAGATGTGGTGCTCAGGGGCATGTTTTAGTGGTAGGCTTGGCAGTCCTGGGTTAACGGTTGGACTTGATCTTAAAGGTCTTTTCCAACATAAATGATTCTATGATTCCATGTTTTTTTGAGAAGGACTTCTCAAAACAAAGGCAAGAGAGGAAGTTGTAGATTTAACTTACCTTTTTCTACATGATGTCGCATGGTACATTACGTAGTTTAGTGAAACCACTGTGAGGTTTTCTTTCTCAGGGCTACATTAGATTGCATTTGGTCTTCACCAGCACTTTGACTTCATTATCACTGACCTTGATCCTTTCTGCCACTTGTCTGCTGTGGCCCCTGGGGATTAAGTGCCCAAAGGTTATTGACTTACATACATGTATATGAGTTGTCATCTCTGGATTCTTAATAATTGATTGTCAAAGCACTTTTGTGCAATGCAGCTAGCTTTTTTTGGCAGAACAAGTGCCCTTTCTTAGCTCAGTGTTCAGCTGCTCTTCTTTGGGGTATGTGAGTGTCCACCAGCATGCTAAAGCATAAAAATACAAGCTTGTCAGTGATGACCCAGTTCATAGCACTCAGAACCCTTGGCGACAAAGTCAGAGAAAGCTTTTCCAAGTTCTTGTGCTGTTTTTTCCTGGGCCTAGTGAAAAACATAGCATGAAGCATTGTCATTAGGAGAAATTTAGATCTGACTGTGAATTTCAAAGGAAATTATCCTTTTCCAGAGCTAGAGAAGAAAAAGGTGTTCTGGTCAGTATTTTCAAAATTGCAAATTATATTAAATGAATCGTAAAACTGCTACTGACCCCAAAAATATAATTAAAAAAACCCCTATCCCTGATCTGAGATTCATGTATCCTATAAACATACATAGGGTTGTTTTTAAGCTTGTTCTTTTAAAAACTTGTTAATTTTGAAGGTTAGGAGATGTTTTTCTAGGCTGGTAGTTTTGCCAAGGACTCAGCTAAAATTATATTTGGGGTTTTTTGGTTGTTTTGTTTGTGTTTGTTTGTGTGTTTTTTTAAATTTATGAACTGCCTGGTCTTCAGTGGTTTTACTGAAAGATATTTGACTTGAGCTACTGAATTCATGTTTAGATCACTGCTGGTAAAGGCTACATTACATAGAAGAAGTGGCTTTGCATGTTGATCAAGTTTAGAATGCATGGTTAACTGAACACCATCATTTGTTAGATTTGTTGCATGCACCAGAAAGGTAACAATACGCTGCTTAAACCAGGTTTTTTCTTCAAGTGGTTTAGTCTCAGAGACATAGAGGAACATCTTTTTGTTACTAGACAATGTTATCTGGAGCTACAGTGTGCTACAGTCACCACAAGATAACTCTGTAATGTACTGGACAGAGTAAACTGTTCCTGTTGTGTAATGTTTCCTTATCCCTCTAAAGGCTTATAAAATCTTCTATCACAAGGGGAAATTTGGATCTTTTATCAACTAGTTCAACAAAGCAATCCATTTAAATAATGTGCCTGGAACTGTAGTCTATGGAGATAATCAGTACCTTATTAACCTTAATCATAACAACACATTATCACTATTTGGTTTCATGTTGACTAATTTGCAGAACAATGGGGAAGAGCACACTCAGCACATAAGACTGTTCCCAGTTCTTGGCACTGCATAAATACAGTGACCCTCACTTGAAATGTCAGAGACTTAAGAAAAAGCTGTATCATATGATGAAGGAAGAGAGTCAGGGAAAAAAAGATCATGTAATCAGAGAGTTAGTTAAAAAGTAAACACTTGTTAAACCTCTGGACAAAGTGATATCATCAAACAGATTCCTAGAGCACAGAATAAAGGTCAGTTACCTTTTATCATGTTTGTGTAGCTTCAGTTTAACAAGCAGCAGCATGTGCTTAAGGTCATAGTTAAACACTTTTGCCATGATAAATGAGCTGTGTATTCAGTGCTTCCCTTTCAAGAGCATGGCCGTATTGGAACTCTGATCTACAAGAAAAAGACAGACATCAAAAAAGGAAGCAATTTACCTGGGGGCAGAAATCAGTCATTTCAGATGGTAGAAGGAAATAATAATAAGTCAAATAATAAAATAATAGTAATGCAAAACAACTGAAATGCAGTGGATAAACAGAAATAAAACAGTCCACTTTAATTTGGGGGAGTGAAAGTGCAGTATTTTTTTCCTCCACGTTTGCCAAAATCACCAAAAATGCTTTGTCTTGAATTATTTCAACATTAAAGGTACATTTCCTCATAGCTGCACACTTCTCGTGGAAGTTCTTGATCCTGATGAACTTACTATTTCATACGAATGCCACAGATAAACCTACTGCTCAGGAAGAAATATGTCCATAAGCCTTAAAAGAGATGTAGATGGGAATGATTCAGTCCTGAAAGGAGTGAAGGTAGATGAATAAATGGCACCTTCTAAGACAATGCGCCATGCTATATAACGGTTCCATTGGATTAATTCTAAAAAGGAAATTTTAGGGAAATTAAAATTACTAATTTCTTAGATAAAGTAGGGCTATGACATTTTCATTGGGAAAAAGTGAATATTAGAAAAACTGCAGTATACATCTGATTAATATTCCAACATAAAAAATTCAAGAAGTTTTAGGTTCTGTATTATGAAAATAACTTTCCTAAAACTGTTTACAAAGTAAGACTCAAGTGACAACACCTCAAAATTTATTAGAACCAGTTCTGCTACAATAAACTGAAGAAATCTGAAATACTCAACCTTCTGCCTTTTCACTGAATTATGCTATGCCACTATATTTCTTTAAGTGTATAGTGCAGCTTAATGGTTATTGAGTCATAGGATAGCAAGAGTTTCCTTGCCTGATTTGCACTTCATAGAAAAATATGCAAACTTCAATCGGCCAGAGTGTTCACACAGAAGAAGATTCTGCTGTGAGGTAAACTTTTTAATGATGCTTGGTTGTAGCTGTTTCCATGATGGAGAGAATGGTAACAATATGTTTGTGCTTTGATAAGAGTTCAAAAACTGTTTGCTATAAGTCACACTAGAAAAGTGAATACCACTAACAGAGTGGTAGTGCTGCTGCAACCATGAGGGCTAAAAGGAAAGATTGTTAGACATTGTTTTTATTAGATCAGCTTGTAAAGCTGAGAAGAAAAACAAAAAGGAAACCTTTGGGGACCGACTCCTCTTCAGGTGTCAAGCAGAAGCAGCAAGGCACAATATACCCAAAAAA
This sequence comes from Ibycter americanus, assembly GCA_035590275.1. NCBI lineage: Eukaryota > Metazoa > Chordata > Aves > Falconiformes > Falconidae > Ibycter > Ibycter americanus. Next base: position 80,875,182 of record JAVJGI010000050.1, on the reverse strand, counting down.
TACTACAAAAAATGGAAGCAGCACTTGTTCTTCCTTCGTAACACAGGGTTTGTTCTTTTTCTTCTTTGTTCTTCTTTATATTTAACTTGAATAATGAAACATAGGTAAATTTCTTAAAATATCAGATCAGTTTGAAATGCTGCAGTCCATGTTCTGCTATTAGCAGCGTTGAGAGCATTATAGAGAGTATTCACCAAGAATTCACTTGGCACAGAGCATAATGAGTTTGCAATGGACGTTTTAAAGGAAGAGGAAGTAAAATAGAATGAGAGAGGTGAGCATACAGTAAAACTAGGAACAATAAGTGAGATTAATGAAGAAGGTCAAATCTGAGGATGCTGGGTAACTAACTGTGAAGTTAAAATGAAGCCTCAGCCAATTATTTTTTGACCAAAACCAAAACAGCAAGCTTTGGAAAGAGAGAGAATTACTTCAGTAAGACTTCATTACTTCAATGATACAGATTCACAATTCTGTAAATGAAATTATTGCCATTTTGTCTCATAAATGGTCTATAAAACAAAACTTCTCCACATCTTCCTGCTAGCATCAAAGCTCTGCCTTAGACAGTACCTGTACTTTTCCCCTGCACGTCACTGGCCTCTCAGTCCTAGACCAAAATTATGATATTGCAGTGAAGTATCTGATAAAGATCTGCAGCGATTTGAGTTCTAAATCTGCTAGGGACTAGACAGAAAAAAAAAACCCAGTAATTCACACAGGCCACAGAACAGGATTGAGACAGAAATGTCTCACATGTACTATATATGAAGAGACAATGATCCCACAGCAAATTTTAGCTTATCCCAGACAAATAATGCAGATTCAGGGCTCTGGAAGAAAATATCTGTCTGCACTTATGTATTTTTATCTTAAAAATGTTTAGTGATACTTCTTATAAACAAACACAGATTCACATTATCTAAAAATGTATCTTTTTCGTTTCACAGCAGTGATGAGATTTTATAAGGGTGTAGAATTTGAATTTTACTGAAACAAAGTGTGCTTTGAGCAGATTCCACTGTTAATATACGTATGTTCGTCTGATCTGAAATAACACAGAAAATGTATCTGATTATGCATTACTCTAGGCAAATATTGCCCATAAACTTAAGCGACTGTTTGAGACTTTATCTAAATGGCAAGTATCAAAGCAGTAAGTATAAAAACTGGAATTAGCTTTCTGGGTGTTTTTTGGTATCTAATGACAAACTATGAAAACATTTAAGTGTGAAAACAAAAGCTAATCTCATCTCTTATCCTCTTGCCTGATTCTTTGTCCTTTACCATGCATTTTGCTTATGTAGTTGAACAATATCAGTTCATGATAAAATTACAACATGTCTTCACTTAATAAAGAAATTATGTTTTTATTCAGTGTTTATGTTGATATCTTAAGTATCATGCACACTGCTATGTAGTGACAAGACCAAATGCACTTTGGCTTAGTTTCAATAGAAAAATTAGAAGGTGTTGATTTTATTACCACTCTGGCAATATATTTGAAGGCATGTTAATGAGTATTAATGTCATATGCTTAGCCAAAAGAATTCCTGAAGTCAGAATGCTATTTTATCTGCTTTAAAGCATTAGTAATATGGAGTTGAGTATGTATTTTGATCAGTATTTTATATCCTGTTAGCCAATAGTTGGATACAATTGAAAAATCTACCTACTGTACACACAGGCCTTATGATATATTTTGGTACAATAGTAAAGCTGATGACAAAAGTAATTGAATTCCAGTAGAATCTATCAAGAATATCCAGAGAAAACCTGAAGCAATTATATTGTTCAGTTGAAGAATTTTCCAGTTGTCAAGATAAACATTCTTGAGTTTTTATTTGGATTATTTTAAGAAATCCCAGCCAGTCTGAACAATTAATTATAGGGAAATCACTATGAAACTTTTTTATGTTTCCTTTAAGAGAATGTTTTACATTTTTTTCCTAACAATTTTTTCAATCCCATAAAAGACTGAATTCATCAAGGAATTGGATGAGAAAGGGAAGCTTCAGTTTCAGAAAACAGAATGGCAGCTAGACAACAGAAAACAGATGCCAATTATTTGCCAGTGTCTGCGGTAGAACAAAACATTTTATGACATTTACTTTGCCTTAACAAAGCTGCTATTGATGTCAGAGAAGTGCCGGTTAGCAGGTTCTGAAAGGAGACTCTATATGATCTAGGATTGCAAATAATTTCTTACACTTTTGTAAAGATGACAAGATGAAAAATACATAGTACTTCATATAGAGTAGCAACAGTTAGCCATATTGGCACAATGTGGAATAATAAGATGTCTTACACTATAAAACCCGAGTTGCTTAATAAATTAAGTGAAAACAGGATTTTTACTGCTTGGACTTAGCAGCCACAAAACAGGATTTCTTTTGTCACACATTGAACAGGGAAGAATTGGAGCTGTACAATGGAAAATAAAACCAATCTTTTGTCACTTCTATCTTCATTTGGCCTAAGTACATATTTGTAAGATGGGCTAGTCTTCAGCATGTACCATCCAAGGAATACAGGAGTTCGTGCCACTCTACTTACCTTCAACAGACCAACTTAACACAATATTTAATAATGGTAAATATTAAGTTAGGCCAGCAGCAAACAATTTCCTGAAGCTAAGCCAACACTCAAAGCTTTTAGTTTGATTCTGTAACATTTTTTATCTAGCAAACATTTTGAATAGATGGTTACACTGACAAAACATGGCATATTCTTTGTGATAGACCTTATTTTATCAGCATGAACCACACAGACAAAATGCTTTCTGCAGATGGAAATTGTACTGGTATTAGGAAACTATACCTGTATTGTTCTGCCAGCCAGCACTGATTAGGTCTTAGATTAAGGGCATGGAATGTCCACCCGAAGGTGTGTACCTTGAAGATCAATGCTGGCAGTGGAAAATAATGCAGTTGAATGGCTGCTTTCTGCACAGGACTATGTATACTACATACAAATGCATAAGAATTAATGAGAAAAAACAATTTGTTGTATTTTTTTACAACCAGTTTTAAAAAGAATAACAGATCATACTATTGTAATTTCATACAGGGAACATCTGCTACCTGTGGAAAAACTGTAATATCTCATGTGTTCTCTTAAACGAAGAGCTCATAACGGTGCAATTAGTGAAGGTTCAGGCATTGCTTAATAATGGGCGAGCAGCTACGTGTGACCTACCAAACACTCTACTTCACATCAATCCTCCTAGGCCTGACACATAAACAAGATGTCTGTAAAGGCCTTTCTAACCACATTGTCTGTGTCTTCAGTTCAACTTGTAATTTTGGAGTCTAGTTACAGTGGGCCTATCACCTCTCTGTCAGTGACGACCGCTTACATGTGTGAAGCTTCAGTCCTTTTTCTTCTTTCCACTCTTCCCTCCAAAATACTAATGACCTCTAAGTATTATGACATCTCGAGTATACCTTACCTCAGCTACCTCTCTAACAGAGTACCTGATGATAAGAATAAATGACCAAGTCTCATTCAAAAAACTATTAGCACAAAAGTCTGATGCTCATAATAACAGTTACTGTTTTGATGGCTGTGTTTCAGAGATGTCAAGTGGAGATGACTGCCTGTGAGATTTTAGTACGGCTTTCTCAAGGCCAGTATGCGTTATGAAATGAGAGGCGACAGAGAACAAACTAGCAGTGACCAAAGCAACTCCAGGATGACATCATCGCAGCACAGTGCCCAAACTCTGTTATTCGCTGTTTCACAGGGTCACATTTTTCTGCATGAATGCAAATTCATGATTTAAATTTTTTTTTTTTACACGGTGACTGAAATCTGCAAAATATACTTTCTGGAGTTTTTTTTCCTTTCTGAACTTACTTGCTTTCCCATGAAATTAATAATATTCACAGACATTTTCATTAATATTTTCTGGAAAGAGAAGTTATTAACTCAATAATATTGACAGTTTTTGCAAAAAAACGATTCACCTAAGCAGGTTAAGCATGTTGAGCTATGACTTTACTAAGAACAGAACTTTTTGTGAAAAAAGAAACAAACCACCAGCTTGCTTTTCTACTAGTCAAGAATTCAGATTATAAAGAATCACTCTTTGATTAGTATGTTTCTTGCAGACTAAGCAAGGGCTAAACAAGACTGAACTCATCCTCTCTGCACGATGATAAACCAGCATGTTGAGGAAGAGGAGCTGAGTGGTGGATGAAGACTTAATGATGTCACAGGGAATGTATTATCCTTCTATGGCCCAATAGTGCATCTTTAGCTCCTGTGAATAGGTCCACTGATTTCAGGTGAACAGTCCTGCAGGATTAAGCCACTGATGATTAATAAATGTTTGAAAACAAGGCCAAAGACCCAGTCTCATTTTAAGTCTCAGAGACAGGTTACTTTCTATCTAACCTAATAGATCAGAACCTTGACTTGCTCATTAGCTGAAAACCTCTGCCCTCCTTATTAGGCCCAATTCCTTCAGATGAACTGTCAGATGGAAACTGCTGGAATTGTACACAGGACAAATTCCATGTCATTAATGGAACAGGTGTTTAATGATTTTAGATGCACCAAGTTTACCCAGCTTCTTAAAAGGTCTCTTCTCATACATAATAGCGTCTGTGACACCAAGGAACATTTGCAGAAAAGGTTGGCACTTCCCAGTCCGTCAAGCCACCAGCTTTATGTGCGCACATGGTGAATTTATTCAGGGAGTTTGTACTGGTTTCTTAAAACAGTGTTTAGGATTGCTATTAATAATACTGATGAGCCAGTAATTCAGCCTCCACTGAGATCAGTAGGAGCTTTAAGTAAGGCCCACAAAGAATTTAGGATTCAGATCATTAACTATAATATGTGACTTTCACACAAGAAAGGTTACATTTACTTTAGAAGTTTTATTTCAAGTAAATGTTGATAAGCCAAGAATACTTTAAATCATGGATATATACAAGTAATGTTTTTTCTCTATAAGAATATGAAGAGATGCAAAATCAAGCTTTATCATGGTGAAAACCCTGTATTTGACTGAAGTCACATAAGCTGTATTTGACTCTGGACTTTAGCAGGTTTTATTACCTGATTTTATCCCAGCTGCCTTATGTTCTATAGTGGAATAAGAGCCAAAGAGCCTGGCAGAATGAAGCCGGTTGAGATACGTGGCATCCTCCCATAAAGTAAAGGGAAAAGATTGCAGTACTGGGATGAGAGTGACTTATTTTGAAAAACTTTTGCATGAAAACATAGATAAAAAGAATAAGAGATTTCCGAAGCAAAATTAGGCCAACTGTATTTTCAACCCTAAACCTCGCTCAAAGAAGAATGAAGAGTTCTCATGTTTCTGTTACAGTTACTAATCTTGGATGTCACTCAAGCTTTTGTGTTAGCCTGAAGAATCTTTGCTGTCAATAGGGAGTGCAGCCATATTAAGAAGCCCAGCAAATTTAGCCCAAAAGAACAAGTTTCCCTCTCTAATGGACACTTTTTGTTCTCTATCATTTTGTCATGTTCAAATTACAGTTTGTTCAGGATAACGTTAAATAGGTGCTCTCCATGCAAGGAAAATTGTGCTATGAAATGAAGAAATGATCCTCTTTTTAACAGGATGCCATGCAGGTACAGATAGAAGTTTTGAAGGTAGCTACTTGAGGTTGCATACCAGTGAAGTGCAATGCATACCCATCTCTCAGCTGCTTCTTGCAAAGCCTTGTTGCTTAAGTCAAGCTGCTAACGATATTTTAGTCAAGCCACTTTGGTCTTGGGTGAATGAGGTGTCCCAGCTATCTTCTGATATACCAGACTGGCCATGGGGGCAGCCAGAGATGGCAAGTATTTCGGCCACCACAGCCAGAGTCATCTATATTCATGGACCAGCAACTCACCCGTTGGTCCAAAAGAGAACCTTAATGAAATTCTAGTAGACAAGACTCCACAGAGGCAAAGTGAGATTTTAAACAGTCTAAGAGTTTGGATACTTCCCCACAATAACGGCAGATGCCACACAAGATCTAACAAGAAAGAGCTAAAATGGCCACATAAACCTACGTTTAAGTATCTTAAATCTGTATCCCTGCACCAGGGCAGGTGACAGAGTTGGTGGGAATCTTGTGTGCTTGGTGGGAGACATATTCTCATGCATCAAGTTATATCAATGACATCTTTCCCCAGATCTCACAGTGAAATAATTTTGGTACTAGGCCAGCCATCATTTTTGCTGGTAATGTATCTGTTGGTTTAATGAACTTAGCATCAGTATGTTGCCCCACCATGTAGGACTGAGCAGTCTGCTTTCTGAGAAACATCAATAGAAAAATATTTTGTTCCTTTTCTCCTTTCAAAAATGTTTGGTCTGGATATTTGACTTCTGTCTTTGATTTGCTAGTGGCGTGTCTGTATAAAGAACTCTTCCAAACAGCTGGAGTTTGTAGGTGAAATAGTTGATGCTGGATCCACATCCTTTTACTTTGAGCTTCCCAATATTGCCAATGGTGAAGGAATTGAGAATATCTAAGTAAACTCATTAGCAGTCAGTATTATGAAGTGGTTTAAGACCCTCTGGTACGCACAGGCAGTCTTCCCATAGCTGTCAGCTCATTGCAACAGCAGCTCATCAGGAGCAGGGATCCCTCCTACCAAAAGAAACGCATCTGCAAGAGGCAGCTACACTATATGGATTCTTGACCTTAGTGGAAGTGAGAAGGTCATGATCAATGCCCTTCACAGTTAAAAGATCCTGTAAAGTAATAGCAACTACACTCCACATACCAGCTCCTCTGACATCCTAATTTAATAGAAACTATGAGACCATATATCTAAATTTTCAATATGGTGAAATCTTGCCCTTGGTTGACCCAGCCTGAGTGTGGCAAGGTCTGAGTACACCAAGACACCTCTGTGGGAGGCAGTACCTCAGCTGAGCTGACAGCGAAGCAAGAGCTGGCAGTTCCCATCTGGGTTTTGGGTGATACTTGTCTCCTCAGAGGTAACCCACTGCCTCAGAGAAACTCCCACCAAGTTCTGAATGCAGATACTTGTCTTTCTGCCTAGACCCTTGTTACCCTGGTATTTTGTATTCACCAGTAGCAGGAGTTGCTTCTTCCTTGTAAATCAGTAACTTGCCTCTGTGAAAGGCAGCAGTTTTCAGCCTTCCTCAGTCTACCCTGAAGTCAGCACTGAAGTCACAGGGCACCCTGTAGCAGGCAGATGATCACCTTCTGCATGAACTCAGTGGAAGCAGAGATCTTTCCTGTTTTAAAACCATATTCTGCTGATCGACAGCAACTTGCCTTCTCATAGAGCAAAAGGCTGTTTTGAAACCTTGCTCTAACTTTATCATTACTGTTGGTTTTTTTCCTTGCTTATAAACAAACAGGAGACAGGTTTCCTGTACTGATACTAATTATGTTAGTGTGGAAAAGATTCCTACTCACAGCAGTGTACTTTTGAATATGAAAAAAATACCTTTTTGTTGAATACAGATGGTCAGCTCCTGTTGTCCCTTTTTACCCCGATCATTACCATCCTACATCCAAAGAATATTCTTAGCCTATTTTTCATAGCAATTATCTCCATCCTCACTGAAACTTGCCTTTAGAGAATCTAGGATTCTCTTTTTTCCTTCCTTCTTTTCCCAGATCTTTAAAATAAATCTTGTTTCACCAAGTTTCTTGAGCTAGGTTTGGCAGCTGCAGTATTTTTTATTTCAAGACTCTCATTAAATTAGAGAAAGCAAAAAAAATTATACTTCATATTTACCTTCCTAAATCAAATTTTCTCCTTCCTTTTTTAAACATGAAAAGACATTATTTCCAGGATGCATTTGCCCTGAAGTGTACTTCGCCAGATCAAATATAAGTGATTATAATCATAGGCCAAACACAAGTCTTCACTCACAATCTTAAATTAGGATAAAAGAACAATACCTCATACTTTGTTCATGGTGCTTGATCTCTGGTTGAAATACACAACTTTTTCCAAAATGTCTCTTAATAAGAGGTCAGCATCATCACTCTGGCATCTTTCATAAGCAACAAGTTCCATGTGAAGGAGAAAATGAAGCCTCAGTTGATAGGGATCACTAAGAGCAATCCCATTGTAACTTTCCCAGTGTGACTATTTGTGTTTGCCAGTCTGGGGAGGTATGCAACAGTTGCTCCCTCATGCCTTCCAGTATGGCACTGAATAGAGTTTTCTTTTAACTATGGCACCGATATAAAGAAACAGGTTGAGAGATCACTTTTGGCATATCTCCTCTATGCCAGTGTTTTATTTATAGTGCTCTTCTATGCCACTATTTTATTGATGTTATTAAATATATAAAGAGCTTATAATGCAGCAAAAAAGGCTATTATGGAAAAACAGAAGCTTTGTTCAAGAGCTATGCTTATGAACCAGGCCACCTGGCTTAACACACACTGATATTCAACAACATACAGAACTGAGACAATTTCTTTTATTCAATCAGATATTTTATGTGTCCCACATAGTGCATAACATTTCTTTCTAAGCAACCGATGTGAATCAGATCTTATCTTTTATGAAAGAACGGTGTTCTGAGTTTTGTTTTGAAATCAGGCTCTTTACTATCTTTGCTGCCTGGAAGTACATTAGTATTAAACAGGGCGTTTATCCCATAAGTTATTATGTAACCATTGTAAATAATATATACATACTTCAACTTTATCTTAGCTTAGCACTACTTTTAGTACCGAACTCATTTTATTAACGCTTTTTATTGGAATTGTTAGTAAATCGAAGCCCTACCTTCTCTTTAAGGCAGTCAGCTCCTCCTAGTGGCGGCTCCCAACCTTCAGCAAAACGGTCTCCAGGATTTTCTGCGCTTGCCCTTGGTCTTTGCTCAGCAGAGCAGTGAAGGTGCAACTGTAAATTACTTTTCCTCTTTAAAATATAGAAAAGAATGGGGAAATCTTTTGTCAAAGTTATTGATGGGAAAAATAAACGGAAACAAATGTTCTTATTATTCCTTGCATTAAAGCTTCTCCTACTTTTCATAGCCTGAATCTTATGAGTCAAACAAATACGAGCTGTAAGAGTCTATATTGCTCAATTACTCATATGCCTGCCTCTGCTACATCAATACTTTTTGAAGTGTTTTGTAAAGCTGAGCAGTAAAAGCCAAACTATTCTATAGATTGAAGGCTGAAAGGTTGAAAAAAAATAATTCTAGTACTATCTTTCCTTCTTAGATCTTTCCGTCCCTTAATTTCAGCAACACTGCTTACATAAGTAGTTACGCACATGTTTGCATGCTTGTCGGAGTGGGTCTCTGTCACTCAGCCAGGAACACATTTCTGACAATCTGCCTAGTTTTCCTTCCTCAATTTTACCGCCTAACTGGCTATTTCTGCCATGACGTTTCACCTGTTGAAACTGCCCAGTGAAACTTTTAAACAGCACCCAACATTGTCACTACAGTTGTCACTTCCCCTTTCTTACATCTGAACACTATCAAAAAACACAGAAAAAAAGTGCAGGCTCTCTCTCTTCCCTTGTATCTTCATAGCAGACTTAATAAATGTCCAAATAAAAATACAGCTGCTGAACTGCAAATTATCAGTGCAATAGAAGAACACCTCGCACAGAGATACCTATATATTGAATTTATTATGGAAGACCATGTGCAAAACTTACTTATCTCTTGATACGTAAATCTTATTTCAGAAAAAAATTAAAAGCCATTTGAAGGAAAGAAGTTTCAATAAAATCCACTGGCAAAAACCTATCAACTGCATGGCAGGATGCTATCCACTCAATTTTCAGCACAGGGCAGAACATCTGCTGCTATTGCTCAAGTTACTGCATGCCACCAGCAGTTTCCAGATTTTAGGTCCTATATTAAGGCAGTACTCTCAGTTAACCAGTAAAGATGTGCTTTTGGTGGCCATCTTTACCAGCAAAAAAGTACCAAAAGTACCAGCTGTACCAGCAAAAGTCCCAATATTCAGAAGCAGGTATTTAATGTTTTGTGAGAAATAAGGCATCATGCATCATGCCAGACACCTACAGAGAGAGCCAACCCAAATCAATAGCTAGGATCTTAGCAGGAGGTTAAGAACCCATGCACAGCACAGCAAGCAGACAAGACAAGCTTCATTTCTGATATAAATACACAATGCACCAAAGAAAGCCTACAGGCATTGAATCTTTTAGGATCAGTGTAATTAGCTTACTCAACTACTTTGATATTGAAAGATACAGCCTTGTGTGCCAAAGCACATAGGCAACAATTAGCAAATCAATTCCTGTCTCTAGTCACTGGGAAGGAGAAAATTGTAGGTACTATCTTTAACAGCAATAAAAGAACACAGTAAAGGCTTTTTGAACCCCTTATTTACGGTTTTGGGGAAAAAATGGAGGGCTACGTTGTGGCCTGAGACAGGTTGCTAAAGTTCTTGAAGTCACATGGATTCATGCTCTCTTCTACAACAATCTAGATGTAGACATGGTCCGGGGTTTTATTGTTACACAAATTTCCAAGATTGGGGTTTTAATTTGTGCTGTACATATGAAAGTCATCTGACCAATAAATCTTTCTGTAGTTGACTGTTTAAGATGGCTTCAAGCCAATGTTGAAGTATGTTCACCTTAAAGTAACCCCTTTTTATTTCTGTAACATCTTATTTTCGATTGAAAAATTATTATTACTTATTATACCGGTGTCTTAATCTAAACTGAGATCAGGGACTTACTACATTAGATGCTACCCATAAAAACACTAAGGAACAGTCATTGAAAAAGTTAGTTTGTAACTCATACAGGCAAGACAAATTCAAACGAAATGCATTCCACTTCCTATTGGAAACTGAAGTTCAGGAAAGCTGAGTTGAATGAAAATTTTTATTCTTTCCTTTATCAGAAGAATTTCCATGTATTAAGGATTATTAATCATATTCCTAGAGTTACTTGAAACAAGGACAACTTGCATTTCTCAGTATTTTAAGATTATAAAACATGTAATAAGATCATTCAGTGTTTTAAAAAATACATCCCACATTTGAATGAAAATCTGAAATTTTGTAGTTTTCCACAAAATTCACAACCTGCATGAATTTTGACTCAAGATTTTCAAATCAAGCCTTTCACTAGTGTCATTAAAGAAAAATAATTGAACAAACAGATTTACTCTTTAAGAAATAACAGAACATATTAAGACCATGCATACAGATACTCCCAGAAACTGGATGCACAGACTATTAACTTGTTAAACTACAGAAAATGATTTTTAATTTCAGTGTGAGCTCTGACGCCAGCTTTTGACCCCAAACTGCCTGGATAGTTCAGCTGTTCTTTGCTGGGGTCAGGGGGAGTGAGGGTAGTGGTGGGGGCTGGGGGGGAGTAGACCAAACCAAGCAAAATTAATTCTGTAGCTGTCAGGAAAGCCTATAATGTATTCTGCTCAGTCCTGGAGTCAGGAAAACTTCTAAAATAGCAGAACTGCAACTGACTCAGAACCCCATCTAAAGCTCCCCAAATTCAATAGAAATTCTTTCAGTGAGTCTAATGGACTTTGGGGCATGGCCTCATGCATTAAACTAATTTATCTAGCAAAAAATCTATTTCCTTTTACTTTCAATTAATCAGAGGACTGGGTGTGACTTATTGGTGGAATGGTAAATAATAGAGTGAACAGGTCAGCTGTACAGAGTGACTTGTATCACTTGGAGAGGTCAGTTCAGATCCAAACATAGGTTTTAATGCAACCAAGTGCAAGGTCTTCTACCTAGAAACAGGGAGTATTTGTAAGATGAGAAAATCTATTGTTGAGGGCAATGATTCTGTTGATAACAAATGACTGTAATGGTGGATGACCAGCTGAACCTGATTTCCTTCAGTGAGCTAACATGATCCTTAATCGATTTGCAAGCAAAGGAACTGATAAAAGTGGTAAGGCAGCATTAATGACACCATTACTGGAATTCGGTGTCCAGAATTAACATCTATAATTCTAAAAGGATATCAAGGAACTGGAAGCAATTCTGGAAACATGCAATGATGTAGCCTTCAAAATATGTCTCGCTGTGAAAGATGGAAAAAGCACAGCCTATTTGGTTGATCTGTCAAATGACCTGGAGATAACTTGCACGTTGGTTACGTGGGACAAAATACTTCTGCTAGTAAGCAGGAGTTTAATCTGGCAGGAAAAGGTATAACAAGATCCAAAGTGAATCTAAACAAAACTTGACTAAAAGCAAAGGGAGGATCTGAAACAGTGAGGAGAACTAACTTTTGGAACAAAGGAGATATTACAGTTACCCAGCATTGTACGATTTATGCAAGACTTTTTTTGTCATCATCTTTCACCCCAAAAGAATTGTGGTTTGGTAAAGAAATTAATGGATGACATTCTTTGACTCGCTGGCCCTGACATAGGAACCAGAGATACAAAAGAGCAAGTTGCACAAGGAGTTTAGAGGGATTTAATGTCTTGAAGTTAGCTCATACAGGGTCTTATAAGTGGTGGGTTGCTGATTTAACCTGAGAAGTGCAATTGATAGATAAACTGGTACGTTGCCTGTAGGTACATCTAGAAATGAGGAGCTGATTTGACCTGAATCCATTCAGGGTATGTGTTTGAGGGCTGCCATGTTTAGCAGGGATTGTTATGTACAGTAGGTATATCAATGGAATAATTGTAGTACAGGTTTTGTGGTTATTCTGTTGGTCATTAAACTATTAATCCTCTGAAAGTAGAGTATGATTGAGGGGTATGCCCACCTACATGTTAATGGGTATAGTACATGTACTGAATGTATTACCTGAGTTAATGTAATGTAATGGGGTAGACAGGTTGATGTTGAAGGTGATTATAGGTGGCTGTAACGTCTTTTCACTTAAAAATCTATGACTTTGCAACATAAGAAAGATGAATACATGATAGTCATTTGCTGAGCCACGTGTGGCATCCTTTCCAGGTTGAGTTTGGTACCTGGCCCATCTGCCTGAGACTCTATAGATGATGATGTCATTAGGTTTGGAATCCACCATGGATGTTAGAATCCCTTATGCAATCCCTTTATATATCCAATGTCACTAATGAATGCCAGATCTTATCCTCCAGTTGCAGATGCATCCCACCACCCTGAGTCCCTCCAGCCTGAGCACCCAGGTAGTAAGACACAGACAGAGATACAGCAGATACAGAGTACTGAACAAGCTCAAGTATCTGTGTGAAGGAGTTTGTTCTGCTTTAGTCAGAGGCTAAAAGTTTATATGGTGTGGAACGGAACTAAAGAATTAGCAGTCCATTTGGACACCGAATGGATTAGGATCCCAGCAGGAGTTTATGCTTGGGGGACCTCACAGGGTCTGTGCCCTGGGACAGCAACCTACACAGTACAGAAGCAGGCACACCCAAATGGACCACTGGGTAGGTCTCTACCAGGTCCTATCAACTGTGAACCAAAAAATCCCAGTAAATCTTGCCCCAACCACTCAGTGCAGTGGGCATGCCATGTCATGTTTGGCAGGTAGTGTGGGATTTCATTTCCCACTACAAGACTCATCACAGTGCAGTGACAATTGTCAGGATGTGCTACTAACACCCTGAAATTTTTGCCATTGGGATGATGGAGAAGGACCAGCAGCATTTGGTATGCCTGATGCACAGCCACTGCTTTTCTGCCAAGGTGCACAGGCCAAACACCTCAACAGGAGAAGGACAACTATAAGTACAATTTGCCACCACCACTGCTACAACAGTTGTGCATTTATTTCACTGGTAGTGATATCAATCCCAGGTAGGAACTGAGAGAGTCGTAGTTATTCCCACCACAGTCAGACATTTCTGTTCTACTTTACCAATCCATCTCATAGTAATCATGATGAATCAGACAGTGATGAGCAAATAAAAAGCTAAAACCACTAAACACATAAGAAAATCTAAAGGGCACTTAATAAAACTCTTTGATTTGCTATTTCAACTTTTAATACACTCTATCATAATTAATTTTGATGATCTTAAGCTAAATTAAAAGCAACGGGTAGCACTGCATGGAAGGAAAAGTATAAGGGCACCTTAATGGAGCCACCCAACATAGTGCCCTGTAGGCAACCATAACTTAATTTAAAAGCACACTTGACATGCAGCAATACACCCAAGTAAAATGGCAGGTGATCCTCAAAACAGAATAAGAAGTAGTTGTTGTATCCATTCTCAGCCACAGTAAATCTGTATGAACATGGTGCTTCTCATTAAGCAATCAATAATATATTTTATTAGTTCCAGAACACTGCATACAACCCACTAGAAGCAATCTCTCTCCACAGTTTTGAGTGCGAATACCACAATTAAACCAAGAAAAAATAAATTAGTTTTTCTGAAATCTGGAGGTTTTTGAGTTGTAAAAGTCCAATTACAAATTAGCAAGGTGTGAATAATCAGATTTTTTAAAAAAACACAGTTTCAAAGCTGCATGAGCTTTACTCATAAAATCCCTAAAGATTTATGAAGTTAAATAGTAATTGGTGGCAAATGAGACCACCGGTGACAGCTAACAAAATCACTGTTTTTCACCTCTAGTTTTGGAAGTAATACCTGGCCTTCTGGGAGCATGACAATCCTTCTGCAACACAGATGTTTAAAATACATATAAATAATGAGACAGCTTTGTGCAATTCTAGGGTACTAATAAAAATATCTGTGTTTGAAAACATCTGATCTTCCATTCTTCTTCCAGTACAGCAGTGGACTAGATTTCCAAATGTGTTCATCCACCTGCGTCCATTAAGGAGGGGAGATATCAACTCTTACAAATGTTTGGAAATCTGTTTTACTTCATTGCAGCACTAGACTGGAGATAACCATGTCTTGAAACTCATCCAGATCTAGATGCTGAGGACTTCTGAAAATCTTCCTGGCTTCATATCAGCATACTAATATCAACTAGCATGTATATGTTTCATATGGATAAGATGCATCTCTTCATCATGTCTGTAATTCAAACTTGGTACAGTAATTTGTAAGTTCTAAGAAGGAGATAATTTTGTATATCACTTTCCTTTTAGCATCTGAGAATGTAAAAATGAAACGTAGTGAATTTTCCATTCAGTTGCAAACTCTCACTGAAGTGAATGACCCTTTAAAAATGTTAGGAAGCCGGGCCACTCAGAACACGAGAGGCACATTTCAATCTGGTTGCATCGGAAATACTCAAGAGTAAGAGTGAATAGTGAGGAATGCATTTTCAGGCTTATGGAGCACCTGTATTCTCGGGGACTAGCTGAAATTGTGAGAAAATCAACCCAATAAAGTGAAAGCATAGAAATAATTTTAAAAAACCCAAACTGTGTCCCAAGGACTTTGCAATCTATTCACTGAATCCTGTAAGAGCTGTTCAGGCAGAACCTTACATACACATTGGCTAAGAGACGATTATTCAGAGACTTAATGACTAATTTCAGGAGTAAATTACTGTAGATTTAGGTCTGTAAAAACAGATGTTTGGAGCCACCACAAGCAAAAGAAAGGATGGCCCAAGAGCTAGGACATTTGCCAAAGACTTAGAAGGCTTGGGTTTATATTTTTTTCATCCATAAATTTTCAGCAAATGACTTAAGGCACAGAACCTACTGGTTAATAATATAATACAGCTAAAGTTTTTTCTCTCCCACAGTTATTGTCCAAACTATTTACTGGGAACAGTCCTTGGTTCAAACTATCTTCCAGACTATGCTTAACAATTGTCTGGGAAACTATTAGATGATTCAGTTGAAAACTGTGCCAAGGAGCATGCTAATAATAGTTAACCTTCTGGGCAATTGGATGCCATTGCCTAAGCCAGTATCCCATCTCTATTTAATATACTACTGTGGTTATATCTGTTGTGAATGTCTGAAAAATGCAAGCAAGAGCACTCTCTATTGTGCAATACTCTAGCACTACAGGCAAGAAAGCTCTGTGAAAATAAAAAATCCTTGCTATCAAATAATGAAAATAATCAGTGATGTAGTCATGCACCCATGAACTACAAGAACTCTCCAATTCTACTTTTCCAGTCACAAACTCTGTCTTTAAGGTATGGGGCAAAGTTATATGGCATTGTCAATATAGATTAGCAGTTGTGAACCTGATATTGATACACATACACTGTATTCCCAAGCAGAAAAGCGCAGAATTATGTATCACATATCCATTCCTAGGTTGGTAGGTTTTGTGTTCCTTGAGAAAAGTGAAGTATCATTCAAACACACACAATTTCACACTGGATCAGTTAATGCCTTCATAACCTTGTCTTCAAAATATGGTCTGTCTCAAGAATCACAGAGCAAATCCCATTTGCTAGGACTGGGAGGAACTCGGTCTGTCTGGAACTGGCCCACAGAAAGATATTTTTTTAATAGAATTTTAGGACCAACTTCTCGAATGTGATGTGTGTGCCCTAATTTTTAACAAAGATGGAAAGGCAGCAAGCAGTCTCCAATGACATAAGTAATATTTAGCATTTCTGGGAAGAAAAAAAAAAGTCACTTTATTTAGAGACTTAGTAGATATAATTCCGCTAAGAGTTATTAAAAGTTACACTGGTATAAAGTTTAGGTAAATTGTCACACCTTTAATCCACAGAGTTATATCAGTATAGAATAGAGATATGGCTGTTTGAACATTACTGGTTTTATCACTAGTTTTCTTTGCAAACTTAGCTGATATTGCAGACAGAATCCATGCAGTGCAAATTATCCTCTATTTCAAAGATACCAGCTTTAAAATGAAGTTCATTTTCTTGCATAAATAGGATACAATATAAACAAAGGTTCTTAGACAACTCAACATAGAGACTGAAAAATACTTTCAATCTGTGCTAGTTAGCATAAAACAACATTATGTTTCCCTGAATGGCTATATTAAACATTTAACAAAAAAAGTCTACATTTAGAAGCCATAATTTGACTGGTTTCAGTTGCAAAGCCTTCTGATTACTACTATTAAAAAACTTACCATGATTCATGCCCATTTCTGAAGAAAAAAGTTGGCTGGGAACAAAAAAACACAACAATAACTTACAGTTGTCATTAAATTATGTTTTTCCTACGAATTTGGAGAATTTTAAAAGCTTTTTAAATAGAAATTATTTTTAATTTCGATTTTATTCCCACTGTGTAGGCTATTGTTTTTATTTAACCAGCAAAACAGAGAGAAAGAGAAGAAAAATAAAATCAAGGTTAAAAAATGAAGAAAAAAAGGCGGGACATTAATGGATCTTTATTAAATAAATATTTTTAGGGTTTTTTTCCTTACTTTTCAATATGAGAATTTTAAATGAATGATTTTGCAATTGTAATGAAAAGTCAGACGAAACAAAGAGTTATCATGTAAAATTTCTGTAGAAATCTACTTTCTTACTAGTTTGGGGGGGGGGATAAAAATTTAAACAAACAAACAAGTAACTCCCCCCACCCCCCACCCCAACAAAACAAAAAGGCAATACTATAAATGTACAAATACATTCTCCAGTACAGTACGGTAATTTCTAGTGATGCTCTGTAGGTATCCAGCTATAGCTTTACGATCACAGAACTGGGGTTGTTGGAAGCGGGAGATCTCAGGAGGCCTCTTATCCAACCTCCTGCTCAAACCAGGCTCAGCTATGAGTTCAGACAAGGTTGCTTGAGGTTTTTATCCAGGTAGGTCTTGAAAACCTCTAAGGATGGAGGCTATCGCTGACACTGCAAGAAAGATCTTTCTAAGGCAGAGAGGATACTCTAGTGTGACAAATAGGTTTCTTTTTTCCAGTCATGACATGCAAATACATAGCTACACACAGAGACAGGTTTTCATAGTGGGCCAGTTGTTCCTCTTTTCATATCAGAGACAGATTAAGCATAGCTGAAAGTTTAGTCTTTCCAATGATTCTTTTATCAGACTTAGTCAAACGCTACATATCAACACCCACAAGTTACTTGCAGGCTCCTCTTTCTAAAGGCTTAGCATGTAGTATTGATTGGGATATGATAGGCTGGAGGGAGAGGAAAGGTAACCCTGGCTATAGTGTGATTGCATAGAGGGACGTTAGTTAACCTGTTCTTGTGTTTAAATAATGTAGCTATTGCTTATGTAAGCATCATGCCTTGTGTTGGTCCATCATGGACACTTTCAGCTGTTGTACGTTGGAACTTTTTTGGGTGCATTTCATCTAGACTGTGGGACCACGAGCAAGTTTCTGCCAAAGGTGAGAACATAGCATCTCCAGACATCAAGAGTTACGACCTCAGTATTCAAGGACAGTCTCTTTTTCTTGCATGCAAGAGGAAAAAGTAATCATATCTGGAACGTATCTGGCTTTGGGCTGGGGGAGTATCAAGTCTAATACTTGAGGCACAACAAATCCTAGACAACAGCTTGGAAAAGAACCATCTCAATCTCTGTTTACACAGTATAACTACCTGTCTGAAGCTCATAAATGATATGATCTCCAATTGACATTTTCAAATTAGTCTTACTATGTATAATAGTCTATTTTAAAATATGTTATTTAAGAGGTGGTTTGTTCCCTGTGGAACTTTCAGCTGGACAATGTAATTTTCAAGTTTTGGCTAGTCCATTTTATGTCCATAAATGGACATATGGAGAAATGTAATGAATCATATGCAGTAGTTTTATGCCAGAATCACACTTAATCAGTCTTCTCATACTCTTATATTTCTTGGGATTATGTGTATATATGTGTGCACATAGGTGTGTGTATATATATATATACATAATGTTCACCCCCGTTCATCATCTCCTTAAGAAAGGATTAATGATGAGAAGTATTGTAGGTGTCATTTCTCAGGTAGTTAACATGGGTATTAATATTAAATTTAATTTACTTATTGCCAAATCAGCAGCCTTTATTAAAACAGCAAAGTTATGTTAAGAGAACAAAGTATGGATTGTATTCCCTGGCAATATGTAGAGTTCAGGAAATGAAAAGTGCTGCAATCATATATAACATATGGAGTATTGTTAGTGCAGAAGCCTTGCATCAACTTCAGTGACCCATTAACTGGTTATTCTTTCATTGTTCTAAAGGCATTATGAATTAGACCTTTGCAGTTTAAATAGCATCAAATACGTGAAATAGAACCCCTGTGCCTCAGTTAAACTTAAACAAGGTTCTGAAAGCAAGAAAGACAGATTTAATGGATGTGATGTCATTACACTATATCATACATGCCAGAAAGAAATAACAGAATATAATAGAATATCAGGGCAACATAGGAAAGCCATTTTTTAGCTATTTAAAGCTTCAGAAAAATGAGCCAAACCTGTGAGGAAGAGGCTGAAGTGCATGTGGTAATGCATCCTAAAGCATCAAGATGCTGAAGTTTTTCCATCCTCTTCAGCACTCTGTATCAAAAATCTCATGTTGTTCCAACAATACCCGGAAAAAGTACTTTAAGTGCTTCTGCAGCCTGATACTGTATCCACTGAAGTTCACAATGACATCTTCATTTACTTCATTACATTGTTCTGCTCCCCTTTCCAACCAGCTTCAATGAAAACAGGCCTTCAGTTGCAACAAATATTTGCACTCTTGTTCGCAGTATCAACAGTCTCTTCCTGCCCTTTGGGAAATTACTATGTCCCAAGCTTTAAATCAAACTGTAAATACAGGAATGACTATGTGATCCATATGGACTCTGTACAAGTTCCATGAAGCCAGAGGGAGACTTTCACTGATTTTAGTGCGAGCTTACTAGATGCTGCTGCGGGTACATGATCTTTTGACTGGACTTCTTTTAATCCAGCATTTAGTTTTTCCTATTTTCCCTTTCATTCTAAAGCAAACAGATTTGAAATTGTTAGGTGTTGGAGTCCAGTATATGGCATCAGGGACATGCTTTTTGCTAGAGAAGTCTAAACACTCTGAGGTTTTAGTTTATTTACCTTCTTCATGCAAATCAGAAGATTGATAAGGTGCTCTGAACAGATAAGATAAGCCTGACAGCTAAAAAGTCCTGTTAGCATTTAAGCAGAGGACCCAGGAAAAGGCTAGCTGCCTTTTGAGAACAGGAGCAGAGACTCTGAAGACTGAGGAAAGAGTTCTGAAATCTCTGCTAGTGTCACAGACAAGAATGCTTTCATTTTGCCAGATGAGTCCACCTTGGCTTTCATTGTCATTTCCATTATCGAATGATCTCCATTCTGAAAAGGGATAACTAGTTATTGATTCTAATGTCAGCAGCTTAAATGCTATTATCCAGGAGCAGCATCAAAAAGGAAGGCCACTGCATCAACAATATTGTACACTCCCGCTCTGCAGGACTGCACCTCCTTCTGTTCTGTCTAGGCAGGCTTATGGCTCAGCATAACCATGGATCTCACAATCATTCATATATTTATGCTCACAAAACCTCTGCTGTTCTTACCCTTATTTTAGAAGCAGGCAATACATGTCTAGGATGCAGCCTGCAGTGGAGCATAGGATTGCCTGAGCTAGCTTTTTCTATCACATTGGTACCATGAGCATCAGCATAGCTGCAGCAGTATGGAATGCCCTTAGGAGAAGGAAGGACACAAGATGCTTTAAGTGCTTGCATTAACTCTTGTAAAGCTAATTCAAGTGTAGCCTAGGCTGACTGGCAAAATCACAGTGGAGCTAGAACTGAACTGAAGCCTCCAAGTCAAATGATCGGTCAGTTCTTTCATGCTGTGATTAGCTTGAGGTGTCCACACAGAGTTTGTTATGGATTATTTCTTTCTGTCCCAGGACTAGCTAATAGCACACAGCCTGGGCACAAAAGTAGGCACTGAGGAAGCAGTGGGAACATACGCAGGCTCCTGCCTAAACAGCTAACAGTGTAGTATTACAAAGCAACATACGCATCTAATAAATGAGAAGGTGGGCTAGGGCAAAGCATAGTAATAAATATCTTTATGCACATGGTTCTGAAGACTCCTAAGAACTAGTCCCCGTTTTTTGGCCTTCAGGAGGTTACTAAACCTCTAAATATCAATCTGAATTCCTTAGACATCCACACACATGATCTGGAGCCTGAGCTGTCTGCGTACCTCCTGTTTCATCTCTAATTCAAAAGATCACATCCTGGAAGCTCTGAAGGGAAAACAGTGAGGCATTTCTTTCCTTTCTCCTCTTTGAACCACCTCCTATGGATTGGACCAGTGAAAGGCAAAATCTAGACCTAATTTCCTGCAAACAAAAGTATGCATTTAACTTCACTAGAAAGTACTGATCTACCCTTTCTTACAGAATTTAGCCCTATCAGAAGGAGACAATAAAAACTAGCACATTTATGCCTCATAAAATGGGAGTGTTTCTATCAGAACCAAATGACTATTTTTCTCATCTAGCAATCAGAAGGGTTAAAGGTAAAAACTTTTCTTCATTTTTTGCCATCTAGTCCGTCTCCTGAATAAGGGCTTCTTTTGAGCTGCTGAGCACAAAAGTGCATCTGGAAAATGTCAGCTAATGTATTTCAAAGTTATTATGTGAAAATAAAACCCCTGAACATATTTTTTATGAAACCTTCCAAGAAAACTCACTTCCGAGACCTGGCTTGAGAATGAGCAGGAGATATTTTTCAGCCCAAAATAATTTTATAAGAAAGGTTTAAATGTTTGGAAAATATGTTGGAACTGTAATTTGTCCCTTAACCAATACCCTCAGTGATGGATTACATGACCAACAGAGTGAATCTATGTGTATACACAGGTACACACATCATTTCATTTGTTTACCTTTGGATCAAAAATAGAATGTTACAACATTTGTTTTATCATTTTCGATCCCCCTGAGGCATTGTGACATTTGGTACATTTATTTTTCCTGTTAAGAGATGATTCTTTAATTGTTTGAAGCAGGTGGAGGAAATATTTAGCAGAATGTTTACACTATGACAACTATACATAGGGGAGGGAAAGGGGGAGTGTGTTTGAACATGCACAGAAAGCAAGAAGTTGATTACATTTCTTTTTTCTGTACAGCCCAATGTACAAGCTAAAGAGAATCTCTGTCCTCAGTAGAGCTAATAACAAATACATAGATTTCAAAGGGGCCATAGGTATCTTGTCATCAGCTTTGGTTCAGCACCTAAGTCAGGTGTGAGTACTTACAAATGCAGGTAGCCTTCTTACTGTCCAGCTTTGATCACTAAGCTTGATGTTCTTCCTCATAGACACCAGCAAAAGGTAAATTCCTCCAAAATTCCTTCCAGGGGATGAAAAGTAAAAGCCCCCCTCACCCCTTACTCCTTACTAGTTTATGTCAGGAAACCCAAAACAAAGGTCTCTGTGCATCCAGAGAATAGCTACTTGCAGGTAGAGTTTTAAATTCTTCTTTATGCTTTGGATAACATCTCTGCTTTTGTTTGGACATGTTTTATGATTCCCAGTATGCAGAACAAGGCGACACATGCAGGTGACCTTCTAAGCTCCAGTGTCCTCCCTCCAAACTGGTCAAAACCAAAGGAGCTGCATTAAAACATGGCTGTGCATGACAGGCAGGGCATGCTAACTCCAGTCCAGCCATGAAAGTCTGGGAAAATCAGCTTTTGTTCTGTTAGTGAGGTACTGGTAAAAGGATGTGATAGAATACTGTAACTCACAGCTACGACTGAATCCAGACCTATTATCTTTTATTGTTCTGTGATGAAAGTTTATGACCGCTCTTTCTGTCTTTTAGCAGATGGGGCCTCTGTGTAACTGGATACCTTAAACTCCTAAAGGATATATCAGGATGACAGTGGGAAGAGTCATCTCTTTCTTGCTTCTCCAAGGCAGCCCTCATCTTTTGACTGTTTACAGCAAATCCGTTTCTTGGGGAAACTCCAAATTTACATCCACTTGGCGCAGAACAGAACTCTACATGCTGTATCAGAAGTTTTCCTGAACTGTTCCACTTCATAGGCCAGTGAATGGAGTACAGTTTTCCTGAAGGTCAGATGGGTATTCTGGCCCCTGGGCACCAAAAAGACATAATTTTTATCCTAGGGTCAATGAATATTTAAATATTGATACAGGAACTTCAACACCCCTCGTGAAAGAATGCCATATAAAATCAGCGACTACAGTGTGACACACAGGATATCTACTTCTTTCAGAAGGAGGAGAGATTTGGAATTCCAGCTTCTGGGAAAATTTGAATGTCAGACTGTTAAGTGAAAGGGTAACATAATTTCCATCACTATTACAGCATAACCGTAACTATGCTTTTCTCTTTGAATATCTTAATACAAATATTATGGTTAGCACAACCTGAAATAATTAAGTTTCTGATTTGAATGAGGAAGAACTTTTTATTTGTTCTGAACCAATTATGATTTCTTATTAGTTCATTCAGACACAAAAAGAGTTTGAATATTCAGCCAATTTTCTACTTATACAAACTTGTTGTTTGGGTAATCATTACCAATAGGATCTTTGTCCAGCTAGATGGCTAGCAAGTAAACGGTTAATCGGGTAATGCTTCTTTTTAAAGCATACGCATTTATAAGGAAGCCAAGACATACAGCATAGGCACCCACAGAATGCCAGTTCAAGTTATCTATAATGAATGATGAATTTGCAGCTCTTCAAACTCATTCAAAGTTTTTTGTCACTAATATTGCCTGCTCCTTAATTTTTTTCCATAGTATTTTGCTCTTGTTTACCACTGAGATGATTTGCAGCAGAAATTACAGTTTAAGAGGAGTAAAGCTGATGCAATCTATCTGAGAATAATTTCCATCTTTCTAAATCAGAGACAAGTATATAAATAAGAAAATCATATATTAATAATTTAGTCTATTCAATGATATTGAATGTCATATTTTTGTGGCAAAGATTTTTGTGATAGAAATATTCTGACTTGATATAAAGGAGATCATTATAGTAACATCCAGAGAGCTATTGTGTCACCCATATTTAAAAAGTAAAAGTAATAATTTGCAAGTTATCTAGTTCTTAGCAGTGTCCACAAGAACTCCAGGGATCTTCCCTGTTTCACAAAAGTTTCTGTATTGTATTAGATGATGTATCACTCCACTCTTAAGTTGATGAAAATGTTTCTCTTGAATTTCAACCTTTTTGCAGAATACGCATGAGAAAAGCTGTTTCATAGCTCACTAGCAGTAACAAATTTTTCTCCGGATAGCATCGTATATTCTCCTTGCTACTGAAAGGATGGGAGCTGGAAATTTGCTTTCTGTTCTAGCTAAACATGCTTCTTTCTCCAGAAAAAGAAAAAACTGATTATTCCCCACCCACCTACCCACCCCTGAACTATTTCTGGAAAGCCTAACTTCTTTACCTATCTTTACCTACTTATTTTGTCACCATCCAAAATCTTTACTCAGTATGGACCCAAATTCTGTTGTACCTGCTCTGTTTTGAAGTAGCATTTAACAAAATGACATATTTAAGTCATAGTATCATGGAGGCTGTGATGTAACAAGAAGACAAGACCAAAAATCAGAAACCTGGATCCTGTCCTTAGCTTTATCAATGACCAGCTCAGTGATTTTGGACCACTCTGCTTTGTTCTTTGGTCTTCCAGATAATTCTTACTTTTATCTACTTAAGAAACAAGCTCCCCTGGGAAGGTACAGTCTTCAGCTGGTTACAAATGTTAGCACAGTGGGGCTCTGATCTCATCTGAGTCCTTTAGACAAGATAACACTACAAATAAATCATAGTAATAATATTCTTATTTGCAGTTAACATTAAACCTAAAGTTACCTTATTGGAGTGTCATCCTGGTTCCTGTGATATTTGTCTGAAACTTTCTTCTTACAGTATAACAAATGTGCTTCGACTCCATTGGTCAGCTTCTTCCTCTAATGCAGACAGCTTAATGGATTTTTCTTAAGCCCAGTACAGCTTGTTTCTTAGTATTAATTTCAACTTCAGGTTATTGTGCAAATTATGTCCTAGCTGGAAATTGAACCACGTTGACCACTGAAAAAGAAAAGCCTAATATATGACCTGTATTAGACAAATTTGCCCAGCCAGCAAAGTACAGTCAGATTGATTTTCGCTCTGTCATGACGAGACAGTTTGCAAGACAAGTTCTCCACCCAGTGGCTGCAAGCGTTCGTGGGAGCAAGGACATCATCCTCGGTATGATAGTATAGAAACGCTGGAGGTGTACAGCCTGCATATATACCTCAGTTGACTTAAAGAAAGACAGACAACAGGATGTTTCTTTCATTTAGACCTAAAAAATCTATAAAAGAAAACGTTTAAGTCATTTAAGACAAAAAACAGACTTAAGAAGTACAATAGATAAAACTATTGCCCCCCTCCCCCCTGAAACCTAAAACCTACAGTAACATTCCTTACTTTTTCTGCTTTTTAGAATAATTTATCAAAATTGATTGGGAACTGTGGGGTTTCTTGTTTGCTCATTTGCTTTAAGCACAGAACTGTGAGTCAAGCATTCTATTTCCAACCTATCGTCAACATTTTAAAGTTTTCCTGAGAGTTACATGCAACAGGATTTAGGACTTGAGAAGAATTTACTTATACGTACAGACTCTAATACAAATAACTGGTCATCTCTTAGTTATATGAATGTATTTTCATAATAATGCACGAGTGTCACACAGGTTTAAGACTGTGTAACTTACCTATGCCCAGATAAATTTGGGAAGTAGTAGTAGTTGGGAAGGTTGTTTTTCAGAGGAGATGCCTGACACATGGAAAGGCTGTGGTATTTTGCCTGATTTTTACCCACAGCTTATCTCAAATGTAAAAATCCCTTTGGCTGGATTTCAGCCAGGGCTAGGCAGCTTTCTATATAACCAGGACCAGAAAAGCTTTGCTGCTTTTCTTCTTCAAGCTAATGGCAGCAGCAGTGGAACTTATTTCTGTCTCTGTGTTTTTGGTAGAAAACAGCTGTAAAAATAAAAAAGAGAAATTATAAAAAGATACAGTACCAACATGTGTATGTAATATGAAATTTACCATAGTTCATTTTTTTTCTTCATATAGATCACTTCTGTTTTTCCTAGCTCATGCTTTCCCTTTCTCTCCCAATAGTTTATATGTTTAGAATCTGGCCTTGCTTCTTTCTTCGACTTTTGACCACCATTATTTGATGAATTTGAAAGTTATTGTATCTCTATATGCAAATACTTGTTCATTGATAATATACTTTTTTGCCAATTAAAAATTTTAAAAACCATCAGGGTTTTTTTTATTTCTATTTCAATTTTCAGATTTATAAAATACAAGATGAAAAAATAAACAAAAGAGACAGCACATATTTCTACCTCTGGCCCCAGTTCTCACAGGACTTTGCACATTAGATGCCACTCTGCTGTTGTCTGGCAGAACTGGGGTTTAGTTTTGAAAACAAATTTTAGTTTTTTCATTTCAGAAGGGGAAAGACAGTACACATATATATAATGGTGTGAATTAAGTACAACAAAATGCAGGAGAGGAAATTAAAGTTTACGATTAGGATTTTGTCCTGTGAGTTTGGCAAATAAGCACAATGATCTATAACCTAGAAGGAAATATCTAAGTAAAATTTGTTCTCAAAATATTGTTGCTTTCCTTGCAAGCCTATCATGCTTTATCAGAGTAATCTTTTAGGAAGCAAAAAATAACTGCTTCTTCTGTTCTGTGTCACTTCTCAGCCACTCATGCAAATATTTCTGCAATTAGCCAACATCTATAACATTCTAGCTCCCCTAAAACCAAACTTGAAGCTGAATTCTCACTGTTTGTCCTGTTCAACACGTATGTTTTCCCAAAGCTTGTTCTGTCAAAAAGTGCAGTTTGGGTACTCATTCTAGTTACGATTGAAAACAAAAATAAATAGCTTTTTTTGTTAAATACTTGTGAAACTTGAAATGGAAAGGTGGTGTCTAAAGCACAGTAGGATTTTCACAGAATTACAGAATCATTTAGGTTGGAAAGGATCCTTAAGATCACCGAGTCCAACTGTTAACACTACCAAAGGATGGAAATGTTGCTATAAAACACTGACAATTAACTCTCTCCATGTAAATTCTCCTTTCCTGCATTCCACTCCCCCCAAACATATAAAATTCAAATTTGTTCTCTCTTCCCCATATTTTTTGCTACCACTTTTTGACTAAATATGGGGTAGGGGAGAGGGGATAATTTGGGGGTGGGGATTGAGGGGGGATAATTCAACTTTTGGCTGTCTGTAAAAATTAAAAAGTTCAGACAGTTTAGAAAAAGCAGCTAGCATTTAGTTTTGTGTGTGGAATTATCCAGCTCTTCTAGTTGTTTACTTGTATTTTTTTTAATGAGAGAAATTATGGACAGGAATTTAGCAGCACAGATTTTAAATATAACTGATTTCAGTGAAAGAGAGAAGTAGCTTTACTTCAAATCTCCTTTTCACTTTTCTACTAGAATCGAAATTATTATTAATTTTATGCAAGGAGTTTAGAGTCTCTCAATCAGAAGAAAGTTCAGAAGAAACAACTAGAAGCTGAAACTTCATTTTGTACAGCTTAAGCACATTCCAGCAGCAGGCTGACGCGTACTTCCCACAGAGACTGGACTTACTCGTTCAGGGACAGCCAGCCCCAGCTCTGCTGTTCCCCTCCCCGCTGAGTCCGTGAGTGTCACCCAGCCTGCAGAGGATGAATCCTATACCCATGCAGGACAGTCTGTTGACTTTGCAAACTGTTAGCCAACTTCACCACCTCGTGGCAGTGCAGTGGAAGGTTTTGGGCTAGTGGTTGCAATTAAATCCCAGGAGAAAATTATTATGAAGCACAAATGCTCCAAATTAATGCGATGCTGGAATCAGGGCTATGTAATTGCACAGTCTACATTTCAGTGTAAGTATCCCCTCCAAAAACATACTGTCATTTCAATAAAAGCAGAGTTCATATACCATTTGCCCCTTCTGTACCCCTGTGTCTTTGACAGATACTAATAGTTCACGTTCATTCCCTGTGACGACTAACAAAGCTACTTGACATTCAGATGTCTTTCCTAATTTAAATCCAGGTAACAGAGTAATTTCAATTTACCCATCAAAAAAAATAGGGTCATAGTGCCAAGCAATGATTTGCAGTATGCAGCACCAAGGAAGGCATTTTATTTTTACAAACCAGTATTCAAAGACACAATCATTGAGAAAATGGTCTAAGCCCTGTATCCCACATTTATCAACTTACAGTTGAATTTGGTGCATCATAACAATATCCAGGCTTATCACCAAGTCCAGTAGCCTGTACCCACAATGAACATGTAATACTAATTTATATTCTTTGATTTATCCTGCAAAGTCTAGTCAGCTGATATATAGCTTCATGACGTGAAACAGTTCTGTATTTCCATCTACTCTGCTGCTTAAGAATAAGAATTACTGCCCAGATGACAGGACAGAGTTAGATGGACATGATAGCAAAGAAGGTATCATAGCCTTACACTTACAATTCTAAGCAAAGAAATCCAGAATGATTTCCTGAAGTTTTGGTTGTGTTCAAACCCAAAGTATAAACTCCTACATTCAAGTTTTTGTTTCTATGCAGAAGAGAGTTCCCCAGCTAAAAACCTCACTTTCCCCTAAATTCCAAAGGGTTTCTGTCCATCTCATAAATTTATATATTTCATTTTCTAATTTTGTTATTTTGATTGACAGTTGCTGCTTCAGTCTTCGAAGGGTCTGAATAGCTGACCAGTTGCCTCTGCAAATGCCAGATATTTTCTGTGTAGCTGACTAGGTAGTGTGTACCACCAGAGGCATCTGCTGTGCCATCTTCATTTCCAAAATAGGGTTTGTAGTGGTGCAGAGCTCCAATTTTATAATTGTTTCAACTGATTTCTCCTGCTTTTGCAACAGGGAGTAACAGAAACAATGACTTGACAGATGTGCTAGACGTCAGCCAGCTGCAGCACACCTTAATAAACAGGAGAAAATAAGCCTTGAAAGTGAGAACCACCTCTCCATAATATTTTATCACTTAGTATTTCAGACATGCACATTTCCTTTGTTTGAATGGATCTTCAAATTCATTCTTGCAGAGATTTTTCTATTAATGCCTCCCATCTTGCTATGACTATCAAAGGAAAGGTGTAGTCCTCATTCTCACAGTTACATGATATGCAGGTTTAGCTGAAAAGCCTTCAGGTGAAACTCCAAGGAGAAAAGGATACCTACCCTGTAAATAGAATATTAGATAAAAAATCTGCAACGAAAGTGGACTTTTCAGGTCTTTTTTTGTCCCTTTCTTGTTTCCTGGCTGCACTTTCAAAAAGCTTTTGTGGGACATTTAATACTTCCATGCTTATACATCTCTGCCCAGTAACACTGATAACCTCCTGGTGTCACTGTGGCTCCACTGCAATTCAACTCCCTTTGCAAAGCCCTGCATAGAGAGGAACAACTCCATGTTCGAATATGACAGCTAAATACGCTGGTTAGAGACTAGGACTTCAGTATGCTAGACGAGCTTCTTAGCAGCACTAAACAGATTGTTTCCTTACACGCAAGATCCTTTGCAAAAATGCTTGTTCTACCTACACTCTACTATTGCCACAGTTCTGCTTATGAAGGTGATAGCTTGATAGTGTTGTCTGTACAATACAGCCACTAGTGGGCACATAATTATTCTAGCAAAAATATGCTATTTGCCACTGTATTTATTTCACTTAATGTGCAAGAATGACAATAGCAGTAAAACAAATGTTTGCACCCACCCTAAGCCTGCTACTAGTGTTCATCCACCTTCACCCCAGACCTGGTTAGTCAAAAGCAACAGCAGCTGAATCAAGCTGTCCTGAGGTATTGCTTCTCTTTCACTCAAACAGCATCCCTCCAATTACGACTTTCACTCATCAATCACTTCCTAAACTGTGATTATTTATGCCCAAACGTCAATCCAGCAGCACAGAGCAGAAGACAGGAGGGCATGGCAAATTTTGTTTATCTGTAGTAAAGCTGACTTCAATTGTCCTATAACTTACCACCTGACCAGATTTCTGCTTATCCTGTTAGCAAGGGAATATGCATGAGTGTCCTCTCCTCTATTTTTTACCTTGTCCCCTCCCTCTAGAAAAATGATACATAGAATTTATCCCTTGTCTCTTCACAGCAAATTGGGAAGCAAATGAAAGAGAGTTGGAAGGGTGTTCTTGCACATTAATTGAAAGAGATGAGAAAGAAGATAGCTATGCGGACAAGGAGATAGCTGTATGGGAAATAGAGGGGGGTACTGAATCCTGAACAGAAATTATACTAATAATTGAGGGAGAGAGGAAAGGGCTGGACTTCCATTCTCCTTGAAGCCCTGAGCCCACCCTAAATCCAGAGCTCCCACTAACTCTCCCAGACCTGTTTTTTCCCTTGCCCTTTTCCCAAAGACTGTCACAATGTTAAATTTTACCAACAATACTGAGATACATTAAATCACTTCTGGGACAGCCAATTGGAATGGGAACATCTTGTGCTTATGCTTCATTGGCATAAATTAATTTTGAGCTAAGAAATGTTCTTACATTATGTTACAATGTCTTGTCTGAAATGCCATATAATGGATCAGGCTGTAAAGAACTTCAAGTTTCTTTTAACATAGAAGCATAGCAGGCACGGCTTAGACAAACTTCTGTGGTAATGAGTCTACTACTTCTGGATCTTGAGAAGTCCCTCTTTCACATACTGAAGGCACTCCACTGTGAATGTGCTTTCTGAGATGTTTCTATACTGTTCTCCATGAAGCAATGGTTTAAAATCCCCTTCCCATAACTCTCAGAATCTCCTTATTAAAATCACATAGAGGTAAAGTTTAAGTCCGTTGCTCCTGAATAGTAAGCCCTAGGCTGATGTGCCTTGCTGCATGGGGAGGAGGAGTGGGTAGCACTGGGAAAAATAAGATGTCTTTTGGCTTTAAAATAGGCTTAGGACCACTTCAAATAAAGCAAGTGAATAATGTGTTTGTTCCCAGGAATACTGCGTACAGATAACTATTGTTCTAAACCATTGAATTACACCTCAGAATTGTTAACCATCATACAGTTGCTGTAGAATGATTTGATTTGATTCCTAAGCATGTTATGGAGAACAGTTCTGGGTTTTTTTTTCAAGTTGTATTACCTAGAAAACAAATGTCATTTTGGCATTTAACAAGCCAGCCAGGGACTTTTGTTGGCAAAACCCACTAACGGTTTTCCCACAGGAATCATGATATACTAAGATGAACTTCCATTACAGAATACTGTTTCCAATAGATCAATTTTTCAAAGAGACTTTAGTAATGGTTTGGCAGTACATTTATTCAGCAGGGGGTTCCCCAGAGTATCAGAAGATCCCAGAGTCTGGAATTATTTTAGTGCTTTCCTTTGAAGTAAAACAATAGGAGATGGTCCACTGAAGCATCAATATTGCCCCAGAAGCCACACAGCAATCTTGCCTAAAACTGTAGAATAATTGGTACTTCCAAGAGAAAGACAATGGAATTTTCATGGAGGTACAGTCACTGTTTAGTATGTTCATTTGGATTTCAAAATAAGTCAAATTTGTTTGCTCATCTGAACTAACCCTCCATGATTACATGGAATTTTTCTCCCTACATAACTCATAGTTAATCTCATGGGATTTCTGTCAAAACTGCAGGCTGCTCTACGTTAATGTTACAGAAAACATAGCTTATATAGAAAAGTTCACGTTCTCAAATGTAAGGAAACTTAAGGGAAACACTGCATCGTTTATGGTTAAATGACAAGTGGCTGGTGGAAGAGAAGTGATTTATGGACTGAAACTGATAAATATGTGGGTAGGATCAGTGGGGTAGACATAACTGAGGTTGGAAAGAATTTAGAGCTCCCTTGTATTTAAACTGGAACTCAGCTTTTCTGAAATCCTTTATACTCTGAATTATATTTTCTCTCATACTCACTGTCTACACTTACTTGTAGTTCTGGAAGCTTATCCATAATTCTAGGACTGCTTATTTACTTCACCTAAAGTGCCCCATTATGGTTTAAAATAAACATAGATTCAAATCTGCTCAAAGTGAAATTAATTTTTCATTTCCAGCTATAAAACACATCCAGTCTAATGGCCTACCCATCACTCAGCTGGAACCTCTGCATTTCTACAATCATAGTTCATGCTTATTTTTTAAATGAACAGTATAAGAAATCTGAACATCACTGGTACAACCTCTCTCTCCATTAGCCTCAAAATTCTTGTGGATGAAATTACAGAAATTGTCAGAGATTCCAGTGCAACCAACGAGATTATTATTAGAGAGAGATGCTGCAATACAGTGCAAAAGCTTCAGCACTAATTATAATATGAGCGTAAGTACTGGTATTGCACAAGTTAATGTAGCACAGAAACTGCTTGTCTTGTGAAGTCCATGGATCTCCCTTTAACTCCCATCTCTTTCACTAAGCAGCAGGGTCACCTTTAGCATATTGTGTCTCCTCACACTTGTCACCCCAATCTTTCCATCTGTAAAAATGTGCTTTGTGATACCCTTTAAGTTCATCAGTAGAAATACCATTCTTAGTAGATACAGTCTTTAGTACAATCCCACTCCAATCACCTCTTGCTCCTAGCTCTCAGAAAAGCCACTTTAGCTTACATGGAGTTCACTGAAACCAACTGAAGGACAAAAACTATAGAAGATATTTGGGAATTGAATGTATTTCACCCACTTTAATGTAACGATTCATGTTAACAAAAGGGTTCACTGCCCCTACCGGATCCCTAGACCTGAAACCTGATCTGCCTCAGGTGGTCATGTGTTAGCCTGGATAGAATACAGGGATCCAAAGAATCCAGAGAGAAAATACCTTTGAATTAACATTAAACAAGGCCTAGAGGCTCTGTCTACAGAGACCTTTTAAAAAGCAACTTCCCATTAAGCATTCTTTTCCTTGTTGTATTTTTGCTGATTTTCACCTTTAGCTGTGCAGAGTTCTTCTGAGGAAGAAGTCCCACCTGAGACTTTACATACTAAATACTACCCTTTCTAAAGCGTTTGGGATTAACCGCCATGCCTGTTCTAAAGTCATTTCATTTCCTTTGAGGAAAATAAGACAAAAAATATGTTAAACAGAAGAAAATAAGACTCTTTTGAGGACCTGTGATGAAGGTCCTCTTTCTGGTGTCAGTGGCCTGGTGTGGCCCCCAGCCTCTGGTGTGAGCTCACTGTTGGATGGACAACACGACGTGATATGACACAGCCATGCTGCCTGGGCGAGCAAATCTGCACTAATGTCGAGGCTGCTTTGACCCTCGCTCTGCACCACTCTCAGTCACAAGGTGCTCTCTTGCTTGGTTAAACTAGGCCCTACCTAGGGCAGGCAAAAGAGGGAAACTACACACCCTCTCCTCATTTAAAAAAAAAGGTGGGAGAATAAAAACAACATCATGTCAAGGATGGCATAGCTCTCACGTATCAGCTGCTCTTCAAATCTTTTCTTCTTTGGCTACATAGATTCGCCACCCGGTTCCTCCTTCCAACTTGGCGGTAGTCATCCTTAGTTGAATGGGATAAGAGCCCAGGAAGTTTTACAGTCAAGAGACTGCAGAGGAATTAAGCTCTTCAAACCACAAATCAAATCAAGGTGGGAGAAGAGAATTCAAAAGACAGAAAAATTGACTAGTTTGTTCTGGTACTTAACTTTAACTCCTATTTCCAGCATCCTAATGCTAGTCTACCTAGTTCAAGTTCTGTGCTCCCCTTAACTGCTAGAAACATTCAGCTCAATCCACGGACTATACTAATAGGTGTTTTGTTTGAACAAGCACTGCTTTTTTCTGACGAGTTGCATAAACAACTTCTTATAAAACAGGTTAAGCTGGACTTCTACTGCATTGGAAATTAGGAGCACAGAGACTAGCTATAAAGATGAGAAGCTGCCATGTGAACCCACAGATCTGCCCGTCTTGCATATATGTACACTTGGGTCTGATGCAATTCCCAACAGCTTCATCAGACTGGGGATTATTTGGGAATCTTCCAGAATGCTATTGGTCTCTGGATTATGTTTCGCAAAGCCCAGATATTCTTTTCAGACATTGTGTCCCTTTTCACTTCTGAAACTAAAAATGTCTCTAATAAGCTTTAAAAGGGGAATTTCCAGATTTCAAGAGATCTTTCAAAGTTGAGGGCTATGAAGATAATAGCTAAGTGCATTTTTTTTCTTTCTATGATGTGCATCTATTTTAAGCATCAAAGCTGTAATGTAGCTGCAGGATAACTACATGTTACAGTGAAAATACTGGCTCTCAAAATGTGAGCAGTAGCTCTTCCCTCTCCTGTATAGACAGGGTTGCTATAAATAAAACATCTTTTGCCACTGCAGCATTTCTTCCAGTTTCAAGAAAGCTCACATGAAATTTTTACTGTAGCTTGGATAGTGTCAAAGCTGTGGCATAGTGTTCCAAATGAGTAATTTCATTATAATTAATCCACGAGGGATGTGCTTACTCCAGAACTGCTGGCCTTTTGATCCAAAGAATATAACACTGTTGTACTATGGATGCCTCAAAGGCTACAGTGCTTAAATAATGCAGTCCTTATGTCTACTGCTTCTTTAAAATCTAAAGCTTTGAAAGGTCAGTATTCCAAAGTACTGGAATACATAAAAATAACCCAAATAGTATTGAATAGTAAAAGGAATTTTATAATTGTGTTCTAAAAATACATACACGTGGGAATATATGAATTGATTTAAGGTCATTATTCAAATCAAGACGTATTAGGCATTTTGTAAGAAATATGCACCTCCTTTTCACAACCATGAAATAAATATGTTTATTTTAAGCAGCTACACAGAAAACTGCAGCTATTGAATTGGCACTAATGTATTTGCCCTCTTATAAATGTGGCTATTACATCCTTTAGAGATCTGGCCATAAAACTTATTACAGCAAATAGAATTATTGCTTCTAAGGCAGAGTGCTCTGAAGTCCAAGATTTGTAGAAGTAAAAAATGTCTAGGCTGACTTAGCTGCTTTAAATTACTGAAATGTTTCAGAATGATAATGGGTTGTAAAAAAATAAATCTGTATGGCCTTCTGTGTTAGTGTAGAGGGTTTTGTTTGCATTTTCTCTTTTTGAAGAAGTGGGGCAATCAAAACCCAGAGCCAATGCTTCAGATAAAATGAAAGGTTTAACTAGAAACAGTGCTTGCAAGTCCCCCAGCCTTCAAGTTTTTTGAAAGTTTGTGCATGGATTTAGCCTTTTAATCTGTTGTGTTCTTTTGGGGATATCTGGATTTAGTTATTTTATTTATTTTATTCTGATAGTTGTTAGTGGTATATGATGAAAGGAAGACATTTTATTAGTCTCCTGCACACTGTATACTACTGCACACTAACACACCATTAGTGACGCTTTCTGGATTTGCTATATTGACATATTTCACCTGCTTTTTTAAGATAAGTAAACTGGAGTAAACTGATAATACTTAGGTAAACAGGAATATGAGAAGGTAACAATACCTCTAATAAATAAAAAAAAAAAAATCATCTGTCTTGTATCCCTTTTATTGAAAGTCAGAAGTAACTACTGTCCAAATTTTGGATTTTTTGGAAAAAAAAAATTATTATTTTGCCTTCACTTAGGGGATAACACTGAAAATGTTTTATCTGGGCAAAGGCAAATCACCAGTGCCAAGTAGAGCTCACTCCCACCCCCACCCCCACACCCCACCCCTTTAGCTCTGAAACACTGGACAGTTTCTGAAATCTGCTGGGAGAAGAAACACTGAGGGAACACACTTGACATCTGTCATGAGACAGGAGCTATTTTGCCTCTCTGAGCTGAGGCATGTATTACTCTGCATACTGCATGTGACTTTTTCCATATTGCCTATATCTGCTTTCCCTTGACTGCTGTTGCCCATATGCTAAAGACATACATCACACTTGGCATGGCAAAAGCAATTAAATGCATGGTATTCCCTTTGCCTCAGGTTTGGTACCTTGGTGCCATGGGTTTGACTTGCACCCCACCTCTGCTCATCTATCTTCCAGGTATACTCTCAGTATTTTAAAATTCAATCCATCTTGAATTATTCATGCTTAGTGCATCGGTGACTACTATATAATTCACTGGTCTAGTCAAACAACATTGTCTTAGAGCAGTAGGGAAAGTAGGTCAAACTTGCATACAATCCCATGTGATCAGCACTCTTTAGAGCACAGGGAGAGCACACACCTTAGGACAATACAGCATGAACTGCTCTTTGCACCCAGAGAGCAGGATGAGGTATTATCCACGTCCTTACCCCTCTCCTGAAAGAAGATGTATTGGTTTTCTACTGCCATCAAGAAAATGCAGCTATGCGCAGTGTCCAGAAAGGGCCAGTCTGGTCCAAAAAGTATTGGACTGACAGCCTATCATGCCAAACTCCTTTTCAGAAAATCAGAACAAAGTTATTCACTCAAGAGACAGAGTACAGGCAGCAGCACTGCAAATATCTCCCTTATGACTTATCCATTTGCCACTACCCTAGATTGTAGAAATTGTCTCCAGGGTGCAAAGAATAGCTCCAACTCCCAGCACATTAATCCTCTGATGAAATTAGAGTAACCATTACGGTTACTGTGTAATTATATAATTAAGCAGGCACCTTTAGAGAAAACAGCCCTTTCAGTTAGCTCAAACACAAGTGTAACGAATACAAGCAGTATCTGGTATCCCAGCCTTTTTTCCTCAAATGAGGATACTATAGTAGCAGATTTCCAAGTCCTTCCAAAATGAGGTTTGTAGGAGAAGTGTGAACATAGCTTTAGCGGCTGATATAAAAACTCCAGTCTTATAAAAATCGGTACTTATCGCTTCCAATAAAAGAAGTAGGATGTAAAATTCCTCCTAAAGAGCTCGATCTGGCACAATACACAAAATAAAAAGAAAAGATGTGGCCTGGGAGTGGAAAAGATCCAGATTTTTCTAATGAGGTCTGCTGTCTGGTTACCATTTTAATGGGGGTAACTACAAGGCTCAAGAGGACAGCAAACAACTAAGCATCTTGTTAGAACAATATAACAATCATTTCTTCACCTTGTTAAGACTGTAGCAGGCAGACTATATGTAACATGATATTTGCCTACATCCCTACCATATTCTCTGTTCAAATCCATCCTGCAATTATTTTTTTTAATTCTCTAGTTTGACTTGCATTATCTAAGCCTTCCTAGTGGTTTGCCTCAAAAACAGACAGAGCTGACACTTGCCTCCCAGAGGAACAAAGCTGTTATTTTGGCAGCGCCAACAGTGTTCACTGGCTTAGAAAATGGAAGGCATTGTTAGGTCATGAGGTCTCAGAAATAAGAATGTGGGCCAGCTTGCAACCTCTACATAAGCCCGAAAAACCATGTGTCTGGAGATACTGATGTTAGCAATTTGCTGTTAGTAACAAGGCCCTTGATTTACATGATCTTCATCAAACGTGACTTGTCCTCCCCCCTGCTCCTTCTCTCTCAGGCATTGCTGAGCATCCCCTGCCTAGTGTTCAGTCCTTCCACCTAGTTTTGCAGGGCATGTTGTCCGTCAGAACACAGGATTGAACATCAGATCTCTGATCTCTCCATTGCCATGACAACAGACACCCTCAAGGCTTCCTTCCACCTTTGACTCCCTCCTAAGATGTTATCTACGCTGCCAATGGCCAACCTTTAACCTACAATTCATGCTTCCTTCCGCCTGCATTTTTAAAGTTGTTCTACAGAAATTGTCATACCAAGATGAATTGTCCCACAAAATTTGTTCTCATTGTTTGCTCTTATGCCATCATCTCAGCTAAAAAACTTGACTAACTCCCATTTACCCTGAATCTATGGTTTTAGTAGAATAAATTTTCTCCCACCTAAACTGTCTCCCAGTACCAGAAAGATACTTTTCTCTCTGCCACAAACCTCTTAAATCTCTATTAAGAAAACTATGATCAAACGAATGTAAGCTTCCTTTGTCATTACTCTTTCCTTCTCCCAGAAATGCACTTTTATTATTTTTTCTTCTGGTTCCATGTCTTCCAAGTTTCCTTATGTTCATAGGCTGTTTCTTAGTTTTCTGTCATACATCACTATCTTTGGGTGCTTCACTCTAATTCTAAGCAGAAATATAAAAAATCCAAACCCTCTGGGCAAGTGAAGGGTCACCTCCTGACTTCTGTTATATTTCATCCACATATTCCAAATCCAAAAGAATGCAACATGTCAAATTATGACAGAAAATAAGCCATATAACACCATCCACGTGCACTCTTCTGTCAAGAACAGTGTCTGATGTAAAAGTTCATAAAGGACAAATAGGGCTGGATAAAGTGGGACATTTCTTAATTTCTATGGGTTTGAAGGACCTGTTAATTAAATGACAATTCAATTTCACCCACTCCTTTATGTGTTTTAGATCACAGAGAGGCACATTTCTTCCATATCAGCTAGAGAGGCTAACTTCTCCAGCTTAGCAGTTTGATTACTTTAGCCCTTATTTCTATTCTCTAATTCCATAATCACAGAATAATGTTACCAATTCTTTAGATAAAATCTCGTTAGCACAATGCAAAGCAATGTGAATGTACAGCTAATAGCACATGCAGAGAAATCATACTAATGTAATCTTAAATAAAGCACCACTTGGTTGAACGCAACCGACTTCTGACTTTCAGCTGGAAAATGAAAAAACCGACAACCCATGTCTGTCATTTTGAGCAAAGCATATACTCTTTTTAGCAATTACGCGTGACACCTCTCAGAGATTTTAGCTCTGTTGATTTCATCTGTAAGTTGACTATAGTAAATCAAACAAGATCAAGATTGATCCAAATCCTCAAGCTGGTTAGTTCAATATTAATGTCATCAGCAGGGAGGATTAATTAAACAAAGTCTCTTGATTGACTTAACTAAACAGAACTATGAAAATTATTTCCACACCCTTTTGGTGTTATGAAAGTCTCTAATTTAAGACCAGACATGAGGAAGAGAAAATCATTTGTTATAAAGCAACAATTTGTGATGATGTATTACATTTTACAGGCAGTAAGATAGGGACATACTCTCTTCATTGAGGAAAAGCAATATTTAAACTCACTTGCAGGAAGTTGTTGCAAGGCACTGGAAGTTGAATCTATATCCTCCAAGTTCCAGTTCTGTGTTTTCTCTGTACATTGTCTTAATTATATTTTCTCTTCCTGAAGGTATCTTTTGGCATTAGAAAGTGGGATTGAAGCATTAGCAGAATATCCTGGGCTTAGCAAGAGAAGTTAGAAGGAAAGACTAGAGAAAAATGAACCAACACTGCTTTAATGAAAAATGTAGCTCCATAATACTAAAATATTTCATGAATTTATTCAGATTCCATCGAATATTTCACACTGAAAATTACTTTTTCCAAACTAAACTAGACTAGTTTAGCATTTTCAAAACATTTCCATTTTTTTTCATAGTTACGCTATATTGTAGGTGAACTGCCTAATCTTTTAATAAATGTGACAAAAGAAATGCGAAGTTGCTTTTAATTTCATGTGATAAAACATTGAAAACTCTTTGGTATGACTTACACACATATTAAGGTCCACAAGTCTGTTTAGATTCCTGAGCAATGTTTCTTCCCAGCACAATATATTTCTAATCTGTAACAGACATATTTCTTTATTAACCAAACTTCTCCACTTCTCATTTTTCCTACAGCAATTGGACTTATCCATGTTTTATCTCATATGCTTCGCTCCCCACCTAAGGCACTTACACTACCAGCATCTTCTTCAAATACCATAAAAGCAGTGACTTGGCATTTGTTCAGCTAAATGCACAGCTAACTTCAGTGAAAATCTTTGATGTAAGCCTTAGACATGTAAGCTAGTTGGATCCAAATAATGGTATCACATTGCCCCAGAGGACTGACAGCACAAATCTTTACATGGCGTATATTTTAAAGGCAGCAAGAAAGGGACATACTATCTCTATTGAGGAAAAGTAATATTTAAACTCACTCACATTAACTTGTGCAGTGCATCAGAAGTTGAACCTGTATCCTCCAAGTCCCACTTCAGTGCTTTCTCCATATATTGCCTTAATTTTACTTTCTCTTCCTGAACCCACCTTTTGCCATTAAAAACCTGCAATGAGTAAAGTGCTCTTTGTCATATAAAATGCATAGTGCTCCTTCTTTGGTTTTCACAAAGAAAAAGAAAAAGTACTTTTAAGAATGTTTGTAAATACTGGAGATTGATCTTATCTTTATTTCATTCAAGTCCTATCAACTACATTAGGCACTTTTACTGCAAACCTGGAGTCTGAACTATTATACCATAAAAGAGGATTTCACTTGAGCTTTGGGCTTAGTTCAGGTTTGTGATTCTTCCTGTGTTTCAAAAAAATATGACAGGCTGAAATATTCCATTTTTTTATTGTCACTGTTTAATCTCTGGCAGTATGTTGGCATGGCACTTAAACACTTGTCTCCTGGAATAACTGAGGTCAAGTTCCAAGATGCAAAGGTTCCTTTTGCCTGAAGCTTACCACTATGGAGAGATGAGTACTGACAGGGTAACATTCAAAGGCCCGCTCAAATAAGCAACAAAGTTTGTGTTGGAATAAAACATAATCATTCATCTGATTGAAAAGCCAAAATGCCCCAATTATAACACTGGATTTGGCTCTATTATTTACAGTACTGTAACTTTAGAGTGAAGCACCAGTTCAGGACAACAGCAACTCCCACCAAAATGATCTTTTTGACTCCCTACTCTAAGGTCACCTACCTGAATGCTGATCATCAAATTTCTTGCTATATGTGAATAAAACAACACATTTGAAAAGTACAAGAACATTCAACCATGAGAACAGAAATTATAGGTATCTTAGACACGCTGTAGGATAAGCTTTGCCTCCTGATCTACTTTGTCACTAGAGGTAGGCTTTACTCTACCTGGTGTGAAATTCAGATATACACATTTACTGAAAGTATTCATAGCAACTACTAGTCTCATGGCATCAGAATTTCTCTGCCCTCTTGATGCATAATAGTAGAGTGTTTAGTCAGTCCAGGAGTTTGGAAGATAGTATAGCTTGAGAAATAATTAAAATAGCATATTGATATCTAATTGTTTTGGTCTAGTTATGTTACACAGCCCGTGAATTGCTTAACTGTTCAATAAATGTAGTAAATTAGTTAAGGAATAATGATCAGAGGGATGGAACACATCTCCTATGATGAAAGGCTGAGAGAGTTGGGGTTGTTCATCCTGGAGACAAGAAGGCTCCAGGGAGACCTTATCGCAGCCTTTTGATACTTAAAAGGGGCTTATAAGAAAGATGGCTTACAAATTAAAAACTTGGTGAAAAAAATACATGTGTGAACAACCACAGAATTTTTTTATTCAGTTTGGCCAGATTTATTAACAATGAAGAAAAAAATAAGATTCTCATATTATTTTTAGGCATCCATTTAAAAATTCCTTTTTAATGTATATGAATTTGAAACATATTGAAAGAATAGTCATGAATTCCAAATGGATTGAATTCTTTCACATGTGGCTAAACAGTAGAAGACTATATCACATTTTCAGAGATACATAAAAGGTAAGTTATTTTTAAATATACTGTTCTTCAAGAGGTATCCCAATGATAAGCATGTAGACACAATCTCTTCCATATGTTCAGAATTAGAAGGGGAAAGAGAAAAGCAAGGTGGCAGACATCTGTCAATTTAGTAGAGTTCTGTAGCTTACAGAATCTCCATATATCTCTTTAGAAGAGAGATCTAAAAGTTCTTCCATTCAGAAAAGACAGAATGCTTGCATGTCAGATCACCGAAAATTTTCATTTAATTAATTATGTTTCTTCTGTTTCAACACAATCAGGGACTCACTGGTTGAGACAACTGTGATCAGCTGCACCATTTTACACTACTTGCACTACCGACCTTGCCACAGAGGATCAGGTTATGTACTATCTGTCAGCAAATATTTAATACACAAAATCTTTTGGGGTGTGAGAACATTGGTTAGGTGTATATGTGTTCCTAATAAATTTTCATTATTAAGCCTGTGCATTTGTACTTCCTTTCAGTAGGACACATGACTTTGTTCTCAGTACAATCACAACTATTCTGTTACGGTAATTGCATAGCTAGGCAATACCATCAACCACCTCACTTAAATCTAAATATGTGATGGAGGCCAGATTACTCTAAGATGCAGGAAACTGGCTCTCATATTGCAAGCCCTCCTGTCTCTGCTGACTGTTGGAATTCTTGTATTTCAGCAAAATGTACACATCCACCTTACTTTCTGACTGTGCTTTGCAGTTCAAAAACTGAACACTGCAAAAATCAATACCAGACTATTAAAGGCTGAATGTAAAATTACAGCACTTAAGAACTGTCACAGAAATAATGTTTATCTTCTCAGGCAACTGCTAGCCATTGAAAAACATAACATGAACAATATTCTTCCTTTCATTTAAACACTGTAGATACATTATCCTTTGATTCTCAAAACATGAGCAATTCAGTTGGATCCATATTCACTTTCAGTCAATAGAAATAAAACATGGCAATTCGCTGCAGTAATACTTTGTTTGCTGATCTTAGAAACATTCAGAAACAATGAATGTGGTTTAATCTGCCCCAATATACTGTTTTGCCAAGAAAAAAAAAGTCTGGAACAGCTGATGTTAATTATGAAAAATTCAGATGAGAAAAATCTGTGGGCAGACCTGATCTATTTGTTTTCTCAGTGGTCTCTACTCCAAAGAAGTGTATTAAATACAGAAGAATATCTCAGGGGGTTGTGCAGGAGGCTTCATCAGCCTTTTAAAG
Source organism: Ibycter americanus (assembly GCA_035590275.1). Classification (NCBI taxonomy): domain Eukaryota; kingdom Metazoa; phylum Chordata; class Aves; order Falconiformes; family Falconidae; genus Ibycter; species Ibycter americanus. The sequence goes on along the minus strand of JAVJGI010000050.1, from coordinate 80,832,486 downwards.
TAGGCAAAATGCATAACGCAATGCTGGGAAATTGTAAACACATATATTTGTGCTGCACACATTGTGTAAAATATGTAACTTACACATACAACCTCTACCCAGGTTTATTTGTGTACATTGATTCTTATTGTGGAAGCAATGAAAAAATATCAACATAGTTATCTGAATTGCTGTTTCTGAGATTGAGAATTATGAAGGAGATGAAAATCAATCTACTGATTAGTAGAGATAACATAAACGGGCAGAATATCAAAGGTGCATCTCTGAACACTCTGAATGCCAAGAGAGGTGTGAACATTTAAGATATCACAAGGTTAATAGAAAAGGCAGGGCACTACAGAGTACAGCTGAGAATAAAATCCAAATTTACTTGCTTTATAGTTATAGTTATTGATGGAGGAGCTTACCTTTCATCACTTCCTATAAGGATGGTCTAATGTTCAGATTTATCAGTAATCTTGTGATGGATTTTACAGGGACAGATTTTCGTGCTCACTGAAAGTAGTACAGTTTTCAGAGTCATTTTGTGCTCAGTGATACTAATTTTTTCCTATTTGGGGATGTGATGATGGATCAAGGCCACTGCCGTTGGAAGTCCATTCCTGCAACCACCAGTAGCAGTTAAAGAATCTCTCAAATCACAGCACTGTGTTATCCTGGAATTCAGATTGCCCAGCTGTCTTCAGAGGGGTTTGACTTTGTGCCTATGCAGCCATAGAGCAGTCTGTTTTTTGAGAGTAAGGGGATGTGCCATAATCCTCATGAAAAAATGCATGCTTGGTTTGTGCCCACAATTATACATATATAGTCATGTATATAATTACAACTGAACTCTAGAAATTCAAATATAACTATTTCAAATACTCTTGTGACCATGAGTAGAAGTGGAATTTTGGTGAAGTTTTGTATAGAGTAATCTTTTTCCTTCCTAGTTTAAGCATAATTTCCATTTGAAGTAATCAAAGCAGAGAGGCAGAAATTTATATTTCACCTCTTATTTAGAGAATAGTCGGTTAAAAGTATATTATTTAGTCATTTAAAAATCTATTCTTGTCCATTAAAATTACAACTGTGAGTGCTTCTCTCCCTGAATCCTTCCTAAGATCTCTCGATATTACCGTGCAAAATGCAGCTGCTGCGACATCACACTAATAACAGTAACGTTCTTCCAGTAGGAAATCAACAGCCAGGCATTTTCAAAGCCCATTAAAACTGTGCAGTATATATTTTGCAACAGAACATGACTACATGTGATTACACTTTCATGAGTAAATCACAAGGCATATCAGTTAAGAGACACCATGGATGTGAGAAGTCATTACAGGTTTGCAGTGAATTACAACTCAGTTTGGTAAATTGGAGGAGGAGTTCTGTCACTCCACCCATGTTGCTCACAGTGTTACCACTGTCAAAAGGCAAAAGCCAGTAAATACTGAGTAGAGAAATGATCCAGAGCTGAAGGCATTTCTTTTTTAGTATATACAGTGAAAAAATAAGGCTCTTAAATGTAAGCATAATTTCTCTAAAAGCCATCAGGAATACAATATTATAAGTCAATGAAATCACGCCTCAAGATGACCATAACACAGAGGTGAAAACAGCTGGAAGACGGGAGAGTTACAACCAGTGTCATGCATGGATCTTCAAAAGTAAATAGTATTTGCACCAAAACATTTTAATTCCTTCTCCTTCTTCACATTCACTCGACTATAACGATCATATTTGTCTTCTCAATCTCCTCAGTTCATCAGCATGCATATCACATTTACCACAAGCACTCCTGCAAATTATTATATTTATTATGATGCTTTGAATTAAATGCTTTCACCTCCACATGATGCTAAGCAACACTTCATGACCAAGAACTAGTAATTAAGACAAACACAAAGAGAACACATTGGTAATGCAGCTTTTCTGAGTTGTCCTAAAAAGACACAGATGTGCAACACCCCAATTTCACTTTGAAATTAAGTGATGAGCTAGCTTTGAGAGGAAATTATACAAGTAAAAAAAAAATCTCAGTGAGATATTAATAGAAATTTATATACCTATAATCAGCTGTAAACAGAAGGAGAATGAGTAATTTCATTCTCTATTAAATTATTTCTATAAGACATTCCTGAAAGTCTGTGAACCCTTCCACAGGATTTTCATTCTTTACTCAGTTCTATAGGATGGCAAAAACAAAGTCTTTTGTTCTGTTCTATATGACTTATAAAGGAGAAAAAATATACCTTCCGAGATGCAGAGACGTATTGACTGGATATACAGCGTTGTGACTGCATTATTTTCTGGATGTAAAAAGTAATACTGTCAAGTAAAAAAAAAGTGACCAAATCTATTGGCCCTTCCAGTTTAATTCTTTCCCAGTTGAAAAGTTGAAATCATTACGGAGCACACTGTGCAGCACATTAAAAAATTAAAAAAAAAAACAAAAAACCCCCAAAAACCAAAACCTAAGTGAAACTGAGGCAAGAAAAAGAAAATGAAAACAAATCCAGACCAAAGGAAACAAACAAAACACCCCTCGCCCCGTCTTTTGCTGGCTGTTGATATAAATAAGTTTCTATGAAATATATGACAGTGTATAGGAAGTTGTAAATATAGGGTGTGAACTACTGGGCAGAAAGAAGTATTCTACACCCACCTAGAAAGCTGAACATGCTCATTGATCCCACTGAAAACTAAATTACGTTTCGCTGATGAAGAGTTACTGTTCCACCATACTACATGCAATTGCTTGAACCAATGCAGGGAGAGCAGCACGAGCATGCTGCAAACATGGCCCTTTTATACAGGATCACAATTTTAGAACTGGTTTAACTTATTGTGAAACATGCTAAGCCATTGAAAAACATCTTGTAGTCTGAGACAGCCTTCTGTAGTGCTATGAAATACAAATATGGTGGTTCTGCAGCTGCTGGAAATCGGTGATGCATTAAAATCATGCAATTCTTCTACTTATTTTTTGTTTGTGCCTTTTTAGTAGGCTTTCTCAAAGTACTTTAGGAGCCAAACCTGTAAATATCTCTTATTCTAAAATAAACAGCACTTAGCATGAAACAAATGACATTTTCTGAGGCTCCAGGAGGGAGTAAAATAGCACTGCCACACAGTTCCTTCTTCCTCTCTAGATGTCATTACACTGTTTGATACAGTAACAGAAATCACTTAGCCAGTTGGACAGCACAGCAGGTCACTCTAGAAGTGATTTTAAACAATTTTAGAAAAAGTGTTTCACACACAAACAGAAAATAAAAAATTAATACAAACCAGTCCCAAATGATTCCTAATAGTTTACTTACTCAGCACTTCATTTGCCAGGATTATTGTATATGTACATAATAAACTTGATTTCATGCTGCAATAGTCTTGTTTATTGGTTCAAACATGAACTCTACATACTCATTTTGGTGTTCATAATTTTTTTGTCCACATGCTGTACAGAATCCAAACAGCTGAAACAATATCATGTGCATACTTGGTATAAGTGTATATAGTGTATATGAAGATTATGCTGAAATTATTACCCCTTACCTGATTTAAAGCAGAACAAAAAGATTCAAAGAATGCTAAACATGTAACTCTGTAGTCTACTGTGAAATTTAAGAGTTCTGTTCTCAATCCTTTGTCAGGTAAGGCAGAAGTACAAAAGCATTTATGGATACATATACAGATCAACCAGTCTATACCATTCAGATACAGATCAATTGTATCAACCTATGATATGAAATTGTATACCTGTGATTCCTGTAACACACATCACCTAATGAGAGGACTTACTTGTGAAATACTAGTAAACTAAACCAAACATTTCATGTATACATCATTAATTTCATCTAACAGTTGGGCAAGAGCAACTAGAAAGGGCATAAACTTTGCATCTAAGAATTATAAAGCTGGCAGCTACCACATGTTCGTAAGGATGGTGACAATTCCATAAGCAAATGTATTGTCTTAGCCTGCTTTGCTGTCCCAGGCATTCTTTCTCTGCCTTCTTTCCCCTCCTATCTCCTCTGCTGCTTCAGCACATTTACGTATTATTTACTTAAGATGGTATTATTTACCATCTTAAGTTATGGGCACCTCCTCACAATAAAGGAGAAAATAAAATAGCTGCAATTGAGTTATTTCCGGAATGAGGATCTGCATAGACATACTGGGACTGTCTGACTTTAATTTCGTGTGATGAGAGGCATAGTTTAATAGTTTTACTAGCAAAGCACACATATGTTACATTATCATACTGCTTTTGGTGCTGTAATTAGTATCTCTATATGATATCTCTATGTTAAATGGCATTGTATCAGTTCTTAGACATCAGTAAGAATCTGTTTATTACTGCTTGTTACATGATGAGGCAAGATTATGATTCATTAAAAAACACTTGCAGTAGTCTGCAACACTGAGGCATCATAAAGGTATTTTGAAGGAGAAAGGGAAAAGAGTGAAAGACACCCCCCCACCCCACCAAAAAAAATAGGAAAAGTCATTCTGGTAAAATATCAATAGTGACACAGCAGTAAAAAATTTTTGCACGCAACACGTTCTACATTATTGTATTCTGCTTTCAGCATTTCAACTTAAAAAATACTGTAGCATCTATCTTTGAAGCAAAGTTTTTAGGCACTAGAGTTCCAAAGCACTTAGGATTACCCCATATTTTCAAACAATCCATTTAAATACCTTTGTTGCATTCTTAATTAAGAAATTCTTTGGAACATTTGCAGTAATATAAATCTTTAATGGCTCATTTAATTGTGTAACTGATCAATATATTTATTTTATAATTTCATAAAATCATCCTGTCCAGTTGTTTCATGGAAACAATTTACTGTAATTGGATTTCTAACCAAATGTATGTGGTATTTATTAAATTTTTTTAAAAATTAAAGAAATATCAACTACACTGCTTAGAAGGAATATTTTAGCATTAAAGTGGGCTCAAAACAGGCTCAGAACAGACTGCAAGAGACCACAAGGATATTGTGAGTTTAGCAATATGTACAATGACAGCTGGTAGCACAGAGCCATCTATAAGCATTAGTTAGTTTTTATTAAATTGTTAAATTTTATTATCCAGAAACATGCATGCCTCAAAGTTTTCTATTTCTTAGCCTGAAGCTAAAATTAAGATCTTACTCAAAAAGAGGTCTCTGTGTAGATACATTTATCAGTCCACTTGGCTATTGTCCATTTACAAAACAATGGAATTATTGAAGAATTTAGTGTTCTACCTACAAAGATTTTTCTTCTTTTCCAATTTTAGTCTTGCCATATGATGTTGCCATAACCAGAGAATAGCTGTGCTTTTCCATGCTTTTACCTTATTTAGCATCAGTTAGTGATACAGAGACAGCATATCTAATAATAAATAAATCCCATAAGATTTTCTGACTATGGTAATTATAATTTCCATGTTTGCTATGTCTTTGACACATTATTTTTCAAACAATAGTTTTACAAACTTAAACCCTTAGTAACACGACCTTTACTCTCCTAAATTTCTCTTCTTTTCCAGTACTAGAGTGCTGTCAGATATTTGATGCATTTCTTTTTTCTAACGATGTTGATTTGGTATCATTTATATTTCTTTTTTGTCCTGATCACTACCAAACAAGGATATCCCCCAAAGAATCTTTCATTTACATGATTTCACATAACATGCTTCCTATGTTGAGGATGGCATTTTCCAAGGCTACTAACGACCTATCATTTTAATGGCAACTTTTAAAGGTAACATCTACTGAAATACTTTCAGCTCCGCTAATTTTACCACAGAGAAATCACCGACTTCTCCTCTAATCAGTGTGAAGAACTGTCACCTGGGAAACAGACTAGAGTGCTATTGTAACACTTTCTACTGTGTAACTAATGCAGCATAAAAAAGACTTCTCATATTTATTTAGTAATCATAAAAGCTCAGATAAAATACAGCAAGCATCAGGAGCACAGATTATTTTCTGTATGCTGTGTAACGATTACAATACAGCTTTCCTTTAACAAATGAAAAAGTTAATTGAATTCAGAAAGTCATTTCCACAACGTTAACTTGTTTTACAGGATTTTCATTTGTCTTACCATTCAGAGTATCTGAAGATGGTGGTAGATGGAGAAAAGTACTAGAACCACTAGTTATATACACCTGTTGAAAAATTTATCTTGCTGAGAAGAGTTGCAGATCTATCAACTGCTTAGGCAAGAAAGTTGTTGTGACTTCTGTCTTTCATAACCTCTTTCCCCATATTACTTTCTCACCCAATCACATTGTACTTGTTTCCTATGAATACACTGGCTGCAGCAATCTTCCTTACTAGCACTGTAAGCGGAACCTGACCCGAAATCCTTGGCATTACTATAATGACAACAGAGTGCTAAATCGTCTGGCTGTAATTCCTCCTACCTCCTAAATGAGAATTTTTCTTTTCATAAAAAGGTGAACATTGACATTTCCTTTGCTACATCAGTATTGAGTCTTTTTGCTGAATGACCCTCGCCATTCTTTTGCCACTGAGGCAAAACATTAGAAAACTGCTATGAGCTTTTTCTTTTATGCTGTGAGATCGGGAAGATCATATGACCTAAAATTGTGCTATTGGCTTCCTGCACTCAGTTTTCTCTTCTGTTAGTCTTTTTTCAATTTATAAGTGATAAAATATAGATGGGAACAAACTTGCAATGTACAAAGATATAAATGGAGATTTAAACAAAGATAACAAAGTCAAGAACGTGAAAACAAAATTGGTCAGATCAGCAGTGTGGAGATGAACTCGGTGTTAAACAAGTGTTCATAGACATAAATCCTCAGCAATACATGGCTACACACACGCCTACTCCTGAATTCTCAGTAATGTGGTCGTTTGCTAAATGATCCAGTTTGCACCAGAGATGGTATCACAATTCAAAGCCAGGAAATCTCTCATCAAGCTTGAAGAGTAAGAAGGAATATTTAACAAAGCAAATTCACTTTCTGGTTGTTAGAGCGTGACAGCATCTGTTGTGGAGATTGTTAGTAACAGATACAGATTGATACTCTGAGATGAGTTGATAACAAGTTTAGTGTGTCTTTTTGAAACAATTAGGTGACTAAGACTAACCTGGTGGATACCACACTCTAATTACTGCATCAGCAGAGAACCCACTCAATTCAGATGGTCACTGTTGGCTCATGTCTTCATTTCAGACCTGTAGACTTTCCTTTCAGTGCCCTGAAAACCCAGAGCCAGTACCCGTGGTATGAAATTTGCATTGGATAAAGAGAACACAGAATGTTCAAAAACTCGTCTTCATTTATGCCTTTACAATGCCAGTGACTGCAGTAATTATGTGAGCAGTGTGTAAAGCTCTGGCACAGCTACATTTTTTATATGTGTTAAATCCCATAATTAGAAGTGCAACTACTCTTCTATCTGAAATTCACCAAAGGATGCAAATCTTTAGATGAAAACTGAACCTACAAAGGTCAACATTTCATAAGAAACTGTATTAATTTATGGTAACTTCTATTTGAATTAAATTATGCAATGTCGTTCTTTTGTCTTGCTGATAGGTCAATGTAAATCTAGCCAGGTTCTAATAGCTGAAGGCTATTCTTTTATCACCAATAATAATAAGATATTGTTTTCACTGTATTTCGTTAATTGCCAAGATGGCAATCGTGTTCATTTAGCTTACAGAAGATAATTGCTTTTGAGAATCACAAGTCATCTAGAGTATGGTAGCCATGTCTTCACAACACTGCCACTTAGAAGGAATCATTTTATAGCGTGGCACAGTTTTGGCCTCAAGTCCAAATTTAGTTGCATTTCAAAGTCATCTTTTGGAAATACACCTGTGGAAGTAATGATCAAAAATGTTAAATGTCTTATGTTTAGGCTGTCAAAGATGGGTGTCCACTGAAATCATGATTTCCAAAGAGACCGTTTTCACCCAAACACTTAACAGCAAAATTGTGTAATTGCACTTTAATTATGAGAACTCTAAACAAAGGTTCATTCCAGCTCCATTAACTTCAGCTTGAAGTGGAATGATCCAGGGAGTTCATCAGAAACAGCAGCCAAATAACATATGTGAAGTCATTCATCTTAAGGATCTTGAAGGAACTCTGTATTATGTACTACAAGAGCACTATTTTGTCAATTTGTCTCTTAGAGAAATGCCCTTTTGTTATGGCTTAAGTCTTCTGCCACGGATTCTTTACTGACTGCATGTAAGCCTTAAGCCTATTCTGCATGCCTTTTTTCTGTGTGTGTGTGTGTGTGTGTGTGTATAAAATGGATAGAAATATGGATTTTTTTTTCTGACATATTTTACCAAATGAATGGCATACGGAATTTCACCTAAGGGGGTTTATTGAGTAAATTAGCAAAACATAGTTGTAAATTTGAAAACCTTTTTTTAAGAACTGGAATTCAATGAAATTAAGGAAATTGCTCAGTCACATTATTAATTCAATTAACTATGTTCATATGTCATCAGTGTACCTGTATCAGGCTACTGCAGCAATTCAGTACCTATCTCAAGTTAAATCATTGATGTTGAATCTAGCTTAAGTTAATTATTACTTTAACACTATTGTGAGAGCAATATTTTCTCATTCTAGTCGTTACAAACATATATTGTAGCATTTGATAAGATATTTCAGTATCTGATATTTAAATACATAAGTCATACAGAAATACTAGTGCTGTCTTCAAACTGGTTTCAGTTTCTGTGTACAACATATGCTATGCTGTCAATGGGTGTAAAAATCAAAACAAAAGAAATCAAAACAAAATCATAGCTATATGTTAAAATAACACGGAGATAATTATTTTATTCATAAATAAAAAAGTTAAGAGGCTGAAACTTTAAGAGGCTGAAAGTGCTACATGAACTTTCTAGGTTTTCATATACAAATTAACTATAGCAGACAATATAAATGCAAGGAATGCTTATTGAAGTAATAATAATTTTTTCCCCCTTCCATCTGCCCACTACGTATTATGAATCCAATGCTAACTACTACTTTTTGCTTTTTAAACCAAGACATTCTGAAGATACCAAAATTCACAGCTGAGAATAATTACACAAGTTTATCAACAAAATGGAATTACTGAAATGGAATACAGCAGACTGTATGCCTCACAGAAAAAAAACTGCACAAAAGGAGCTCCTTTGAGTACTGCTTTAGCAAAGCACTCAGGTACACATTTTATCTCAATTCTCTTCTCAACTTCCACTAACTTCAAGGAGATGAACATGCACTTGACTGCTTTGCTACACAATGATAGGATCAGTCAAGCGCTTGAAATAAAGCATGTGTTTGTGGGCCACACACCACACAAGTTTTGATTTACCTTAGTATGTCAGCCTGTGAATTATGGAGGTTCAGAAGAAACTCAGTGGACTGTGCAGCTGATGACAAGGCAGAAAACGGTAACTTGGCAAAGTGTTGCAATATAAATTGTTCCAACTCATGAGTCCAAGCAATTAAAATACCTGCGTGCTTCTTTGGTTGGACTGAAATTCCCTAGGTAGCTGCAACTGTTCCTACACATGCTGCACAAACTGCCAATGCCTGAACAGGTTGATAAGAGGTCTTTTGCTTAAGCCTCACTGAATCCAGGAACTAGGGAAAATGGTGCTGAAGTCTTCCAGAAGTCTCAGTCAGAAGTCCTCCAAAGGCCTGCAGTCGTACTTAACACAATTTCAAGGGGCTTCTTTCTGAGGTAAAAAACTGTTCAGTGATGTAAAAGGTTCTTTATCTATCTCTTCAAGGAGCTGTGTCTAATCCTGCACTGACAGAGGCTGCTCTGTAAATTCATGCAGCCTTTCACACCTCTTGAGGACAAGGCTTTGGCATCTGTTGGGAGAGGTTCAGCTGTGTCAGGACGGAGGAACACTTGAGTACACACATCAGCAAAACCGTAGGTGCATGGAAGCACGTACAGCAGCTTGGGAGCAAAGTGGCAGCTCGTGGGGCTTTTCAGAACTCTTTCTGGAGACAGGTGGAATTACAGGAATAAATAGTGGCACATCAATTCCCCACATGTAAATGTGAGTAGCAGTATTTCCTTATCTTTCATAGCTATTAGAAGATTGTTCTCTGATACTTTGCGAAAAATAACTGTTACTGTTAATTCCCATTCTCATCAATTGGGTTTTGCAGCAACATAATAAAAATTAGAAGAAAAGTAGACAAGGACACTGATACTAACATCCACTGGAAAACTCATCTCTTTATTATTTCCTGATGCTTAGAATAATAAGATTAGTAAATGGAATTTGGGCTTCACTCCAATATCCAGGCATGTATTCATATAGGCAAAATACACCTTATGAGCAGTTACACTGTCTTGAATCCCTGAGCAGTAGAAAAAGTTCTAACTTCAGTGTTTAGTAAATATTTCAGCATTTATTTACCACTATATTGTTTAGTAAAAGTTTCCTGTGTTTTAAGAACTAGAGACATTAAGAAAAATACTATCAAATTAAAACTACATATAAAACCCTAGGCAAGGTTATAAATGAACAATCAAGAGGAGAACAATAACTATTTGTCATAACTGTCATAGAAAGTTTGCATGTTTACATTACTGGGAATCTATATATTTGCTTCCTTCTTAATTCATCTAACAATCCATCCTCCAAAATTTTATTGCTCTCGTGCTACCTCATACTCATTTCTGATATGGCTTACAAAACTTCAAAATCTATGATAATTAAAGCATAACTATATAGACACAGGAATCATATAGAAATTTGTCCACATGACTGAAGAAAACATTTAAATTTGGAGGGGGGCTAGAGCTATACAGAGCATTGAATTAAGCAGATACATTAATGCTTAGATCCATTTAAAAATTGATGGCCTATTAATATATGGATATAAGGCCAGCTGGTAAAATATAATCAAAATATTTCCAAGGCTTCTCTGAGGAAAAGTTACAATCTCATGTATACTGTATTTTCAGAAACAGTAAATACCCTACAACTAAGAGTTATGGTGAGAACACTTAATTGCTTAATCTAAGAAATTCCTGCCAAGCTATGTTTCTCATTTATAATGGCCTTTGTTAATCTTTCACGCAATTAATCTTCCACACACAATATGTGCTTCCAATTTTTACTCCTCGCTAGATATAATTACATTACCACCAGGAAACAGTAAGTTTTCAAGTTAAAAGCACACACAGAATGAAAGCATAACCCACACCAAATATTCTACTAGAGTTTAGAAACCCTAAAAAGTCTAATAAAACTCAATTGTTTCTTGTTCATGGTCACTCAGGGACAGATCCTATAATCTACTCAGTCTGCTGGTTACCATGTTCATTATACCCTACTTTCCATGCCCTTGGTCCCTAGTTCACAAAGTCGTAGTTGCATTTTGGCACAGCTTCACAGAGGATCTTAGGAGCTATGGTTAAGTACACCTATGTTTTGTTGCTCCTGGAAACACAACATTAACCATGTCTTTCAGCTGATGCTCTGAACAGCCTGCAGTAAAAGGCACCTCCGAACAGGATGCAAACTAGCCACCCTGCTGAGGGATTTGGCAGCAAGCACTGCAGATGGTCTGACGCCTTTTTGGCTGAATGAATCCTTTCAGTCTGCTATGCAGTGACCCTGGCACACCCATTCAGCCTTCTAGGGAGTGAAGATCCTACATTATGTCAGGAAATGAGCCCATGGATTTTCAGGTAGGTTTCCATATGTACTTACTGCCAAAAAATATGATCATAACCCACTGTCTGTGCATACTCCAGTAGGTGTACTATGAACATACTACCAAATCGTGCCTTGCCTCCTTCCCCTAGCAAAATAAATGGAGAAACATCTCATGTCAGAATTCCAGAAATGTTGAAGTCAAGGGTTTCCTTAATTTTCCAATTTCCTAGGCAAGTTCTAGACTCATGTCTGTATATAGGGAGTAGCTAATGTGTGATATGACAGTGATGGTATTCTCTCTCCATTAGCAAGCAGCAAGCAGTCATCTATCACTGAAATATGCAGTTGTTCCAGATTTCCCAGACTGCAAGGCTGCAATACTGAAACCTGTGGTAACTCTGGGATACATACAAGGACATAAAGGAATCTTAAGGCAAAATAAGAGAACTTTAGTCTGATTGCCAAGAGAAACTTAAATGTCCCCTGTCTGTCATAACCACTAAAGGAGAGGGAATCTGTAAGGAATGATGGAGGGGAAAACTGTGCGAACTGGAATATTTACCTTATTTCAGCTGATGCCTTCTGGGTTTCTAATGGAGTCATAAGTCCTTAAAAGTTTTGAGAAATGTCCACACATTATTTTATTTTTGTCAGATAATTAGAAACAGTTGTACACTTAATATTTTTATTTAGACTTCAGTATAATCTTGAGCCAAATGCATCATTGGTATAGTTCTACTCACTTCATTTAATTACTCCAAGTCTGAAGCTGGCCTTTTGTAATTGTTTCCTGACAAGACTTTCAGAAGACTAAACTATGAAGCAATATTTATAGTGATGACTGCAAGTGCAGATTCAAAATTATGGTATTGAGTTAAAAGCTAGAGGCCTCTGGTTGAGTAATCAAATCTCTTTGTTCCAAACATAATTGTTTGAGCCTGACTCGCTTTGTTCTATTTAAAGACTAACTGAAGACTTGCAATATTGGGGGCTCACTTCAATAAGCTGGTATCACAACTTCCATTTAGGAAACAGAGAATGATATTATAGTTCATTTGCAATTTGTAGTGCTAGGAAAGTGTTTTGCTGCATGTTAAGTGTTATGTGTAATTTCACAACTCAAATCCTTACACAGATTCTTCTTTTCATAAAAATGTATCTTTGTATTATTTTACTCTCTCTCTACATCTTTAAAGATAGATAGAAAAGCCAGGCAACCCCCCTCTCACAATTGCTATAAAGGACCAAGTGTAAGCAATAAAAAATCTTAAAAGCTCCTGTATGTTGCTTGTGGCCATTACTGTCATCCAATTAGTTAAGCTTAAACTGTAGTAAAAAGGATGAAAGAAATAGGTCAGGCTATCTAAACACTAAGAAAACCATTAGGAAATGCACTTAGCCCACCTGTTTCCTTGGTTAGTCAACTCTATTAATCAAAATATTAAAAATAGCACAAGAGCAGTGTAAAATATAGTCTCTTGAGATCTCCCTCCTTTAAATCAGAACCCTAAGATCTGGATATTCACACTTGTCTTTGATCCAAAGTAGACGACAGTCTGTTTTCTAAAAAACAATCAACGGTATGCAGGGTTTTTCCTTTCAAACCTCCAGCCAACGTCAGTGGACCAATCTTATTAGTTATGATCTACTAGCAGGGTGTCTGCTGTGGAATTAGCCAACCATATACTGTTATACCTAGGATAGTATTACTTTAATGCAAAAGAAAAGGAACATGGAAGAAGTGATAAAACAAATTAAGAACATCCACCTAGTACGAGAAAGTACTGTCTTTAGTAATCCAGCGTAAAGGCACCTGTAACGTGGCAGCTATCTCCTTTTGAATTTGAAGAGCTTTATAGCAGGATGGGTTCAGGAAAAGGTGTGTATACAGTCATGTATACAGTCAACATTAACAGGATAATTCAGCTGCATTTTAACAAATAAGTAGTACTTGAAATCTGCATCTCAGACTATTTGCAATTTGAAACATACATACATTGATTAAAATTTTAAATAGATAATTCTTTCAAAAAATAGTGCCTAGTGACACAAAGGTACTGTGTTCTGCTGCAAAGTGGCTTCAAGAATACTTTGAGAAATATTTTGCAAGACTTACAAATAATACACAAAACAGTCTGCGGAGAGAATTATCCCCTCCTGACACAACTCTTCCCAAAAGTTTGGAATCTACACTCTCCTGTTTCTGAAGGCTTGTAGTGTAACTGTTGCTGTAGACTCACACCAAGTCCTGACTTATTCCCTGGTGTTAACCATTATATGAAGGTAGGGGCAGTATTTTAGCCTTTGAAATAAAAAACACGTGCTTGTCTTGCCTACTAGTATAAATCAGAGGTTTTTGGTCTAAACAGAAATTGAAGTGGTGAATTGTATCTATTCCACATAAAGAAATTAGCAATAAGGGAAGCTAATAGTGTTGTACCCAAACCGGCACAGTAACACAGCTGCTTCAGCCTCAGCTTAGGACCTGGCAGCCAAATGATCAACAGTGGACACAAAACCAAATCAACACAAGTTATTAGGAAAGGAAGAAATAACAAAACTTTGTGACACAGTACAAAATCTGTGGTATAAGAGCATCTTGGAAAATGTACTTCTGATTTCCATCTCAAAAAGATCACAGAAGGCAGTGATGCTTGTCAAAGGTATGAAATGGCATTAGAATGAGAAATAACCAACAACATTAGACCTCTTCAGCTTGGAAAACAAAAAAACCACCCAACCTACCTCTGTCTATGTTCTCCTACATTTATCCCTAGAAATCACCTTTTGGCCACTGGCTATGATGGACACCAAACTATCTGGGTCTTTTTTTGGTATGCTTTGCTCATGTTTACAGTGCAGCTGACATAACACCGTTTTCTGCTCCTCCTGTCTCCCCAAGTGCTTGCTCTGCTTCTCAGGCATGTTCTGCAGCTTGCATTAGCTCCTCTGTTGAGGCACCTGCAGCCTAAGCTAGCAAGTTTAAAGACAAGTCTTGCAGCACAGTTGATTCACATAACAGAAGTGAATAGACACAGTGGAAGTGAATAGGTTTTAGTGCTGGAAATTCTAGCTTACTTTGAAAAATAAGCATATTTGACAATAGTTTTTCTGATCAAGATACGATACCACGAGTGTTCTGGCATAGGGCAACCAACGCGATCCATTGAAGCACTGCTGACCATTTCTATATTAAGTGATTTCTGAGACTGGGGTCTTTGCTGCAATGCTTCTTAGTAGTTGGCCCTCTTTGATGACCAGAAATCAAACCAGAAAGGTGTTGTCATGGTTGAACCCCAGCTGGCAACCAAGCCCCACACAGCTGCTCGCTCCTGCCCTCCCAGTGGGATGACAGAGAGAATCAGAAAAGTAAAAGTGAGAAAACTCATGGGTTGAGATACAGACAGTTTAATAGGTAAAGCAAAACCTGTGCACGCAAGCAAAGCAAAACAGGGAATTCATTCACTACTTGCCATGCCATCAGCAGGCAGGGGTTCAGCCATCTCCAGGAAAGCTTAGCTCCATCACACGTAATGGTTGCTTGGGAAGACAAATGCCTTCACTCAGAACTTCCCCCCTTCTTTCTTCTTCCGCCAGCTTTATACGCTGAGCAGATGCCATACAGTATGGGATATCCCTTTGGTCAGCTGGGGTCACCTGTCCTGGCCGTGTCATCTCCCAACCCCCATGCTCCCCAGCCCACCCGCTGGTGGGGTGGGCTGAGGAGCAGAGAAGCCCCTGGCTCTGTGTGAGCGCTGCTCAGCAGGGACTGAAACATCCCTGAATTACCAACTCTGTTTCCAGCCCAAATCCTAAACATAGCCCCATACTAACCACTCTGAAGAAAACTAACTCTAGCCCAACCAAAGCCAGTACTGCAGTAACAGTGGCCTCTCCAGTAGTCATAAAGATGTGACAATTGACCAGCTAGATATAATTCCCTCACCACCTTTCCCTCATGCCCAGCCTTGCCAAGAGGCGCCAGTGCCCAGTGCCATTGGTTGGGAGTTAAGGGTGCACAAGGCCACAGCATTCTCAGAAAGTGTTCAGAAATCATCCTGTGAAAATGATGACAAAAGTAAATTAAATACCAAAGAAATTAATCTTCTCTTATTAGACCTTGGAGAATTGTCTCTGCAGTAAATTGCAAGCAAAGACTACAAAACAGGCTCAGCTGTAACAGCAAAATTTCCTAACATTTTTGACTGCTACCCACCCCCCGGTCACACAGATTGCAACCATTTCAGGAAGGTTGTAAAAAGAATTAAATTGCTTGGGCGGGCTTTGCGTTCTAAATGTAGAATAAAAAAACTCTTGTTTCACTGGTTAGACACTCAAAAACTGCTTTGAAATTGCAAACACTCATCGGCTTTCAGCATAACAAAAGCTTTAAAGGCACAGTAGTCATTTTAACACTATCTCAAATATCCTTCTCTTATTCCAGAGGGCAAGAGTGGAAGGAGAGAGCATTTGGTTTTTTCATTAGTGGATCATACAGCTGTGACAGTTGGAGTGCCGTGAGGGCCAGCAGTGTTTCTCAGCTGTGTAACTGCGGACACCCTGAGGAGCATTTACCTACTTTCCAGCTGCTTGTTCTTTTTTCACAAAAGAAGAAAAAAGGACCATTTTATCATTAGTCCCTATTATGGTTTATAATTAAATGAGCCAAATTGCACATTTGGTGATGCTACAAAAAGAGAGTAACGAGGTCAAAGAAATCAGCAGGAAAGGTATAACAGTATCAAAATGTGACACAAACCTTCAAGGCTACTGGGCAACTATCTAAGGCCTGATGCTGATGATACTGAGTTCAGTGGCTCTTCCTTCTGGGTAGTCAAACACTCTCAGCTTGAACAAAGGGGTCCCTTTGTTCAAAGTCATTAAGGATCAAGCTACTACTTCCAGAAAATGCTCTGAATCTAGAAGGCCACTGATCTCAGCGTTTCAAAGGATATGGACTCCTCTACGGAAGAAAAGATTTCTAAAGTAGGATCTCTCCTCCAAATCTTGCTTAGGACGAAGCTCGTGACTGTAAGAGGGCACTACAAAGATTAAAAAAGCAATAGAGAGTGTCTGCACTAGTTTGAGAGAGGTTTCTCTGTGGAGGTTTCCCAAAGATACACACACAGACAGTGCAGGAAACATGAAAAAGGCAGTCATTTGTGTGCTTGTATTGCACGAGTGCTGATTGTACAATTTCTAGCATTCACCAGCCACCATTATTAATCAGCACATGACATGAATGCAACTGGACAGGGAGCAAGATGCTTTGTGACTCTGAGGTAGCAAGCCCACTCCCCTCAAATGTCACATACAAATTATGGGGTTTACACCACAGAATCCCAACTCCTATTTTCCTATTTCACATGGCCCCATCAGCAAATCAATCCATGGACCTTGCCCCCTCTCTGTCATTGCACATACCAGACTGGTGGCTGTCTGGCATGTCGTACTCCAGGCAGTGAGGAAGACGCTGGGATGCAGCACTGGTACTGTGGGACATTTCAGCTGGTAGGGCACAGTTCCTTCTTACAGCCTGGCACTTTGGCCTCTCCCAGGTGTGTGTTATATTTATCTTCAGTCACACACTCCAATATGCTATCACCTTAGACAGACACTTCAAAGATCTGCAAATACTGTTAGTAGTATTCTCCTCCAGAGACTATCCTGTATCTCCTGCTGTTACTGCTCCCGCATTTCCCATGCAACTTGACACGCTGCAGACAGCAGCTATGAACATTAGATAGTTTACGCATACTCACAGGGAAATGACACTGGCTAACTGGTAAAAATGTTTTTTTTCAACACTTAATTCCATGAAGCATTTAAGCTCCTCTGGAGACCTGACCATCGGAGGGTGACCTGACCACAAACAAGGGCTGGTGGAACACAAATTTTCTCTGTAAGTTGTGTAAGTGGCAGAACGCAGCCCGGAGTTACAGCAGGCAATCACATAGGTATCTCTTTGCACACAGCCACTGAAATTTTCACCTTTCTATATATGTGCAATTGTTTCTTTTGAATTAGGAGGCTGAAAAGTACTGATCTTTTGTTATGTAGTACAGTCAAATTTAGGCATTAAAGGCGGTTGAGCTATTTTGCTGTCTGACAGTACAACCACACAACTGCAATAAGTTTATGCAGGCTGGTTTTTGGTTTTATTTCATTCTTTCTCAGACACAAAGATACAACTCAGTGTATAATACAAAATGAACCAAACAAGAATCTATATTTCACTATAACTTTTTAACTAATCAAAAGCCATCATGTTCTTTCTAAATAGAGATCCAAAAATGTATTTTAGCACAAATTGCAAGCATCTTATCAATGTATATGAGCTGTACTGGTGAAAATGTGAAAAACAGTTGCTTTTTTCATCTCTGTATTTATTAGGAAATTTTTTTTTTCTTTTCATCAAAGATCTGATAACCAATTCTTTGTACCCATTGGCTGCCAGTGACCTGCATATGTACTAGGCTGATTCAGTGTAACACTTACTTGAATAATAAAACACCCATGAAAGTAAAATTAACCCAAAGCACATTTCAAGGAAAAACAAGTTCATAATGTGAAAAGATTCCTTCAGGGGACAGAAGTACCAATGTTACACACACTGCAAGTTACAGAGAGTGGAGTTATGTAAATTATGTCTTTATGATACTATGATTATTTGCCATGAAGATTATCATAATCATAGATAGTTAGGGTTGGAAGGGAGGTTTAAAGGTCATGTAGTCCAATATCCCCGCAACGAGCAGGCACATCTTCAACTAGATCAGGTTGCTCACAGATCTGACCAACCTGACCTTCACTGTTTCCAGGGATATGGCATCTACCACCTCTATGCACAACCTGTTCCAGTGTTTCACCAGCCTCATCATAAAAAATTTCTTCCTTATATCTAGTCTATACCCTCCTTTAGTTTAAAACCTTTATCCCTTGTCCTGTCGCCCTGATAAAAAGTTTGTCCCCATCTTTCTTATAGGCCCCCTTTAAGTATTGCAAGGCTGCAATAAGGTCTCTCCAAAGCCTTTTCTTCTCCAGGCTGAACAACTCCAACTCTCTCAGCCTGTCTTCATAGGAGAGGTGCTCCAGACCTCTGATCATTTTTGTGGCCCTCCTCTGCACCCGCTCCAACAGGTCCATGTCTTTCTTATGCTGGGGGCCCCAGAGATGAATGCAGTACTCCAGGTGGGGCCTCACCAGAGCAGAGTAGAGGGGCAGAATCACCTCCCTCGACCTGCTGGCCACGCTTCTTTTGATGCAGCCCAGGATGATACGGTCGGCCTTCTGGGCTGCAAGTTCGCATTGCTGGCTCATGTCCAGCTTCTCACCCACCGGTACCCCCAAGTCCTTCTCTGCAGGGCTGCTCTCAATGCCTTCATCCCCCAGCCTGTAATGATACCAGGGGTTGCCCCAACCCAGGTGCAGGACCTTACACTTAGCCTTGTTGCACCTCATGACATTCACACGGGCCCACTTCTTGAACTTGTCCAAGTCCCTCTGGATGACATCCCATCCCTCAGGTGTGTCAGCCACAAC